>WOXC01011871.1:0-411190 GCA_011680675.1 Gymnobelideus leadbeateri | reverse complement strand
AGGCTGGGGGGCGGGAAGTTGGAAGCACCCACTTTTGAAAAGGGACAGGATCAAAATGGGGAGTGGACCAGGTGGGAGGTGGGATAGGAGGGAGGGAAATATAGTCAGTCTTTTACAATTTATCTACTATGGTAATGTTTTGCATAGCTACACATGTACAACATATACTGAATTCTTATCTTCCCAGTAAGGGTGGGTGACAAGGGAGGAAGGGAATGAATCTGGAATTCGAAGTTTTAAAATCAAACATTTTAAAAATAGGTAAATACTATTATTAATACTATTTTACATATAATTGGGAGATAAGATGTGCAGGCATTGGGCCATGGGGATTTAACTTGCCCTACTAGAAAAGTTGAAGGGGGTATGGGAGAAGAGATGAGAGAGAGTAGACTGGATGAGGGGGATATCCTGTGGGACTGCTATTCTGGGGTCATAGGTAGGGGAGAAATGGGGAAAAAATTGTAACTCAAAATCTGGTGGAAATGAATGATGTAAACCAGAAGTTAATAAAGCATTTGGGAAAAAAAAAGTATTGTAGCACAAAGAGAAATGCAAGCCAAAATTGCAACTCTGTGGTTTTCCCCAAGACCCTACAATTTGGTAAAAATGACAAAAGATGGTAATTTACCATTCAAACAGCTGTAGAAAGACAGGTATTATAGTACATTGCTGGTGGATTATACATTAATACAACCATTTTGGAGGCAGTAATGTTACCTATTACTTAGGTAATACAATAGATAAAGAGAACACTAAATCTGAAGTCAGGAAGCCATGAGTTCAAATCTGATCTCAAACACACAGTAGCTACATCATCCTGGACAAGTCACTTTAATAGCTGCCTGCCTCAGTTTTCTTATCTGTAAAAATAAAGATAATAACAGCACCTACCTCTCAGAATTATTGTGAGGATCAAATGAGATTATGTTTGTAAAGCACTTTTGAAAACCTTTAAGGCACTACATAAATACTATTATCAGAAAGCAATTTGTAATTTTGCATAAAGTAACTAAAAGGTCCAAACCCTTTGACCTAGAGATTCTACTACAAGGTATATAATCCTAGGAATTCATTGATTACAAAAAGAAAGGCCCTACATACAACAGCAGCACTTTTTGTGGTACCAAAGAAATGAAAACAAAGTAAGTACCCATTAGTTAGGAAACAGAAAAATCTAAAAGTGATAGCCTAGTTAAATAATTATTCAGAACACCCTGTTATAAAAGATCTGTCAACATAATAATAAATTAGCATTTACTGAGCACCATACCCAACTATACAACTCTAACAAAGTAGAAGTAGAATAATTACACTACAGTAGTGGGAAACTACTAATAATTACACTACTAGCAGAACTGTTAGCTGGGTAGTTCCTATGGCAGCATAAAGAAAAAAAGTTCCATCAGAAAGAAGGTGGCAAAGCTGGAGCCCTAGTGGATTATATGGCAATTATGGGAGTGTAAACCTACCTCAGTCACATACAAAAGCCTACATTTGAAACTTCATTTCAGGATAACAAAATACCAAATCAGAATGTTCAAAGAAATATGGATAATTTTCTATTGTAACATGTTCCCAATGTTCTAACAGTGTGTTTTACTAATAAAAACTCAAAACCCCAACTTCCAGCCCAGAGTGCTAGTGCTTTAAAAAAAAAATCATTACAATAAAATTATCTATCAACAACCCAATCACGTCTCTTTTTTTCCTTGCTCTAGTCCATAATAATACAAAATTTGGAGCTCTTGCCACTACAATTCTTTCTTTTTTGCTCTAATCAAATAAGTCAAGCATTTATTTATGGAACGTTTATTATAGATCCAGCACAATGCTAGACTGTTATAGAAGAAATTTTAAAAAGGCCACAGCCAATGGAATTAGGTAAGATATGCCAGGGAATCCCAAAGAATGAGTAAATAGGCTAAGTTTGGGGATGGGGGACAGAGAAGGTACACAGGAGGAAAATATGTGCTTTGTCCGTAGCCTTGTTGAAGAAACAGAGTCTAAAGGGCTGAGATGCAGTAGCCCAGGTGGCCAAACCCACAGCAAAAGAACTATAACTGGTGAATATCAAAGTCCCAAGCCAAGTAAGGAGGTTTGGTAAGAGGGCATTTTAAAAAATGTATCTAGTGTCTTTTATACGGTACAGTATACTGGTACTAACCTTATAAGAACCTTGAGTAAAACCTTCTAACTCCCTTTATATTGTATTATATCCACAGCACTTAATGTGTTTTCCTCTTGACTGATATCACATCAATTCCCAGCTAAAACACCCCATATAGTCCTTGGAGCAGGGAAAGAAGGAATTGTATGTGACTGGAAACCCAAGAGAAAGGGTATTTGATAATGTCAAAAACTCAGTATAAGCGGCAGTCCTGGCCTTGCTAGTATAAAAATGAAGTGGTACTTTGAGGACAGAGAATACTAGAAGAGATGGGATAGCTCCATATCCCACAAGTCTTGTCATCATGATACTGGTTGCCTTGCTACAAGGATTAACAACAGTAAAAGCCTCAAATGTATTCTTCCTTATTGCTGACACCATACATCAGTAGCCAAATTCTGTACCCATATAGGTATATAGAAAGAGAAGGAGACATGGGAGACCTGTTATGAGTCATGAACTTACTGAAATGAGGCAGGAAACCCAATGGTTGAATGCTTTTAATGGTTATTTAACAGGTTTAACATAAGGACAGTTGAATGTAATGTTGTTTTCCCCATCCAATTCAAATTCACAAAGAACTTCCAAAATTAAGATGACTCTAGCACTTTCAGCATGGTTTTCGCCTTTCCTTCTTTTTTCTAACTTGTAAATAAGCCCCCTACCAACATCTTACCCAAGTACATGAACATTATTTTGTTAGAGAGGAAAGAGCAATGCTGATCGCCAAATATGGACCCTCCTATTTAGACACATTTAAAATTAATAAAATAAACATCAGTTACCAGAAAACAAACTTGTCTACCTCTTTTAAAGACTTGTCTATTCCATTTAAGGATAAAGGCTTAATACCTCTTAGGGATAAAGGAAATAGTCTTTCTTAATTCTCTTGAGGTATTTAGTATAGTGCCCTACTTACCAAGATACTAGAATAAAATAAGATCTCTGATATCATTAATGAAATAAGGGCAACCTAGCTTCCTATTTCAGTAGTTGTTACAACTTTAAGAGGACTTCTGGGAGGATGGAATACTATGTGTCATCCTGTGTCCAAGGAGACTAGGTCAGTTAACTATACCCCAAGCAGGAATAGTAGCCTGAAAAAAAAGACAGAAGGTGTTCAAAGGACTCAATGTCAGCACTGAAAACCAAGGAGAAATCAGAAACAGAAATGAGACCCATATACTATCACTACTACCTCAACTCAGTAACTACTCCTAGGTTTTAAGGAATACTAAGTTATGTAAACCAATTTTCTCCAATTTTCCTCTTTGACACCACTTTTATGACCATTTCACAGACTCCTTTTTTTTCTGAGAAAGCAGACCACATCTCTAAAACAATGTCTGATCAATCCTGTATTTAAATTCATTATGCCCAGGAGGTACCCACAATAGGTATCTCCCATGGTTACTAGTACCCGGATTCTCGTGGTAATTCAGGCATATAGGTGACAAAAGATGATCTCTCAGGGATGAAGGGGAGGTATATACTAGTTTTTACCAATTTCTTTTAGACAGGAGTTTCCTATGTTAAGACAAAGAGGTATACACTCAAAATCCTCAAAGCTCCCTCCAAGGACATTCTGCTTCATGAAATCCTACAATATGCTTTTTTATTTGTAGGGAGTACTATAGCAACAAAAGGATAAAAGAGCTGATGGGCATCATTTTTGCCACAGTTTTCAATACAGTGAGCAGGCTTGATGAAGTTGGACAGCAATAAAACATGGAGGTTTTTTATCCTCCTATTCATACCACCTGCAAATAAAACCCTGTAATTGGATTTTGAAAGACACTGCCTGTCCTTTGGGAAAGCTCTGTCAAGGATTTAGAGTATATAACTACTTACAGTTACCATAAGTAATCCACTTCATTTGCTAAGTCTGGTGATAGCAATCTATATTAGAAAGGTAAAAATAAAAGCATGGATTTAACAGGCAGTTAAAGGTAATAAGATACATTGAGTGGAAAAATATAGTCATCTGTGTCCAAATGCCTTTCTTAGTTCATGAACTTAATGGTTAATCACTAAATTTCATCTAGTTTACCACCAAAGTCAAAGAAGAGAAATGTCACTCATTAGTAGTTTTCATAAATTACATGCATACATTTCAACACAAAAGCCTTTCAGGGATTTACTTTGACAACAGCTGAAACTCTTTTCAGGACCACTGACAAAAATCACAAATCTGAGAGGAACATCAGTATACATCAATAGAAAGGAATATGTGTAATATTGTAATGCATGCAACAGACCTCAAACTAATGCCCCATTAGTAATAAAGCACAAAGTTGCAACCTTTAAAGCTCTGCTGTAGCACTCAAACAGTATTTACAATTATTTCACTCCTTTTAAAATGAGTTGTTTTCATTCTTTTTGAGTGAGTAAATCTTTTTGAGTATCAGGACCCCTTTATTTAAGGTAAAAAAAATTAATGAAATCCTAACAATAGAAATTATACCATTATCTGCTGATTGGGAAAATACATACAGGCAAAAAGATACTAGGAAATCAGTAAAAACTTTTAAGTGAATTAATATTTTATTCATTTTAATGCCATTTGGGGTGGATAGGTGGCACAGTGAATAGAGGGCTAGCACTGGAGTCAGGAGGGCCTGAATTCAAATCTGATCTCAGACACTTAACACAAAAACTAGCCATGTGACCTCCGGCAAGTCACTTAACCCCAACTGCCCTCCCCTCCCCTCTCCAAAAAGTAAAAAAATAATAATAATAACAAATTTTTAAATTAAAAATTTAATACCATTTACATGTATAAAGGTGAGGCTTAATTGAGCCAGGAATCAATAATCTCATTCTAATTAAAGTGACAAGATGCCTTGATACCTTTATCAAAGGAGAACACCTCAATTACTCATTAGGTATGAACAAGGTTAGATATCTCCCCTTTAATCAATCAAAGGCATTCAACTCGGTAAGGCAGAAATTCTGTTCATATGAGTAGAGAGATGATCACCCTCTGTGAGGCTTATATAAAAACTCAGCAGTTGGTTGGGAATGGAGGGATTTAAGCATCTAGTGGCTTAGTCATGGAAGCCCCCAGCAAAGCCACTGAGAAAGAATCGCATGGGTGTGATGAGAGGGATGACACATTACCAGCTCTGTTACCCCAGATAATTCCCTTAATTTCTCAGTATTCCTAGGCAATTCTCTAAAAACTAGGTTTTGAAGAGGAGGCTGATCTTGTCAGTAGGGGGAATTTCCACACCAAGGAACAGATTTTCTCCACAAAAATGAATTCAAAGGCCCAGAATGAAAACAAGACAAAAGCAAAAAAACCCACATATAAGTGAGAAATAGTGTTTTTTTCATCTATAAAGGGTGGGTTTATTTATGGAATTAGACATTTCCTGGTCCAACTACCGTAATGCTTTGGGCCCACAGTTAGGAACTACTACTCCTTCAGTATTTTTTTTTTTGCTTTTTGGAGGGCAATTGGGGTTAAGTGACTTTCCCAAGGTCACACTGCTAGTTTTTGTGTTAAGTGTCTGAGGCCCGATTTGAACTCAGATACTCCTGACTCCAGGGCCGGTGCACCCTCTAGCTGCCCCCAACCCCTTTAGTATTCAAAGACAAGAACTACTCACCACCTTTAATGTTCAGTAACAAAGAAAATTTGCAAAAACATGGAAAAAATTATTAGGTAAGTTTGCCATTTCCCCTAGCATAGTCTCTTTATCTTTATATGGACAATTTATCAGAGCAGAGTCAAGATGGTGGAAAGAAGCCAGGAAGTTACCTGAGCTCTCCCCATTGCCCTTGAAAACAATCAAAATCAGTTCCTTAAATCAAGCCTCTAAATGGATTCTGGAGTAAGAGAACCCACCAAAAAAAAGATGTAATGAAACAATCTTTCAACTTAAGATAACTTAGAAAGACTTCCGGAAAAGTCTGTCTCACTTGAGTAAAGGGGCATGCAGCCCAGCACAGTTGGTATCCAGGCAAACCAGTTAGCTGCAGCACAGATCAGCAACCAAGACTCCTTGGTCATGGCACAGCAAGTCAGCTGTGTGGCTTCTAGTTCCATTGCAGAAGGCAAACTGCAAGTCCCAGAACCCTGGTGTATAAGGCATGACTAGGCTGGGCTACCCCAGTGCAGTGGGAACCTGCAAGCACCTGAGGCCCCAGCATGGCAAGTCAGTGACCAGGCCCCTGGTTCCCAGCACCAGAAGCTTGAGACAGTGCTACCATGCCCCAGAAGCAGAGTTTAACTTTAAAAGTCACAAAACAGGCTGAAAAATTAGTAAGAAACAACAGACAGCCCTAACCACAGAAAGCTACTATGGCAAAAGGGAAAATCAGAACACAAACTCAGAAGAGGACAACAATGTCACACTCTTTATGTGTGATGCCTCAAAGTGGAATATTATTTGGTCTCAAATTCAAAAAGTCTTTTTGAAAGAGCTCAAAAAAGATTTTAAAAATCAAGTAATAGAGGTAGAAGAAAATTTGGGGAAAGATATTAGAATTATGAAGGAGAAATATGAAAAAAGACTCAAGAGCTTGAAAAAGGAAGCACAAAAACTAACTGAAGAAAATTACTCCTTAAAAAAATAGAACTGACCAAATGGGAAAAAAATTCACTAAAGAAAACAACTTCTTTAAAAGTGGAATTGGCCAAATAGAAAAGGAGTTAAAAAAGCTAACTGAAGAAAATAATTCCTTAAAAATTAAAATTGGGCATGTAGAAGCTAATGAGACATCAAGCATCAGTCAAACAAACTCAAAAGAATGAAAAGCTGAAGAAGATGTAAAATACCTCATTGGGGAAAAAAAAAACTGACCCAGAAAACAGATCCAGGAGAGATAATTTAAGAATTATTGGACTACCTGAAAATTGTGATCAAAAAAAGAGCCTGGACAGCATCTTTACAGAAATTATCAAGGAAAACTGCCCTGATATCCTAGAATCTTCAGGTAAAATAGTCATTGAAAGACTCCACTGATCACCTGAAAGAGATCACAAAATGAAAGCTCCAAGGAATATTGTTGCCCAATTCCAGAATTATCAGGTCAAGGAGAAAATACTCCAAATAGAAAGAAGCAATTCAAATATCAAGGTGTAACTGTCAGGATTACACAGGACCTAGCAGCTTCTACATTACAGGATTGGAGGGCTCAGAATATAATATTCCAGAAGGCAAAGAAGCTTGGATTGCAACCAAAAATTAACTATCCAGAAAATCTGAGCATATTCTTTCAGGAATCAAGATGGACATTCAATGAAATAGGGGACTTCCAAACTTTCCTGATGAAAAAAACAGAGCTGAATAGAAAATTTGAGCTTCAAATACAGACTAAAGAGAAGCACAAACAATTAAAAAGTAAAGAAAAAACACTTGTTATTTGTTAAGGTTAAACTTTTATATCCCTACATGGGGACACCTTTAACTCTTGAGAAGTGTATCTCTATTAAAGCGGTGGGAATGAGTATACAAAGACAGGGTGTGGGGGTATAAATTGGCTTTGATATGATGATGCAAAAAAAAAAAAAGAATTGTACCATAAGGAGAGGAAAAGGGGAGGCAGAATTGGGTTAAATACATCACATGAAGAGGAGCAAAAAAAAAATCTGTTAAGTAGAGGGAAAGAAGGGAGGGAGGCAAGCATTGTTTGAACCATACTCTCTTTGGATTTTGTTCAAAGAGGGAATAATATACACACTGAGTTGGGTATGGAAATCTATCTTATCCTATAGGGAAATAGGACAGGAAAGAGGAAAGAAAAGGGAGAGGGGACTGATATAAGGGAGGGAAGACTTAGGGAGGCAATAGTCAGAAGGAAAACATTAGTGAGAAGAGAAAGGGAGAAAGAAAAAAGTATAAATGGGAGGGAAGGATGGAGGAAAATATACAGTGATTAATCATAAATGTAAATGGGATAAACTCTCCCATAAAACAGAAATAGATAGCAGAGTGGAATAAAAACTTTAATCCTATAATATGTTGTTTACAACAAACATATCTGAAACAGAGAGATATACACAGAGTAAAGGTAAAAGGCTAGAGCAGAATATATTATGCTTTAGCCAAAGTAAAAATAGCAAGGGTAGCAATTCTGATCTCAGAGAAAGCAAAAGCAAAAATAGATCTAATTGAAAGACACAAGGAAGGAAACTACATCTTGCTAAAAGGTACTTCAATATAATGAAATAATATCAATACTAACCATATGCACCAAATGGTAGAGCATCCAAATTCTTAGAGGACAAGTTAAATGAGTTACAGGGAGAAAAAGACCTCCTCAGAACTAGATAAATATTACCTTAAAAAAAAAAACAAAAAAGAAGTTAAGGAGATGAAGAGAATTTTAGAAAAGTTATTTTAGTTAGATTAGACCTCTGGAGAAAAGTGAAAGGGAATAGAAAGAAATATACCTTTTTCTCAGTGGTACATGGCACCTACACAAAAATTGACCACATATTGGGCCATAAAAACCTCACAATACAATGCAGAAGGGCAGAAATATTAAATGCATGCTTTGCAGATCATGATGCAATAAAAATTACATATTATAAAGGGAAATGGACCAACATGCTAAAATTTAATTGAAAACTAAATAATCAAATCCTAAAGAATGAATGGGTTAAATAACAAATCATAGAAATAATCAATAACTTCATCCAAGAGAATGACAGTAATGAGACAACATACCAAAACTTATGGGATGCAGTGAAAGCAGTTCTTTAGGGGAAGTTTTATATCTTTAAATACTTACATAAATAAAATAGAGAAAGAGGAGATCAATGACTTGGGCATGCAACTAAAAAAGCTAGAAAAAGAACAAAGTAAAAATCCCCAATTAAATACCAAATTAAAAATTCTGATAATCAAAGCAGAGATTAAATAAAATTGAAAGAAAGTAAGAAAACTATAAGACCTAACAAGTAAAATTAAGAGCTGGTTTTATTAAAAAACAATTAAAATAGACAAACCTTCGGTTAATTTGATTTAAAAAGAAAAGAAAACCAAATTACCAGTATCAAAAATGAAAAGGGTGAATTCACCACCAAAGAAGAGGAAATTAAAGAAATAATTAGGAGCTATTTTACCCAAATGTATGTCAATAAATTGACAATCTAAGTGAAATGGATAAATATTTACAAAAATAAAAACTGCCCAAATTAATAGAAGAGAAAATAAAATACTCAGAAAAAGAAATTGAACAAGCAATCAATGAACTGCCTAAGAAAAAAATCCCCAGGGCCAGATGCATTTACAAGTGAATTCTACCAAACGTTTAAAGAACAAATGATTCTAATACTACATATATTATTTGGGAAAACAGTTGAAGGAGTCCTACCAATTCCTTTTATGACACAAATATGATGCTGATACCTAAACCAGGAAGAGTCAAAACAGAGAAAGTAAACTATTGACCAATTTCCCTAATAAATCTTAATGCAAAAATTTTAAATAAGATATTAGCAAAGAGATTGCAGCAATTTATCACAAGGATAATTATACTATGCCCAGGTGGGATTCATACTAGGAATGCATGGCTGGTTCACTCTTAGAAAAAGTATCAGCAGAACTGACCATATCAATAATAAAATCAGTAATAAAACTAACAGAAATCATATGGCTATCTCAATAGATGCAGAAAAACCTTTTGACAAAATACAGTACCCATTCCTATTAAAAACACTAGAGAGGAGAGAAATAAATGGAGTTTTCCTTAAAACGATAAAAAAAAAAAACCATCAGGGGGGTGGAGCCAAGATGGCGGAGTAGAAACAGCTCATCCAAGCCTCTCTGCCCCCAGATTCCCCCCAAACTATGTAAAAGGGGACTCTGAACAACTTCTGGAGCCCCAGCACCCACAGAATGACACAGAGAAGCTAACCTCCCACTGAGGACAGCCCAGCAGCCCTGCAGGAAGGACCAGCGCAGCAGTCTGGGACCTGGCAGCGCACAGAGCGCAGAGCGCAGAGTGCAGGAGCCGAGCCGAGCCAAGGTCCACGTGAGCCGAGGTTTTAGCCCCAGGGCGGCAGGGCCAGCAGCCGGCTGGAGGAACCCCAGAACACCAGGAGCTGTGGCGATTCCAGAATTATCAACATAGACATGCCTAGGAAAAAGTAAGAGGTTAGTGTCCTATGGACTTTGGGACCCGTATTTGGGGAACGCGTCAGCTCCCTCCCCTGGGGGCTAGAAGCCGCTGAGGACAAACTCCATTTTGTAGTTTTCAGAGGTAGCTCCCGCTCCCAGCCTGCAAATTTGTAGGGAGATCCAGCGATCAGTCTTGGGGGGTAATCGCTCTTGCTTTAACCTCCCTGGATCTGGATTGTGATCTAGGGTGGAAGTTGTGGGTGGGTTTACAGCTTGCCAGAAACGGAAGTTGCCCCCCACACGTTCGGGACGAAAATTCCTCTATCTGGCCTTAAAGCCATAGTGTGGCAACAAGCCCAAAAGTCAAGCAATTAAGTGGCAACATGCCAAGGCAAAGGAAACAGAAAACTGCAACCCTAGACTCCTATTTTGGGGGCATAGAGCGGGAAAAGGACTGTGAGGTCAGAAGTCCTGCTCCAAAAGCCCCAGGGGAAAACATGAGCGGGTTGCAGGCCATAGAGGACCTTAAGAAGGACTTTAAAAATCAAATAAGAGAAGTGGAGGAAAAATTGGAAAGAGAAATGAGAAGGATGCAGGAAAAGTATGAAATGAGGGTCAACAGCCTGACTGAGGAAAACAACACCTTAAAAAATAGACTAACTCAAATGGCAAAGGAGGCCCAAAAGGGCAATGAGGAGAAGAATGCCTTAAAAAGTCGAATTTGCCAGATGGAAAAAGAATCTCAAAAGTTCACTGAGGAGATTCATTCCTTCAGAGTTAGACTGGAGCAAATGGAAGCTAGTGACCTTATGAGAAATCAAGATGCTGTTAAGCAGATCCAAACAAACGAAAGATTAGAAGGCAATGTGAAATATCTCATGGGAAAAACCACTGACCTGGAGAATAGATCCAGGAGAGACAATTTAAAAATTATTGGACTACCTGAAAGCCATGATCAAGGAAAGAACCTAGAAATCACCCTTCAAGAAATTCTCAAGGAAAACTGCCCTGATGTTTTAGATCCAGAGGGCAAAATAGAGGTTGAAAGAATCCACAGATCACCTCCTGAAAAAGATCCCAAAAAGAAAACTCCCAGGAATATTATAGCCAGGTTCCAGAATCCCCAGATCAAGGAGAAAATACTACAAGCAGCCAGGAAGAAACAATTTCAATATTGTGGAAACACAATCAGAATAGCCCAGGACCTGGCAGCTTCTACACTGAGGGATAGAAGGGCATGGAATATGATATTCCAGAGGGCAAAAGAACTGGGAATGAACCCAAGGGTCACCTACCCAGCAAAACTGAGTATTTTGTTTCAGGGGAAAATATGGTCATTCAGTGGAATAGAGGACTTTCAAGCATTCTTGAGGAAAAACCAGAATTGAATAGAAAATTTGACATCCAGACACAAGAAGCAAGAGATGCCTGAGAAGGTAATCAGGGAAAAGAAATCAAAAGGAACTTATCAAAGTTGAACTATTTACATTCCTATATAGAAAAGCAATAACTGTGACTGATGATATCTTTCTCACTATGAAAATAATGGAAGAAGGGGGTGTGGTCATATGAATACATATGTGAATGTGTGTGTATATGGTTACAGTTATATGGATAGAGGGCATAGGCTGAATTTGTTGGGAAGGGAGAATACTCAAGGGATGAAATTATGAGGTGAGAGAGGAAAGTGGCAAGAGGAGATGGGGAGAGACAGGGTAGGGTAAACTATCCCATGTAGAAGAAGCAAGGGGAAGTGGTTGCAAAGGAGGGGGAGAATAAGGAAGGCTAAAAAGGCAAAACCACATTCACATTGAATTTGGTTCAGGGAGAAAATGGCATACATACTAAATGGGATATCTCAACCTGCAGCAGGATAGGGGGAAGGGGAATGAGAGGAGGGATGATGGATGGGAGGGCATCCTTGGGGTGAGGGGAGGTTGGAAGTACCCACTATAGAAGAGGGACAGGATCATGTAGGGAATGGACCAGGTGGGGGGTGGGATGAGTGGGAGGGAATTATAAGCAGCCTTGTACAATATATCTACTATGATAATGTTTTGCATAGCTAGACATGTACAACATATACTGAATTACTTATCTCCCAAGAAGGAATGGGTGACAAGGGAGGAAGGAAATGGATCTGAAAGTCGAGGTCTTAACATTAAATGTTTCAAATATATATAAATACTATTATTAATACTCTTTTGCTTGTAATAGGGAGATAAGATGTGCAGGCATTGGGACACAAAGATTCACCTTCCTCTAATGGAAAAGTTGATGGGGGTATGGGAGAGAGCAGATTGGAGGAAGCGATATCTTGTGGGACTACTATTCTGGGAGGTTGGGTAGGGGAATAATGGGGGGAAAATGATTGTAACTCAAAATCTGGCAGAAATGAATGATGTAAAACAGAAGTTAATAAAGCATTTGTTTAAAAAAAAACCCATCAGCAAGCACTATATATAATGAAGATAAGATAGAAGCATTCTCAATAAGACAAGAGGTGAAAAAAGGATACCTATTATCATCACTTTTACTCAACTTTTACTGTACTAGAAATGTTAGCTTTAGCCATAAAAGAAGAAAAAGAAATTGAAGGAATTAGAACAGGCAATGAAAAAACAAAGCTATCACTCTTTGCAGATACGATTGTATATATAGAGAAGCCTAGAGAATCAACCAAAAATCTACTTGAAACAATTAACTTTAGCAAAGTTTCAAGATATAAAACAAACCCACATAAATCATCAGCATTTCTATATGTTACCAACAAAGCCCAGGAGCAAGAGATAGAGAAATTCCATTTAAAATAACTGTAGACAATATAAAATATTTGGGAGTCTACCTGCTAAGACAAACCCAGGAACTATATGAACAGAATTACAAAACATTTTTCATACAAATAAAGTCAGATCTAAAAAACTGGGAAAATATCAGCTGCTCATAGGTAGGCCAAGCTAATACAATAAAAATTACAATTCTACCTAAATTAATTTATTTATTCAGTGCCACACCAAACTACCAAAAAATTATTGTATAGGGCTAGAAAAATAATAACAAAATTCATCTGGAAGAACAGAAGGTAAAAAATTTCAAGGGAATTAATGAAAAGAAATGCAAGGGAAAGTGGCCTAGTAGCATCAGATGTAAAACTGTATTATAAAAAGAAGCAATCATCAAAATTACTGGGTACTGGCTAAGAAATAGAGTGGTAGATCAGTGGAATAGGTTAGACACACAAAACAAAGTAGTAAATGACTATAGTAATGTACTGTTTGATAAACCCAAAGACTGCAGCTTCTGGGATAAGAACTCACTATTTGACAAATACTACTGGGAAAAATGGAAAATAGTATGGCAGAAACTAGGCAAAGAACATCGTATAGCATATACCAAGGTAATTACATGATTTAGACATAAAGGGTGACACCATAAGCAAATTAGGAGAGCAAAGAATAGCTGACCTGTCAGATCTATGGAGAAGGAAAGAATTTATGATGAAACAAGAGATAGAGAACATTATGAAATGCAAAATGGATAATTTTGATTACATTAAATTGAAACGTTTTTGTATGAACAAAACCAGTGCAACCAAGATTAAAAGGAAAGCAGAAATCTGGGAAACAATTTTTACAACCAGTGTCTCTGATAAAGGCTTCATTTCTCAAATATGTAGAGAACTGAAACATATTTCTAAGAATACAAGTTATTCCCCAATTGATAAATGGTCAAAGGATATGAACAAGCAGTTTTCAGATGAAAAAATTAAAGCTATCTATAGTCATGAAAAAATGCTGTAAATCACTATGGATTAGAGAAATTCAAATTAAAACAACACTGAGGTACAATATCACACCTCTTAGACTGGCTATGACAAAACAAGAAAATGATAAATGCTAGAGATGTGGGGAAATTAGAACAGTAATGCATTGCTGGTGGAGTTGTAAATTGATCCAACCATTCTGGAGAGCAATTGGGAACTATGCCCAAAGGCAACCAAACTGTGCATACCCTTTGATCCATCAATACCACTACTAGGTCTGTATCCCAAAGCATCATGAAAGAGTTTTTGGAAAAGGACCCAAATGTACAAAAATATTTAAAGCAACTTTTTTGGTGGTGGCAAAGAATTTGAAAGCAACTCTTTTTGTGGTGGCAAAGAATTGGAAATTATGGGGATGTCCATCAGTTGTGGAATGGCTGAACAAGTTGTGGTACATTAATGTACAGGAGTATTATTGTGCTATAGGAAATAATGAGCAGGAGGATTTCAGAAAAGCCTGGAAAGATTTACATGAAATGATGCTGAGTGAAGTAAGCAGAAACAGAACACTGTCCACAGTAACAGCAACATTGTGTGATGATCAACTATGACAGACTTAGTTCTTCTCAGCAATACAACAATCCAAGGCAATTCCAAAAGACTTGTGATGGAAAATGCTAACCACATCCAGAGAAAGAACTACAGATTCTGAATGCAGAGCAAAGCATATTATTTTCATGTTTGTTTTTTGTTTTTTCATTCTCATGGTTTTTACCTTTTGCTCTGATTCTTTCACAACATGACTAATGTGGAAATATGTTTAACATAACTGTACATGTATAACCTATATCAGACAGTTTGCTTTTGGGGGGGAAGGGAGAGAGAAGGAAGGGAGGGAGAAAATTTTGGAACTCAAAATCTTACAAAGATGAATGCTGAAAACTACCTTTACATGTAATTGAAAAATACTGAGAAAAAATTAAATTGACAATTTATATAACTACTTGTCATTATTTTTACCAATTCCTGCTCATTTTCAATTAAAAAAACAAACCACAGGTTGTCTCCAAAAGATTCACAATGGAAAATGAATATGGAGGAAAACATACTATCTGCTCTCTTTTTGTTGTTTGTTTCTTCTTTCTCGTGGTTCCTCCCATTAGCTCTAATTCTTCTTTACATCATGACTAATGTGAAAATATATTTAATATATTTAATAGGTAGAGCCTACGTCAGATTGCATGCTGTGTTGGGGAGGGGAGAGGAAAGGGGGAGAAAATTCGCAACTCAAAATCTTATGGAAGTGAATGTTGAAAACTAAAAATAAATTATTTTTTTTAAAATAAATTCAAGGGGCAGCTAGGTGGCGCAGTGAATAGAGCACCGACCCTGGTGTCAGGAGGACCTGAGTTCAAATGCGACCTCAGATACTTAACACACCAAAAAAACTAGCCATCTGACCTTGGGAAAGTCACTTAACCCCAACTGCCCTCCAAATAAATAAATTAATAAATTCAAAATATATACAAGGTAAAAAGAAAAAAATACAGGTTGTCCCAACCCAAAAGTTTTAGTGTAGTTTTAAAGCTTAGGTAGCTTCAGCTAAGCTTTTAGTAGCTTAAAACTGCACTAAGACTTTTGGGATACACTGTATTAAACATTTGGCTTCTTTCTAATACTATCCTCTAGCTCTATCCTTCTTCCTTAGTACTATATGCACAAAAGAATTTGTTGAATGGCGTGTTAATCAATTCTAAGACCCCAGTATAGACTCCTAGTAATGCCAAATGGGTACAAATGATAAAATTCCATGACTGATCTCATAAGAATTAAAACTGCCAGTTATTCCCAGAGCAAAAGAAAGACAAACACACACAGTATACAATTTAAGACTGTAGCATTTTACCAACAATGAGATGTACAAAAAAGTGTTGGAAAAATTGAGGCCATTTATGATTGGAAAAGGAAATAGTCTGTCCATTTAGTATGAGCAAAGAATAACAAAGAGCCCAAGTGTTGCACTGATAGCCATGATGTAAAAATGCACAGTAAAAAAAGCCTCTAGTACATTGGGTAAAATACAGACACAATTGATACAAGATGAGAAGAGTCGCAATATGTATTAGTAGAGAGAATCCCACAATGCACCAGAACAGCAAAGTGACTATTTTAAATTTTTTATTTTTTCAGTTAACAAGCATTTATTATCTGTCCCTCCCAAGAACCCCCCTCAATATGAAAAAAATTAAACAAAATCCTTGTAACAAATGCATAGTTAAGCAAAACTAATTCCCAAAATTGGTGATATTCAAAACTGTTTTTCAAAGTCATTTGTCTTTACAATTTTATTGTATGAATGGTTCTCTTGGTTCTGTTAAACTTAACTTTGCATCAATTTATACAAATCTTCCCAGGTTTCTCTGAAACTGATCATTTCATCATTTCTTATGGTACAATATTTATTACATCCACATGTTATAATTTTTCATCAGTTCCAAATGAGCCCCCTCTTAGTTTCTAGTTCTTTGCCACTACAAAAAAAAAAGTTGCAATAAATATTTCTGTGCATATGGTTCTTTTCTCCTCTTTCTATGATCTCTCAAGAGTGTAGGCTTAGTGATAGTATCTTTAAGTCAAAGAGCATGCTTTCAACTTCCTTCCCTGCTTGTAGAGCTCTCTCCAAAACAGAGATACACCTGGCAACATTCTCAGCTGCTGCAATTTTAGGCATCCTACTTTTGGGGGTAAACTGAGGTTAATCAATTATAGTAGTCATGTGACCAAAAAATAAAGAAAGAACAACTTTGGAGAGTGTGGATCTTGGGGGTAGGGGGTATAGAAAATAGAGGGAAGAGACCAGAAGCACAATGCTAATTAAAATTAATACTACAGAGGAGGAAAAATATAGCCAGCTGGCATGAAAAAAAAGGGCTTCTGGAAATACTTCTCAGCAATGTCCTGGGATAGCCTCTCCTTATCTATTTCCTAATCATTCCTTTGTAGTTAGCCTAAAGACTAAAGAAATTCAATTTCAGAAAGAGCAGTGGAGCTCATAAAACATTTGATTGATGAAGGTAAAAAATTGGCTCGGCCACTCAGTCTCCCTCCCTCAGTACTCCAAATTAGCCATCTTCATGATTAGAGCCACCTTGATGTTGATGTCCAACCCTGCAAGCCTAAGAGATTATAAAGAGCAGACAGCAAGGGCTAAGGAAAGGACACAATAGTGCAGGATCTTTTTAAGTAAAGGGATCAATGGTAAATTTTCAGCAGACACAAAGCTGAAAAAAAAATCATGAAATGATTAAGACAGACAACAGCTAATTAAGGTGAAATGAACAAGCTTTCTAAGAAAAATTTCATCACCATAAGCAAGCACTTTGCAACAAAGGCAACAATCAAAGCTCCTGAAGATGAAGCTAGCAGAACAAATTTTGTAATGCTCCCTGAAATGACAAGGCAGTAACTCTAAGAATCTCCAGAAGACTAAAAATTAAGCATAAATATAAAAGAAACCAAAATTTAGAGTTCTTAAGAAAAAAAAATCGGCCACAGATCTTATGGGCAAAGATAATGGAGTGATTGCCATTTCCTACTCCAGTGGATTAAGGCAAACAGAGGTTGTGACTTGTCCAGGATCACACAGTTATTAAGTGTCTGAAGTTGCATTTGAACTCAAGTCTTCCTGACTCCAGGCCTACCACTGTATCCATTGAGCCACCTAGCTGTCTCTATACTGGGCCAGTAGATAACAATCTAGTCACTAAAGATCCAAGGGTTTGCATCTTTTGATAGGTCTGGTATTAATGGAAACACAGAAAGTGGCAAGGAAGGCATTGTGGGTAAAATCATTTATCAACATTTATTGAGCCAAAGTTAGGCACACTATACCAAATGTTGTTTCCCTCTACTCTTACTTAGTACCTACTGTGTACTGAGTATTATAGACAGAACAAAAGAGGCAATCTCATCAGACTAGCCAAGAAAAGGAACATGCATGAAAAAATAAAATAATCCAATTAAGTGCTCAGATCAGGCATACAAATAAAAGTACTAGGGGGCGGAGCCAAGATGGCGGAGTAGAAACAGCTCTTCCAAGCCTCTCTGCCCCCAGATTCCCCACAAACTATGTAAAAAAGGACTGTGAACAACTTCTGGAGCCCCAGCACCCACAGAACGACACAGAGAAGCTAACCTCCCGCTGAGGACAGCCCAGCAGCCCTGCAGGAAGGACCAGCGCAGCAGTCTGGGAGCCCGCAGCGCACAGAGCACGGGAGCCGAGCTGAGCCAAGCCCAGGTCCGTGTGAGCCGAGGTTTTAGCTCCAGGGCGGCAGGGCCAGCAGCCGGCTGGAGGAACCCCAGAACACCAGGAACTGCGGCGACTCCAGAATTATCAACATAGACATGCCTAGGACAAAGTAAGAGGTTAGTGTCCTATGGACTTTGGGGCCTGTATTTGGGGAATGCGTCAGCTCCCTCCCCTGGGGGCTAGAAGCCACTGAGGAGACACGCCACTTTGTAGTTTTCAGAGGCAGCTCTGGCTCCCAGCCTACAAATCGTGGGGAGATCCAGCGATCAGTCTTGGGGGGTAATCGCTCTTGCTTTAACCTCCCTGGATCTGGATTGTGATCTAGGGTGGAAGTTGTGGGTGGGTTTACAGCTTGCCAGAAACGGAAGTTGCCCCCCACACATTTGGGACGAAAATTCCTCTAGCTGGCCTTAAAGCCATAGTGTGGCAACAAGCCCAAAAGTCAAGCAATTAAGTGGCAACATGCCAAGGCAAAGGAAACAGAAAAATGCAACCCTAGACTCCTATTTTGGGGGCATAGAACAGGAAAAGGACTGTGAGGTCAGAAGTCCTGCTCCAAAAGCCCCAGGGGAAAACATGAGTGGGTTGCAGGCCATAGAGGACCTTAAGAAGGACTTTAAAAATCAAATAAGAGAAGTGGAGGAAAAATTAGAAAGAGAAATGAGAAGGATGCAGGAAAAGTATGAAATGAGGGTCAACAGCCTGACTGAGGAAAACAACACCTTAAAAAATAGACTAGCTCAAATGGCAAAGGAGGCCCAAAAGGGCAATGAGGAGAAGAATGCCTTAAAAAGTCGAATTTGCCAGATGGAAAAAGAATCTCAAAAGTTCACTGAGGAGATTCATTCCTTCAGAGTTAGACTGGAGCAAATGGAAGCTAATGACTTTATGAGAAATCAAGATGCTGTTAAGCAGATCCAAACAAATGAAAGATTAGAAGGCAATGTGAAATATCTCATGGGAAAAACCACTGACCTGGAAAATAGATCCAGGAGAGACAATTTAAAAATTATTGGACTACCTGAAAGCCATGATCAAAGAAAGAACCTAGAAATCACCCTTCAAGAAATTCTCAAGGAAAACTGCCCTGATGTTTTAGATCCAGAGGGCAAAATAGAGGTTGAAAGAATCCACAGATCACCTCCTGAAAAAGATCCCAAAAAGAAAACTCCCAGGAATATTATAGCCAGGTTCCAGAATCCCCAGATCAAGGAGAAAATACTACAAGCAGCCAGGAAGAAACAATTTCAATATTGTGGAAACACAATCAGAATAGCCCAGGACCTGGCAGCTTCTACACTGAGGGATCGAAGGGCATGGAATATGATATTCCAGAGGGCAAAAGAACTGGGAATGAACCCAAGGGTCACCTACCCAGCAAAACTGAGTATTTTGTTTCAGGGGAAAATATGGTCATTCAGTGGAATAGAGGACTTTCAAGCATTCTTGAGGAAAAAACCAGAGTTGAATAGAAAATTTGACATCCAGACGCAAGAAGTAAGAGATGCCTGAGCAGGTAATCAGGGAAAAGAAATCAAAAGGAACTTATCAAAGTTGAACTATTTACATTCCTATATGGAAAAGCAATAACTGTGACTGATGATATCTTTCTCACTATGAAAATAATGGAAGAAGGGGGTGTGGTCATATGAATACATATGTGAATGTGTGTGTATATGGTTACAGTTATATATGGATAGAGGGCATAGGTTGAATTTGTTGGGAAGGAGAATACTCAAGGGATGAAATTATGAGGTGAGAGAGGAAAGTGGCAAGAGGAGATGGGGAGAGACAGGGTAGGGTAAACTATCCCATGTAGAAGAAGCAAGGAGAAGTGGTTGCAAAGGAGGGGGAGAATAAGGAAGGCTAAAAAGACAAAACCACATTCCCATTGAATTTGGTTCAGGGAGAAAATGACATACATACTAAATGGGATATCTCAACCTGCAGCAGGATAGGGGAAGGGGGATGAGAGGAGGGATGATGGATGGGAGGGCATCCTTGGGGGGAGGGGAGGTTGGAAGTACCCACTATAGAAGAGGGACAGGATTATGTAGGGAATGGACCAGGTGGGGGGTGGGATGAGTGGGAGGGAATTATAAGCAGCCTTGTACAATATATCTACTATGATAATGTGTTGCATAGCTAGACATGTACAACATATACTGAATTGCTTATCTCCCAAGAAGGAATGGGTGACAAGGGAGGAAGGAAATGGATCTGAAATTTGAGGTCATAACATTAAATGTTTCAAATATATATAAATATTATTAGTAATACTCTTTCGCCTGTAATAGGGAGATAAGATGTGCAGGCATTGGGACACAAAGATTCACCTTCCTCTAATGGAAAAGTCGATGGGGGTATGGGAGAAGGTATGGGAGAGAGCAGATTGGAGGAAGTGATATCTTGTGGGACTACTATTCTGGGAGGTTGGGTAGGAGAATAATGGGGGGAAAATGATTGTAACTCAAAATCTGGCGGAAATGAATGATGTAAAACAGAAGTTAATAAAGCATTTGTTTAAAAAAAATAAATATTTATTAAGAACCTATAAAAAAAACAAATAAAAAAACAAATAAAAGTACTATAGAAGTTCAGAGAAGAAAGAAAATAAATGGTACTGGAATTCTCCACTTTCTCTAGCAGCCATCTCATCCTACAGATGCCTTTTTATCACCAATCCTTACACCCTTACAACTTTCTCATGAAAGAAAATACCCATACACACCCAAAAGTCTTAGCAAAGGTAAACTTTAAGCTTTAATAACTCTAGAAATATAAATGCTACAAACTTACAAAAACATTATTTGAAAGTTTATTAAATGTATTTTATACTTATTTGGCTTTGTGGATTTTGAATAATAAACTTTTCATTTTAATTATACTAGGTACAGCGTCATTTCACATTGCATGTATGGCAGTTTATGGATGATACTTTCTCAGACCAGTGGATGAAGTAAAAAGGTCTTCTTGCTTGGCCATTTCAGTCATTTGATCTATCTGTATTAGACTTTTTCTTGTAGAGTCATGTCAAAACTTTTATATACATCAAAACTTTATTCTTTCAGTTACTAAACAGCAACTAATAAAAATTTTTACAAAGTCTGAAAACTGACCAGAGTAATGTATAGTATAAGACAGTGGTTATGTTACATTTTAATAAGAAACATCAATATTTTAAAATTTTAAATAATTAATATTTCATATGTTGCCTTTTTATAAGTTTGTAGCATTTATAATTCTGAATTAAAATTTAAAACTCCAGTAAGACTTTCGGAACACCCTGTATATATACAAGAGATATTTTGTTTATAGTTTATCCTTCATTTTCAAAGAGGACCAATGACATCACACAGTGATGTCTTGACTCACAAGCTGACAGGGATTTAGGTGAAGCAAAGTTGCACAAAGTAATTGAAGTCCAGTGGCAAGACAAAAGCCGGATCACTGGCAATGGCCCAGGATGCAAAGGATTATATTGATGTCTTTGAGGTCTAAGCACTCCACCGCACTTGCCCTCTTCATGGCTATTGGAACAAACTGTTCTCATCTGCCCTTTCCCACCAGGGGAAATCTTCACATGCTTAGGGTAGACACCTCCCAAACTCACAGATTGATTTGAGGCCTGTTGGTTACCTTCAACCTGGTTTATTCCATTTGCTAAGATGGTTTACCACGGTGTGACTAAGTGCAGGCTATAGCTTTTTGGAATCACAAGAGAGAGCTGGCAGGGGCAAACAGACACCAAACATGGATGGAACAGCCCTGAAAAGGGCTCAGCAAGTCCTCACACTAGAGGTAGGTATCCTCCTTGAATTCTCCCTACACCTCACCCAAGAGATTTGGTTAATTAACTAATACAGTAGATGGGCACATCTACATCTCTTTATTACTTGTTTATGTGTCTTGGATTCCAAATCCTATTATGATAAATCTGATAAAAAATATTTTTTTTTCCTATTTGATGGTATCCCTTCTTAAGATACCTTAGTCCTGACTGTACAAAAGCTTTTCAATTTCATGTCAGCACAATTATCTATTTTATCTTGTGTAACTGGCTCTATCCCTTGTTTGGTTAAGGATAAAGTCACCCATAGCTGTGAAATCTTTAACATTTAGGTCACATATTAGTTTTGACTTTATTGGGAATACAATGCAATATGTTGCTCTACGCCTAAATTCTGTCATACTGCTTTCTGGTTTTTCTAGCAATTCTAATTAAGTGGGAGTTCTCACATAAGTAACTTGGGTTTTGAGATTTATCAGATACTGGGTTACTGAGTTCCATAATTTTTGGTTCTCCTTTGTCCAGTCTGTTCAATAATTCTCCATTTTTTAACCAATAGCAAAGAGTTTTGATGACTGCTATTTTATAATATAGTCTTAGGTCTAGAAGAGCTATCTTGATTTCACTTCCATCTTTTTTATCATTATTATTATTTCCCTAATATTCTAGGTCTTTTGTTTCTCCAAATGAATTACATTATTATTTGATTAAGGTTTGGATAGTACCCCTATGATAACAGGATTAGATTAGCATTAAAATAGTAAATTAACTTGGTATTATTGTCATTTTTATTATACTAATATAGCTCAGTCATGAGCATTGAATAGTCTTCCAGTTAGTTAAGTTGTTCTTTATTTCTTTAAGTAATCGAACCTATAAAAACATTGAATATACTTTGAGAGACTGATTCCCGAAAAATGTATTCATTTTATAGCTATTTGGAATGGTCCTTCCATTCCTAATATTACCTTCTGAATTTGCTGCTGATTTTTGTGAGTTTACTTCATAGACTGAAACTTTGCTAGAGCACTTAAATTCTAATAGGAACTAGAGTTAGAAGGTGAGTGAAGAGGATAAGGTAGGAGTCTAGAGACATAGTTTAGAAAGTAGAGATTGGAGAAAATGAGAAAGAGAATAGATGATCACATTGAAGGGTTGTGAAATAAAGAGAGGGGAACACCCAGCAAATAGACTATATTTTCTTAGTAAAGGTGAGACAAGGTCTTTCGAGGAAGTTTGAGGAGAAAAAAGGTTCTGGCAAAAAAAGAGATCCTAGACCAACAGAGGAGGACCACAGTCTTGCACAGGATTCAGGAACCTACTCACAGCTCTGCCCCTCACTACTCAGTTCCAAGCAACAGTTGCAGGGTGGTAGACCTGACAGTAATGTTCTGTCATTAGTCCTAGACTGTGTATTGAATAAGGAATAAGTTTAGAAGCAAAAAGTAACTGTGTGGCTCTGATCCCAGGAGGAAAATAACATCTACCTTACAGCCTAGTATAAAGCCCACAGTAGAATAACCCAGACCTAAAAGGAGCCTAAAGTTCTGTCCACTCAGAACCAGAACTTTACAGCTGGCTTATAGTGGCTGAGTTTAACAGTAATCTACTGGAACTTCCAATCAGGAACAAGCCAATAGGAATCTTGTACAGACCCAAATGGATGTCAGGAACTTGCAGAGCTCACACCGGAAGTGCAATGAGCACTTTCTCCTGGATCACACCACTGGGAGAAATGAAAGCTTATGGGTCACTAGCCTTAGCTGTCACCGAGATGCAGAAATAACACATCACTCAATACCCCAAGAAAGCAGCAGCAGGACCCAAGAGGACAAAATTTCAGTTCAAACATTTCTCCCAGAAGTGGACAGATCCAAAGTCAGAAGTAGGCTAGAAGAATAAGCAAACAAAAAAAAGAATCCCATGCTAAAGAGTTATTATAGTAGACAGGGTTGCTCAGGACAAACCTCTGGGTTTGACTTCATCTTCATTCTCTAAGAGAATGGCTCTAAAATATCTACAAGCAAAACCTCAAAGAAAAACACAGTTTAGACACAAAATCAACTCGAATCCCTGAAATAAATAAAACAAGATTTTTTTAAGAGCTAAAAATCATTTTAAGCACAAAATGAGAGTGCCAGAGGGGAAAATGGGGAAATGCATGAGAGCTATGAAAGAAATATTTGAGAAACAAATGAACAACTTAGAACAAGAAATACAACAAAATCTTACCCAATTTAAAAAAATCTCCCTGAAAAGTAGAACTGACTAAATATAAGCTAGTAAGTCCATAAGATGAGAATCAATTAGGGAGGAATAAAAAAAATTAATTTGTAGTGGACCAAAAAAATGGAGAAACAAAGGATGAACATTCTTCTTATCAAAAGGAGGAAAGAAGCATTAGGTCCAAGATAAAGGAATCCTCTCTTCAATTTTTCAAAATTCATGATTTTATCAATGGCGGTACACCCTTACAACTTTGCAGAGTACACTACTCTGTCTTTTCGTGAGTTGCTCTGGCCAAAAAAAACCTTCATCATCACAGCCTTCTAGAGGCAGACGTTGATACTCTAAGGTAGGTGGACCCTCAGATGTTTCTGGGCCTACATTCAAAGGTTTTTAAGTCTGGAAAGACCTGCCAGAATTTCTCCTCTACTGGCCTTTGAGAACCAATGAAGCGTGGAAAAATAATTTTGGTGGAGAATAAATCTCAGCATATTAAAAAAAATGTGAAATCTTTAAAGGACATCATTACAAAATCTAATTTACTACTAACATCATATTAACTAAACAGTAGTTAAGTACTGGTAGTAAAAAATAGGAATAGTAATTCTACAAAAGTATTAAGCAAGTTAATAACCTCAGATATGGATATATGTTCAATGGAAAGCCAAAATGTGATCTTATTCTGTGAAGCTGAAGTTCAATAATTAAACAATAAACCTAGAGCATAGTTTCCTTTTTACAAGAGACCTATACTTTGAAGTATCTTAAGTAAGCAAAATTCATGGTATCATAAATCTAAGACTGGAAGATGCCTCTCAAAGCTCTAACCTGTTCATTTTAGAGATGAGGAAATTGAGGCCCATGGAGGCTGAGTGTATAGTCACTCAGGCAGTTATCAGATGCAGGATTTGAATCCAGGTCTTCTGACCCCAGTGCCAATGTTTTCCTCCATTATACCATTTTACACATCATCTACTATATAAAATTAGAATTCAGCATCATGAGTTGACCTGTTTTTCAGGATGTTTTTAACCTGTTTTTTTAACAGCATGAGTATTTTTAAAAATTAATGAAAATATTATAGGCAGTACATTATAAAGGAGAAAATTTACTTTACCTGTCTCAAAAGGAGTTCAGAGTAACATTCATAAATATCGGCTTAATACATGACTAATAAGTGACTTTATGCTTCACTATTTGTAGGACTCTAGAGGTGGCACTTGGTTCTCAAAGGACCAAGCTAGCTAAGAATGGAGAAGCAAGTTACTAGATTAGCTATCAAGTTGTTCTTTTTTTCTGACCACAGGCATGAAACGATAAATGATAAAAGTAATGATCTTCAGAAATGCATATAACATTCATAGCTCCTAAACGAACTGCTGAATGACCTCTCTAAACTTCTAGGCATTCCCAGTCTGCAACAATTCTGGATCCAATTCTATTATCACAGGATCACATACATATTTAGGGTTCAAAGAGATCTTAGAGGACCCTTTTTACAAAACCCTCATTCTTCAGATAAGGAAATTGCAATTCTGAAAAGTTAAATGATTTGCCCAAGGTTTCAAAGTAAATGGCAAAATCAGAATTCAAACCCAGGTCCCCTAACTCTCAATCTACCACTCTTTCCATTGTACAATTCTAGATTCTAAAGGTCCTCAAGAAAATAAATTCACTCTAATGTTTTCTCCTCCATTAGAATATAAATCTCCTTAAAAGGAGAAACTGTTTCATCTCTGTCTCTATATGCCCAGTACCACAGAGTACAGTTCCTGGTACAGAACATATTTAGGTGCTTTATAAACACTTCTTGATTGATTTATTCTGTGACTGCTAAGAGATCTGCTTAAAGGAGAAAATGGCCCAGAAGTTAAAATTGATTTTCAGAAATCCCTAGAACTAATCATTTGCACATGAGAGGCCCTGGTGCCAAAGGTCATTACAAATACAGTCTGAAGGTGACTTGGACATTTTACTTTTCTCCGTAAGTCCATATTTATCCCATCAATGGACCAAAAATCAATAGATCATTTTTCTGTCCAAGAGGAGGTAATAAAATGACATATAACTATAAGGTGGTATACTGACAGAGTCAGAATCTAACATTTTGTCCTTCCCTCTTCTCAGGACAAGAGAACTACTAGAGTAAAGGTAGCAGACCTTTGGGCATTGTATTTATTCAGCCTAAAGTAATGGGTACTCAATCAGTCAATAAATTATTTAGGAGCCATTATATATTTGGGAGAAATACAAAGTATAAGATTTAGTTACTATCTCTGCCCTCTAGGAACTTAAAATCTTTTTGGAAAACAAGATTTAGACAAAACTAGTCACATCTATACAGCACTGTTGAGGAAAAAGCCATTCTACCTGTTTTTTTTTTATTGTAACTTTTTTGCTAAAACATATGATAATGTTCTTTATCTCCTTAAACAGAGGTCGATAAAGAGGGATTGGGAAAAATGGGATTCTTGTCCCAATTCTGTTAACTTTCTGTGTATCCCCATAAAATCCTGAATCTCAAAAATGGAAGAGACTTCAGAGTCCATACACTTAAGTCTAATGAACACCTGAACAAAATACTCTCCTACAACATTACCCACTTTGGTTTAAGACCCCAAAAGGAATCCACTATTTATCTATTAAGTCAGTATGGTGCAATAGTAAAAAATAAAATAAAATAAAATAAATCAAAGAACAACAACAACAACCAAAAAAACCAACAACAAATCCAGGGAACAGAGAGAGTAATTAAGGCTTATACTTTGACCTCCCCAAAGGCAAATAATGGTGGCTTAATAAGTAAATTGGGTAACTCTGCTCCTCCTCTGCCTCTCCTTCTCATCTTCAAAGGAAGGTAAATTTTGATGGCCCAAAGCTGCCCAGTTAAGTTGAGGTTTAGATTCCTTCCTTCCTTCCTTCCTCTTTTCTCAAAGACCAGACTTTGAACCCATTTCACTCTGGAGCTCACAGATTGGACCACAACAGGTCCCTGTCCAAGCTCCACTCAAAGGCATTATATTTTGGGCCCTCCTAGCTCAGAGTGAATGTCAGCTCTCTTTAGACCAGTAACCCTGAGCAGTCTTTCCCTCCCAGTTTCATTTTTTTTTTTAATTAAAGGGGCCATCCCTAGACCGACTTCTTAAAGGTCTATTCACTGAATGGATGTTACCTCACTCAAAGAGAGAACCTGAAAAGGCCTTAGCCTAAAAGGGCCAGGGTCTCCCATAGCATCCTAGGCCATCTCCAGTCATCCTGACAAAAATCAGGCCACTGGACCCAGATGGCTCTGGAGGAGAAAGGCTGGTGACCTTGCACAGCCCTCCCTCACTCCAAAGTCAACTGCAAGTTACATCATCATTTCTCGGATGTCATGGTCCTCTTCAAAAACTAAGGTCAAACACACAATAAATTATTGACTGATTGTGTTCTCTTTACCATGTGTGACTTCGGGCAAAGTATAAAAGAAAGGAATATGACCACGTGTTTCTACCTCCCATCTACCCCTCTTTGCATGGGCTGCTCCATGCCTGGAACGCACTTCGTCCCTCCATCTTTCCTTTCCACTCAAGGTCCACCTTCTACGTAACGCCATTCCCGATCCTGCCAACTCTCTCCATCTATTTTTTTGGCTGTTATCTATTCTGTATACATTCGAGGAGGGGATGTTTCATACTTTGTGTCTGTAGCCGCAGCGCTCAGCACAGAGCACGTAGTAGGCACTTTTACTGATAGAACCACCGCCCACTCCTCTTGGGGGCTTCCCTAGGGCCCTGGCATCAGGCATGCGCAGAGGGGGCCTCCCCAGACACCTGGGCTCCAGACAAGCCTCAGCCCTCAGGACCTGCCAACCACAGGCTCCTAGGCTTTACCTTGGTCTTACCTGCAGCTGGGAAGCCCAGATCTAAGGCCAACCTAGAGGTATCACATCGACCATACCCTTTCCCTTCCTTCCTTTATACCCACCCCTCCTCCAGCCCATTCCCGACCAAACTGCGCATGCACCCTGGAGCTGGCTGGCCCCAGAGGGGCTGGCGCATGCGCTCTCCTCCCTATCCCCCTTCCGGTGCCCGAATCCTCTTTCCACTCTCTTCCCCATTTCCGGTCTCTGCCCTAAGTCTTGCTGTTCTCCTCTCTTAAATGAGGGAGTGAAACCAAATGATTTCTTGCAGGTTTAAATAGCCTATGGTTGAATTTGTTGCTTGATGGCTGGGTCATTTAGAATATCCCCCTAGGGAAGCTCCATTTTCAAATTTTCCTGTTCCCTCCCCCCAGTCCCCATACCACCCCGCCCCATTTTCAACCCAGACCTCAGGCCTAACTCTTCAGTTTGCAGATTTTTAGCTCCAAATCACAGGGGTCAGTGGTCAAAAAGCCTTTCTTGTTTACTCTGTACCAGGCACAGTGCTGAGCCTTGAATACAAAGGGGGAAAAGCTGTCAGTTAAATGCATATGTGATGGAATTCAATAAGGTTGGGAATGAAAGTCTAAGCAAAGTTGGGGGGCAGCTAACTTCAGCGTCCGAATTGGGGTCTTTTCTGCTTAAGGGGGTGGGTCTATAAAGTGTTAAAAGTCCTGAACTGTGCGCTATGCTCTAGGCATTACCCAATTTAACCAAAAGCTTGCACTTAAAAATGGTCACCTCTATCTAGACACTCCTCAACCACCACCAGAGTCACTTGGGGCTAAAGGGTGGGTGGAAGGAGACTGGAATCTGTGGGTTCAAAACATCTGTTGGGAGAGCAGTGAAAAACCACATATGCTTTTGCTGAGTTGGCAATAAGGATAAATCTCTAAGTCCTCTTTTCCCAAAGTACTCCATTAAAATTTTCACCTCACTTTGTTAAATTGCCTGAAATTCCACTAATCAGTATTTTTGTTACTAATAAGCATCCCCTTAAAACGAGGGTGACACTCTCAGAGGATTAAGGGGGAGTGGGTCAAACTTTAATGTGATCTAATTTAATCAGATTGTTTTTCTTCTTCCTTGTAAATGAGATCCATATCACTGTAAGAAAATGTGATTTTTTTTTTTTCCTGAGAGGAGAAACAAGTAAATTTGACCATATGGAATTCCAAACTCTCACAAAGCTGAGGTGCTGAACAATGGCGGGGGAATAGAGAAAAGGAGGGAGAGTACCAAAGACAAATAATTTAAAGATTTGGCTTAGAATAAACTCTATAGCACAGAAAGGTACTCTTCCTCCTTTCAAATAGACCCTCTCCCCAAGCAACTATAATTCAGAATAGGACCAGTTAATGCTAGAGTTCAGCCATACTGTGGGTTAAATATAGACTTCTGTGGCCTGGTCTGGCAACCTAACCATCATTTCTAACCTAAATTAACCATCATTCCCATAATTTTTTATGGGGGAAAAGCATTCATTCCCAAGTTTCAAACTATCCATTTCCAAAAGACTTTTAGGGACACAACCAAAATTGGGAAACTGCCTGTATTCTCTGTCTTCAAAAGTCCATTTAAATAATTTATTTTTTTACAGCTGAATTAAGAGGTACAGAAAAGTTAAGTAACTTGAACAAAGGGGCTACTGAAATACAATTCGGTTGTGTAATTATAATGGCCAAGAAATGTATCTCTGTTTTGCAGAGGTAGTGAGCTAAGAGAGTGGACCGTTACATACGCTATCAGATTTTGGTAATCTGTTGGTTAATTTTACTAAAATTGTCTTCTTGCCTTGTGTGTGCCATAAAGAGGGGCAGAGGTGAAAGGAAAGGTGTACCAAAGTATATATATGAACGATTATCGTGTAGAAACAGGACTAAATTTGTTCTGTTAGCCAAGAGAGCTCAAAAGTGGGAAGATAGGGGCGGCTAGGTAGTGCAGTGAGTAAGAGCGCCGGCCTCGGAGTTGGGATGACCCGGGATTGAATCCGGCCTCAGAAAATGAGCACCCACACATAAATAATGACTAGCCGTGTATCCTTGAGCAAGTTACTTAACCCCAACTGCTTTAAAAAAAAAAGTGGGAAGATGGGTATAAACTGAAAAAAGGGAAAACTAGGCATGATGTAACAAAAACTTCCCAAGAATAACGGGCTGCCTCAAGAGGTTCTCCCTCAGTGGAAAATTCAAGTAGAAGGTGGATAGCTATTTGTCAAATGTGCTATAATGGGGAAGTCCTTTCAGGTATGAGTGGGATAGGGCATCTAGGTGGTGAAGTGGATAGAACATTGGGTTTGGAACCAAGAAGACTAACATCCATATAGCTTAGTACTTTAATTTTGTTTTCCCTCATCAATAGTTTCAATTATAATCCAAATATGGAATCTTATTTACCTTATATGAGCTAATCCATAACTGGTGACAACACCATGCTCTAAGTTGAGTTGAGAAAGGTCCACTCGTCACAAGATCAAAGAAATCAGTAACTAGTGGTAACCAAAAAAATTTTTTAAAGACTATATAAGACTATATTCAAGTTGGTGACTTCACAAATAGATGACATTAGGCTACATACTTAATGTGTGTGCTTATACTTGAAAAAAAAAAAACCTTGAAGTAAGGATAACCAAGGAGGGTTCAGAGAAAAGTAAACCTCAGTCTTTGATCTGGATCTGTCATTTCTTGTGAAGAGCTGCCATGTGGAAATTTCTTCTACTTGCATAGATCTGCAAATAGTCTGCCATTTACTGTCTTAATTGCCTAGAAGACAGAGAGGCTAAATGATTTGCCTTGTGATCACATAACTAGTACAGACTAGAGGCAAGGTCTGAATTCAGGTTCTTCTGCGTTCAAGATCAGCTCTCAACCTACCCCCTTCAATATCATTCTGCCTCTCATCAGCATCATACTGAAAAAATATCCTCTCACAAAATAACTGAAAATGAAAAGTAAACTTCTTTTGTATCCCACATTAGAATGGGTCTCAAATTTCCTTTTATTCAATGAAGGCCAAAAAAGTCATTTTTTGGTCACATTAAAAATAAGGTCACAATTTTATTTTTGTTTTTTCCCCCATCTTCTCTGCCCAATTGAGTTGAAAACTAACATAAAATAACACAGTAACTAAAATAAATGTATAATTCTCTTCCATCCCTACTTAGTCCTTTTATACACCTTTAGGCTCCTCCATTAGTAATCTGAAGCATCTGGCAGCTTGGCCATATCCCATCCCCCTCCCCCAAACCTTTTGTCACTACCATCCCCTTAAAGGTACTAAAGTGAAACAGAAGATGAGTGGATGTCAGAGAAAACAGATGTATCACATAAATGAGTGAAATTTAAATTCTGTGGGGATGAATAAGTGAGAAGTTAGCACAACACAGTAGGACATGAAATAATGAGAGAAAATGTGTACCTAAGGGAAGGCAAGCATCAGTTGAAGACTGAGAGGGAAGAGGAATATAGCAGCTTGGGCTACATTGGACAAGATGACTTAGTAAATGTAAAAGCAGCAAAATGATCACTAGATGTTAATAACCAATGACAAAACATTTGCTCTCTCCAAAATGACCTTTATTAGTTTTCCAGAACTTTATAATAAGGAGGGAAAAAAACCTTTTTGCCAAAGGAAAGACAATCATCTTAAATATTTCAATAACATCCTCACAATGTTTGTTAAATAATTTTATTTTAATAATTTCCCTTGGACTGCTACATGTGTCAATGGAAAGCTGTGGTTTTCTTATTTCCTGTTTAAGGACTATCTTTATTAAACAGAACAGCTGGGAAGAAAGTCTTTGCTCACAGATAAAATAAATTTATATTTATCCTAAAGTTTACAGAATGGAAGGCATATCCTTACCAATCAAATATTGATACATAATGGTGTGGATGATTTTTCAAAAGAAATGTCTTTTTTTAAGGCTCGTTTTTGGAATTTCTATTGTTCAGGTCTTATTGTCAATCTAAAAATTAGTCCTGAAGTTACCAGTGAGATACATTACTTTGTTATAAGAAAAAACTCATAAATGAAAGAGCTTATCTATCAACTAGAAGTATAACATCACAAATGAGCTTTTTTCAACTCTTAGCAATATCAAAAATTTCTGAATCCTCCTTCCCACATTTCACCTTCTCATTCTCTCTACTCTTCTTACTTTTTCCTTAGAGATGCTCTGGCTTAATTTTTTTCTTGAGGTGGGGATAGGAGTTAATTTCTTCGACCCTCCTTCATGACTTTTCCGGTATCATTTGGAACGAGGCGAGACATGGATATCTCTCCCATGAGCCCAGCCAGATATTGATGAAGAAAATGGGGGCAAAGAAACATTCTTTATGTTTCTCTCATTAATGTTATCTGCTTCACAGCCAATACAAGGGGCAAGAAGAGTGGCCTTGGCCATATCAGTCTTTTGATAATTGACAGTCTAGGAACATCTTTAGCTTGTAAGGAAATGCAAAAGGTCTCTAGCATTCAGTGGTAGGAGCAGCAGCTGTGACTACTCTTCTTGCTATGCCCTTCCTTTTTTCTTCTGAAATGGTTTCACCAATCATACAACACACAGAAACATTTGCTGCTGATTCAACCATACTTCAATACAAGAGTTTCAAATTTGGGAATTTTGTCCCTAAAGTAGTAGGAAAAAATATTAAAGGGTTCCTGGTTTTAATTTATTTTTTATTCAAATGTGTTGATAAGGTTGTTGTTGCTTTAATAAATCAGTATCAAAGTCCTTACCTAATTTAAATCCATCATTTCTAGAGACTCCATCTTTTCCAACCATACTCTGCTTTCATTCAATCCATAAATATTTACTGGGCACCTATTGTGTACAAAGTGCCAAAGAGATCTATAACACATGGGCCCTGCCCTTAATCATTCTTCTCTCAGAAAGGATAAAAAGAAAGTCACCTTCAAACAGACTGGATCCTAAAACTTTTGATCTCCTCATGACAGGCAAGCTTATAAAGAGAAAATGCAAGAAGTAGAGAGAGGGCTGGTTCACCCTTTTCATGTAGACATCAAGGTGTCATCAGCAGTACCAACAGCTGTTCTGTCTCTTAAAAGCCAATCTCTACAACACAGTTGGAACTACCCATAATTCTCCCCTAACCCCAATTCAAGAAGTAATTATTCCAACAAAAGATTTCAAAATATGCTATATTTTAAATGGTCAACTTGAAGTTATTTCTATCATTCAATCACAGTTATTTTAAATAAGATCCTATTAAGGTTTGTGAAGTGGTCAATGCAATTTCAGATTTGCTGACAATTTCTTACTCACTTATGTGTGATAGGAACTCATCAGACTCATCAGTTCCTAATGATAGAATCACAGTTTTACTGCCAGAAGAGAGCTTAGTGTCCATCTAATCCAATCCTCTCATTTTATAGATGACTAAACTACAGCTTACACTTCTGCTGTCATTTGGCTAAATAAAACTCAAAGAGAATCTGAGAAGCTTCATAAGCCCTCCTGTTTCTTTCTGTTTATCACTATCTTATTATAAGCAGATGTTTCTACAAAAGCATCCCTAGAGTTACCAAAGTTTAATATGTTGATCTGAGCTTCTGTCCTTGGATTACAATATCCAACCAGTTCCAAAAAAATTCTTCCACATCTGATCCCATTTTAAAGATAAAAATGATGCATCTCATTAAAGTATTTTTTTTTCAATGAAAAATATTTTAATTTATTTATTTACTTTGCAACATTCACTTCCACAGTCCCTTGAGTTTCAAATTTTCTCTCCCTCCCTCTCCTTCCCCATGGCAGCATGCAAATCAAATATAGGATCTATATATACCTTCACATTAAGCATTAGTCATGTTGTAAAGAAGGATTATAACCAATGGAGAGAACAATGAGGAAGAAGAAACAAAACAAAAAGAGAGAGAGAGAGAGAGAGAGAGAGAGAGAGAGAGAGAGAGAGAGAGCAAGTAGTTTGCTTCAAACTGCATTCGGACTCTGTAGTTCTTTCTCTGGATGTGGGTTCATTAAAGTATTTTTTAATCTTCATCACTGAATTCTGCTTCTAACTCCAATAAAGCCTAATATAGTACCAAGAATATCTGGTGAATAGAAAGGTGGAAGGCATCAAGTACATTTTCAAATGCTAGATTTTATTTAAAAGCAATTCTATCTTTTGAAGTCCCCCCATAACTCAATTGTTCTTCAAAAAATCTCCTAAAAACACATTTGCAAAATCCATTTGAAAAAGGGCCTTCCTCTAGTAAGAACCTTGCAGGCATGGGATAGCATTCTCCTTTGAAGTATGCTGAGCTGCAAAATGTGGTTTAGAGAAGGTAAGAACTCCAGTTCCTACCGTAGTAATTAAGCCAAGCTCTGCATACACAAATTTGATCCTAATGTACAACTCAATCATTTGTACTATGCAGTCATCAACTTCCTTGTAGCCATTTTCTTGATAATTTCCAATTTCACTGCTCTCCTGAGCATAGTAGACATTCAATAAATATTAAATAAAATTAACAATTACATTAAACCCCTCAGAGTCAGGATTTGATAGAGATTAAATAAACGAATAAATTTTCCTTATTTTCACCACTTTTCTCATACATTTTTGTCTCACAAATGTGTCCTCCAGTCTCTGCTTCACACCTCTGATCTATTCCATTTTTCAATAGCTCTAATTGTTAGGAAAGTTTTCCTTACATCAAATCTTAATGTACCTCTTTATCTTTCACCCACTGCTTCTGTTTCTGTCTTCTGGGGCCAAACAGAGAAGTCAAATTCTTTTTCAACTTGACCAGCCACCATCACACCCCTTTTCTTCCACCAAGATAAGCTACATCATCTGCCTTCAATCAATTCTCATGTGGTATGAAGGAAGCCCTTCCTTCACCATCTTAATTACTCTCCTCTGGACACTCCACCCTTATGCACGTGCTTTCTAAAATATGGTATTCAGCACTGAAAGCAATTCTCCTGATTATTATCTAGTCAGGACAGAATATAATGGGACTGTCAAAGCCCTAGTTCTGGAAACCATACCTCAATATAATCTAAAACTGCACTAGTTTTTTGGGAAGGGAGGAATAAGCATTTATATAATACCTGCTAAGAACTTTACAAATAGCTCATCTGATCCTCCCAACAACCCTGTGAGGTAGATGCTCTTATTATCCTCATTTTACAGTTAAAGAAACTGAGGCAAGCAGAGGTTAAGTGACTTGTCCAAGGTCACAAAGCTGGTAAATGTCTGAGGTCACATTCCAGGCCCAGAACTTGAACATTATGATTATGCTAGCTTCCTAGGTGTTCTACTGGCATATGCTTTTAAATTACTGACTCGTATTGAGCTTGTATTCCATTAAAACCCCCCAAAACTTTTAACAAAAATTGTCTTCAAGTAATGCCATTCCTCCTCTAGCCAGTACACCTTTAAAAAAATCAACTTCTTTTTTTACCTTTTTTTACACTTTTTACTCAAGTGTAACACTTTATATTTATCCTTATTACTTATTAAACTTCATCTTATTAGATCTGACCCAGCATTTTACCTGTCAAATCTTTTTGGATTCTGAAATTCTCATCCAAAGTAGTAACTTTCCCTCATTTGTGTTGCTTACACATCTGATAAGTACACTATATATGGCTTTATCCAGGTCACTGACAAAATATGTTAAAGATTCCTAGAACACTCAACTACAGACTTCCTTCCTGACAACAAATCAACCCATTAAAGACTACTGTGAATCCAACTGTTCAACTACTTTCAAATATAACAATTTGCTATTCTCTAGTCCATAACTTTTAATCTTACTCCTAAAAATAACATATGATACTGTCAATAGGTTTGCTAAAATATATCTATACCACTTCCCTGATCTATCAGTCTCGAAACTGGAGGAGGAAAGAGAGGAAGAGAAGAGAAAAGGAGAGGAAAGAGAAGAGGGAGGGAAGGAAATAAATGGCGAGGGGGGAGAGGACAAGAGGCTGTGTGTGTGTGTGTGTGTGTGTGTGTGTGAGAGAGAGAGAGAGAGAGAGAGAGAGAGAGAGAGAGAGAGAGAGAGAGAGAGAGAGATGAGGATAGCTTGCATGATTTATTTTTTTATGAGGCCAAGATGGTACTTTATGATTATCTCTTCCTTTTCTAGATGTTCATTAACCATCCCTTTAATAATTCATTCTAGAACTCTGTCAAGAACTGACACCAAATTTTATGGCCTATGGGTTTCAGATCCCATTCTTACACTTTTTTTTTTTTTTGGAAAAAAATCAGGACATTTGTCTCTCTACAGGACTGTAGTACCTCTTCCACTGATAGTGGCTCAGCAGCACACCCACCATTTCTTTCACTGTCTTAAGATATAGTTCATCTGGGCTTGCTGATTGGAATTCCTCAAGGATATCCAGATGTTCTCCCTATTTATCTTGAATTTCAGCTGCAATCCATTTTGTTTTCTCCTTTACAATCCAAAGACCGAAGATCATTCTCCTTGGCAGAAAAAACAAGCAAAAAAAAATCCACCTTGAAGAGCAGTCTAGTCCTTCTTAGATCTTTTGCCAGTATTGTTGGGGGTGGGGGGGTGCAAAAATTCTTTTTGTTGTCCTGAGCTTTCCTTGTTAATTTCCAACGAATTCTGTGCTTTTAGCATTTCTGTTCTTACAGGAGAATGCAGCACTGTGAAGTGGCTACCATGGTGGAGTTGGGAGACAGGAAGATAAGAATTTGAATCCCACTTCTGACACCTAGCTATGTACATCTGACCTTCAGTTTCTTTATCTGTAAAGTGGGGGGGAAATACCTGTAGTGCCTGCCTCATAGGGTTGTTTTTAAGGCTTAAGAGATAAAATATGTAAAGTACTTTGCAAACTTTAAGGCAATATTGTCTCAGTTATTATTTTTTTTCAATAAATACAGGCTAGCCTCATTTCTGTCTCTCTGTCTTCCCCCCTTCTTCACCTCTCTCCCTCTTCATTTCTCTCCTCTTTCTCTGTCTCTCCCCCTCCCCCTCCAGTTGCTAGGCTGATAGGTCAGGGAAGTGCTATAGTTTAGCAAAGCTATTAATAGTATCATATGCTATTTTTAGGGATAAGATTAAAAGATATGGACTAGAGAATAGCCATTACATGACCTTGCTTCCATATTCTGTGTAGGCCTTTCTAAATCTAAGTTGGTCAATGAACTTCCTTTAGTCAGTCAGGAACAATCTCTTCGGAAAACTCCCCATTTTACTCTTCAATGAAATTGTTTCTGCTTGTTTCTTCAGAATTTTATTTTTGAAAGTTTTCTTTTCCTTCTGAGTTTACTTCCTACAGAGAAGTTTAGTTCATAAGATCCTACCCATTCTTTCTTTGTAATTTGTTGTTCCAAAATGTAGGGTACATGTCAGACTATGCCCAGCTTTATTCTCCTTTATTAGAAATTCTAAGATGGAGTGGGCTCTTCAATTCTACTTTAGCAATCAGTGCTCCTTGATGGTGAGAATCAAGTCCAGAATAACTGTTCTTGTTGCTTTTGCTATTTTGATGAAATTATCATTAAGACTCAATTATTAGTTTCTCTGCCTTTGGCAAAGAGAACTTCAGCTGATATCTGGATAACTGAAGTCCCTTATCATGTCTCCATATCAGTTTTATGATATGTTTCCTGAACTCATGTATTTCCTTTTTGTTTTTTCTCCTCCAAGTAGGCTGTAGTATACTGATAGCTCTTGTTTCTGCCTTAGATGATTTTCACTCACCATGCTTCCTCACTCTGGTTCTTAGATTTCCTCATACGAACCCATCTTCCCTTATTTTCCTCCCACACAATATGCCGTTACCCATTATATTCCTTTTGAATCATTATACCTTTCCAAAACCAAATTTCAGTGATGGTTTCCATCCCACAAAGTTTCAGTGGCACTTGTTTGATTCCCTGAATTAGGACGTTCAGTTCAGCTTTCTTGTTAGCCATTCTTTCTGTATCTATGCATAAACATTACATGCCATCTACGTGTTTTACTGTTGGCTCCATTCTTACTTTTTTTCCTCTGGTTAAGTTCTGGGAATCTCCACTGCCATTCTTCTTTATCTTCTTTATCTCTATGGTATCTATCTTGATAAAATTGAAAAAATTTTTCCCTACCTCCTTTTTGTTTTGAAGCTCTTGACTTGAATCAAAAGACTTGTTGCAAATACATACACATTATATGTATACGTGTGTATGTGTGTAGTATGTATGTATTTCATTTCTTGTTAAACTTCATCAGGAGCCTGTCATTCCTATATTTTAAGACATGGACTGGAATATTCAAAACCCATTTTCAGACTCCGTCGTCTTAGCGATCTGGTCTTTTCCCAAATCTGTCTTTCTCTTCTGAAGTCCTTGTCTTTTATGAGCAGCCATGAAAGAAATACCACTTGTGTTCCTAAGGCTTTCCGCTTCTTGTCCAGAAGTCACAATCCTCAGCAGTGCTTTTCTAAGTTCCTTCCAGCAGTATCACTTAAACCTATCTGAATCATCAGAAGTGAGAATACAGTCATCCAGTCAGGTATGCAGCCAGTCAATAAGCATTCATTATGTACCTATGATGTGCCAGGCCATTTAAGCCCAATTATTCATCAGGTTTGACCAGTCTTGGCTCCCAGTTCCTCTGTCACATTTCAGATGACAAGAGAATTCTCTATTAGCTGAATTCAACCTATCCAAAATCAAATTTAAAATTTCCCACTAACATATCAGAATCCTACCTTCACTTCTGTGTGTGTATATGTGTGAACACTGTTCTTCTAACCACCCAAATTTGAAACTCCTATTTATTTATCTTCTCTGTCATATACTATCTATCCAGTAAATCATCAAACTATTTTCATTTTCCTTCAAAATGCCTTTTACAAGTATACATTTTTGGATATGGCTGAAATGGGTATCTGATTTGCCAGACTATGTAGATACACAATGGGGATGTTTATCATCATCATCTTCCTCCTTGCTGTTATTCAGTATTTGGGGGGAGCAGTAGTGGGATGGTCAGATTAATTTTAAAAAACCACTTGTTACTTAATTTTTTAAATGAAAGAAGAAATTTACCATCCTGATTTTAGATCCCAAGATCACAGGAATAAGGATTATACCTGTGATGTCACTAGTATATGGAACTCTTAGATGAGGAAACTCCCTTTATCATCTGCACATTGGTACCATCTTTCTCTGCAATTAACAGAGCTGCCTGATTACCGAGAGGTTGTTTGACTTGCCCAACATCACACAGCTGTTATGTGTCAGAGGTGGGATTTGAACACAAGTCTTCATGGTTTGAGTTTAGATTCACCCACACTAATGGACTACTGATAGCTTCTGAGCATAGTAACATGACAGTGGTGTGAAGGGGCGGAACAAAGAGGGTAGAGATTAGAGACTGGAAGACCACCTAGGGTGATATTGCAATAGACCAGGGAGGTGGTAATAATAAGGGTCTAAGACTCAGGGCTGTGGAAATGCAATGAAAGGGACAGATACGAAAGATAAAATGGATAGAAATTTTTGGATTTGGGAAGCAGGGAAAAGGAAGTGCCTAGGATTCAATTCAACAAGCACTTATTAAACATACCTACTCTGGGCAAAGTATTGAGATAAACCCTGAGGAAACAAAAGCAACAATTTTAAAATGCCTTTCAAATACGTACATCTCTGTTTTCAATACCACTCCCAGTAATAATTGGAAACAGATTCCTAGCTAGACCTCCTGGCTCTGGTCTTTCCCTCCAAATCATTTTGTGTATCCCTTCATGATAGATCTTCTTTAAACACAACTTTTCACTATTCCATTCCCTTGCTCCAAAAACCCCAAAGGGCTCCTTATTTTCTCTCTCTCTCGAGGCAGAACTCCCTGTTTTTCACAGTCATAATCTGACTCTTCCCTACTTATGTAACTGTATCCTTTGCCCAATTGTCCTTAACATGCAGCTTCCATTTTAGTCAAGCCAGTTTCCTTAAGAGTACCTGGGTTTTCAATACAAATTTAAGAAAAACAAAACCTAAAAGCATTATGTAAGTGCAAAATTTCATGCAGAGTATTCCTATTCTTATCAGCAGGCCTTTCTTGTCGTTCCCATTCACCATGACTCATATCTGATTTTCTCCATGGAATGCCTGATGACCATTCCAAGCCTCCTCACTCATCTCTCCAACTCAACCCCTAAAGCAGTCATAGACTGTACCACAAAATGAATGTTGAAACACAAATCATACTATATGATTCTATGTTCTTTGGATACATGTATCACAGCAAAGAAAATAGTAAGAAAATGGCAAAAGGGTTAAAAAATCAGTGTTCATTTTAAGATACTCAAGTGATAGACATTATGTTAGAAGGAATTAAGTATTGATTTATTTATAGCATTATAATTAGATGTTTCTACCAAGGCCCTCTTCTGAGTTACAGCATGGAGGTCATATGATGGATGCTCAGTTCTAAAAGAATATGACAGGAAGAAAACAAGCCCTGACCTGTTCTTCTAAGCTAGAAAACTTTCCAAGTGTAGTTCTGGCAAAATCTTCTGTTTATACAGACTTCAAGGTCTGCACTACATTTTAGTTATATTATTCCATTTTAAATTTTATAACAACCCTGTGAACCAGGCATGCTGGTATATCCCTGTAATCCCTACTGCTTGGGGAGGCTGGAACTGGTGGATCACTTGAGCTCAGGGATTCGGAGCTACAGTAGAGCTAAAGTTGATCAGGTATCTCTCCATCATTCTTCTTCCCCTCTTCTCCCTACTCTACCCTTCCCCCCAATCCCAGGGTTGAAGGGGTGAGAAGCAAAACAGCACAGGTTAGAAAGTTTCCAAGCTTATCAGTAGTGGGATAAGCTTATAAATGGTTGGACATTTCCACCCTGGGTAAGATAAGGAGACCAAGACTAAAACAAAACAAAACAAACAAAAAAACCAAAGAAAAACATACTTCAGTAATTATAATTCCCATTTTACTGATATGGAATTGCCTACAGTTGTACAGTTAGTGTCTGAGGTGGGATTCAAATCCAGATTACTAGTCCTGCACTCTTTTCAGCAACTCAGGAAACAATCTACTGAATAGAATGCCTCCAACCTGTGTCAGTGGAGAGAGTATCCACCTGGAGGAAAAGAGAGAAACTTGGGGTACTGAAATAAAAAGTAATCTTATCATGACTACGTTCCTGTAAGCAAGCAAAGATCTCATCCTCAACTGCCTGCAAAACCACAGATCTCTTAAAAGTACCAGACAGTTTCCCCTGTGATAAATACTGGTTTGAAACATTTGTCAGAATGTATAAGAAGGAAGAGTAATAATGCCTACATTTTTGAGGCTTTGGGGATTTTGCTACAGTGATATCCTAAAATATGGTAACCCTCCGCTTTTCTTCAGGTCTACTGCTAGCCAGAAAGACCATTATCCAGGTGGCTTACTGTAATGACCTGAATTATCTTCCCATGAACCCCCTATTTTTGTGGCTAATACATTTTGAACAGAGGCTTTGAGGCCTCAAGGATAGTAGCTATAACTAATTAATCAGAATTTCTAAGGACAGTACATAGGTGATAACATTGACAAGCATGTACCTCTCTCTCCTTTATTTGTCAACCTTTCCCTCTCTGTAGCTGTTTCTCAGCCTGCCACCTCTCTTCCTCCCTCTGTGTGTCTATTTCCCTTTCTTCCTCTCCACCATTATTTAATTAGTTAAGTTCCCTGGGAACATGAGCTGTCTCTCTATTCCTCAGAGCAAAAGTGCCCTTGCACAAGGGCACAAAGGTGTATGTTGAGTTCTTCAGCATAGGAGTTTTTAAAGTAAAGTCTCAAAACGCACCTCTTAGGGATTAAGATAGGATTCTTAATTTGGATAAGCATGTAGCCTCTACTAGAAAAACTCTTATAAGATTCCTTCTAACTCCTAAATCTATCATCATTACATTCCCTAACTGGCCATAATATGGAACTGAAGTATATCTTTAAATACTACATTTATTAAGTAAAGTTTTATGTTCCCTATTCTCAATTTAATATACAGATATCAGAAAACATACTTTCTTCTGACTACCAGTTATCTGCACAATTCCTTTGGTGGCACTAAAAATAGTAATCTCTATAGTTTAGTAGAGTTTCCTTTAAAACTCATTTTAAAAAAAAAAATATCATGGGCAGTTTAAAGAGGTAGCTAAAAACAGTAAAGCCGTTTAATAGAATATCTGTTTGGTGATAGCCAATTTTTGATCAACCAAAAAAAAAAACAAAACAAAACCTCTGAACATAATAAAATCACACTTTTAAGATTCAATGATCACTTTTAAATTCCAAGTCTAAAAGAAAAATCTAGAATTTAAATTAAGAGCTAGAAAGGATTATCAGAGTACCTGGATTCAAATACAATTTACTACCAGTATGACCTTGGGCAAAGTCAATTCACATCTTTGGGCTTCAGTTTCCACCTCTGCAAAAAGGGTTAACTTAAATGATGGGTCCCTTTCAATTATATGAAAATAAAAGAATATGATGAATTGGAAGCTTCTTTCCATAACTACTAATGTATTATTCTAAGCTGGCATCCCTAGTGGACCTGTCCTTAGGGCCCCACTTATTGGCTGGGCTGACAAACACTTGAGAACCAAGATACACTGAACACACACTTCCTTGTTCTCAGTTATGGAATCTAACTACTTCCTTATGATGGCAGGCGTGGACCCTAAAAGACCTTTAGCCATAATTACATATTTTAAAAAAACACATGAATAAATAAATAGCAATATCAGTATGCTCTTATACCCTTTGCTCCATTATAATTTTATCCTATTTCTTTATATGTTCAACATATTTCTCTAACTTTCCTTTCCTTTTTCTTCAAAATCAAGACTTTTCCCACTACTTGAACTTTAAGCTTTTTCCTGGAAAATTTGTGTAAATCAGTTTTGGTAAAATGAATCCGTGAATATGTAATGGCAGCTCATTAATTTAAGGAATCCTACGATGACTTATTTTCCAAAGTAAAAAAAAAAAGTTCCATTTTATCTTTGTATAAATTTGCAGCTTGATATGTAAGATTGAACAGAATCTCAGGATGATAAGTTACCTCAGAAGCATTTATTCCAATCAGTGAAGCAATCCCTAACAGCTGCCATTCAGTTTTTGCTTGAAGACATTTATTCAAAGAGACCTTCAATTTAAGACCTCTATTCTACCTTAAAACCGAAGATGGTTTCTATACCACTGGAAGGTTAGAAGCAGCAGCACATTAAAAGGCAGCGGAAGTATGGTAGAAAAGCCAAGGACTTAGGCAAGTTGGATCTATTATACCTCTGACATTAACTACTTATATGACCTTTGAGGAACTGTTTCCTTATCTATAAAATAAAGGACTTCATGATCTTTAATATCCCTTCCTATCCTAATATCCCTAAGAGTCTAAGTAGACTGAGATGTTCAGTAAGTATGGAGACTGACCAACAGCTTCAGAGAGATACCTGGTTTTTAAAAGAGCCAAAATATATCTAACAAGAATCATAAGTTTATCTTTGTGGTTGGTTCTGTTCCCAACCCAGTGGCATATGTTAAAGTAATATGTGTGTGTATGTGTGTGTGGGGGGGGTGTTTTTAATTTTTTGGTCTTTATTAGTTTGTTTACTTTTAGTTTACAAGATTCAGTTCCACAATTCCTTGACTTTCAAATTTTCTCTCCCTTCCTCCATTCCCTCCCACCCCATGACAGCATACAATCAAGTATAGGATCTGCAAATACTTTCACATTAGACATTAGTCAAAGGATTGTATAAGATTGAATGAACAATGGGAAAGAGTAAACAAAACCAAACAAGAAAAAGAAAAAGAGCAGGTAGTTTGCTTCAATCTGGATTCAAACTCAGTTATTTCTAGTTCTTTCTTTGGATGTAGACATCTCTCTCCATCACGAGCCTTTTGGAGTTGACTTATAACCCTGCATTGCTGAGAAGAGTCCAGTCTATCAAAGTTAGTCATCACACATATGTTGTGTCTGTAATTGTATACAAAGTTTTCCTGGTTCTGCTCTTCTCACTCAGCATCAGTTCGTATAAGCCTCTCCAGGTAGATATGAAGTACATCTGCTCTTCGTTTCTTATAACACAATAGTATTCCATTACATTGATACACCACAGCTTATTCAGCCATTCCCCAATTGATGGACACCCCCTTAATTTCCAATTCTTTGCCACCACAAAAAGAGCTGCTATAAATATTTTTGTACATGGGGTCTTCCTCCACTTCTATGATCTCTTTGGGATACAACCCTAAAGTGGTATTGCTGGGTCAAAGGATAATGAAACTATAGCCCTTTGGGCATAATTCCAGATTGCTCTCCAGAATGGTTGGATCAGTTCACAACTCCACCAGCAATTCATCAGTGTTCCAATTTTTCCACATCCTCTCCAGCATTTGTCATTTTCCTGCTTTGTCATCTTAGCCAATCTGACTGGTTAAAGTAATGTTAAGTGTTCTCATGAGGGGCCTTTAGGACATCAAACTGTGTTCGACAGACCTGGGAACATGATGTCATATGGCAGCTAGTTTCTGGGAATTAACCATAATAGATTCAGTAACTAGGCACCCATTATCTGGTAAAAGGGGAAATATGGCAGCAAAGACTCTTCAGATTCTATAAATTAAAGAGATGCTGTTCTTCAGAGTAAGCCTATGTCTTCATTCATGAATTCTATATATTCTAAGTTCTGTTTTTTAAAAATCTGTTAGAATGTTAAAAAATTGTTGTTACATGAAACTGGGAAATAAGATATATAGGCAATGTGGTACAGAAATCCATCTTGTCCTACAAGAAAGTAAGGAGTACAGGAGAATATATGAGAGGGCAGACTCAGGGAAGGAATAATCAGTACACTCACTATGGGGGAGGGGGGGGAGGGGAGAGATGGGAAGAAAATTTGGAACTCAAAATCTTATGGAAATAAATGTTGAAAACTAAAAATAAATACATTTTTAAAAACCTGTTAGACATTAGATATTTTCATTTTTAAGATGTTAGGACCTTGACTGTTACATTAATATTTTCTAGTTAATCCATATGACTTCAAAATTTACTTCTTTGTTTGACTGGCTCTTTCACAGAAACAGGGCACCATATATACATAAATACATGAAGGATTCATGATTTCATAAGTATGTGTATAGTCCCTCCAAACATGAAGATTATACTTCCTCCATGACTTAAAAGGCAATCTTTAAGAACTCTTAATATTTAAAAAACTGAATCCTTTGACCAAATTAGTATTAAGCTTCTGCACATATAACTAGCCTAGGATAATCAAGTGACAGACATGGGATCCAAAATCAGGCCAATATCCAAAGTCCTTTCTGACTTATTGGGACGTGACAGTCACCTCCATACCATGATAAAGAATGAAAGGACAACTTTAGTGGAGGAAAAAAGCTCCATACAGCAAAGACTCTTCCCATTCCCTAATGTTTTCTCTAGGTATAGCAAACAGGATTTGGAGATCACAAGTGAAAAGTTTTTTGTTAGTAATTGATACTAAACTACTATATTTTTATTTTTAGAGTAAATTCAGAAGAATATAATGACTGACATCCTAAGATCATATATAATGAATGCTAATCAAAATTTGTGGGCTCCTGATAAATTTTTAAAAATCATTGTCAGGACAGGAGACAAAAGAGAATATAGCTGAACATACACATTTCAAATTTAAGAGCTCAGACTGAGATAGCAGACAAATACTATTTTCCCTAGTTAGGCAGGCAGGCAAGGGGCAGTCTGTTCAAATAGAAAGATTTTCCTCTATCCTCTCACTATTTCTAAGGTTAGAACTGAAGGACATAGAACATCAGAGACCTTACAAAACCTCCTGGTCTCCATAATACTGCTTTGAGAAAAAATGATCTAGTCATTAGCAACAAAGACTTACAGCAGTTTGAAGTAATCTTTCCAAAGACTCCTCCATTCAAACTGGCTTTTGAATGGGAAAGTGTTTAATAAATCTGAAGATTTATCAAGAAAACTTTGAAGCTTAACATAAGCAATTGTTTACCAAATTTATGTCGGGTCTAATAGAACAAAAGAAATATGGAAAAATGGGAATGGTTTTTTAAAGAGTTTGGGGTAGGATTAATCTCACCAATTCAGAAGAAACTTAAATTTTTATATTTTCTTGCCATTCAACATAAATTAGGCATAAACTACTACTTCTCCATTTCACTTCCTCATCAGCTGATAGTGATTAGCTTACTGTTCCTTCCACCGAAACACAAAATATAATAAAACAGTTATTTAAGAGCTATCATAGTCGGCCTGACATTTAAATATCTGTTCCTAACCTAATACCAAACATTAATGTGCTAGTATTTTGTTTATATTTTTCCAACAATTAGTTTGCATGTAAGTATTTCATAAGAAACTTCTCTTCAATCTAAATCTTATAGCAAAGTAATAATTTTGTTTTGACATACAAAACATTGCCGCCAAACATTCTGCAGGTTTGATTCTCCACTGAGATCATGTTGAATTTATGTCTGATTCATTATAAGAAAAAAATTAAACGCCATCTCAGCGCAGAATCAAACAAAAAATTCATCATGTTAGAAGTACAGATTCAAATACACAAAAGTAGTCTGGGGAGAATGAAAATCTCTGATCATAAATATTTGGGGTAAGAAGGAAGCATTGATAAATTTATAAACATGACCAAGAAACTGAGGGATGGGGGTGGGGTACAAAGTTCAATTCCAAAGGTGAATCACCTTATAATTACACTGATAAAAACTGCCAGGACTTTAAAGTTACTCAGTTCTTCTGAGGAAATTTTTAACTGAGCAAGAGATTAGCTCAGAGCATTTTGCTTTGATGTTCATTGCAGGTTTTGCAAGGCCTGTTATCATTGGCCTTTGTAGACAGCTTCTTTTAAGTTGAGACAGTGTATCCGAACCAGTGCTGCAGCTAAAATGTAAACATCTCTCCATACCATCAAAAGGACAGGCACCCTTTAACACTTTCCTACCTAATTCCACCCAATGAAGAAAAGCACTTGTTTTCAGTAGCAAGAAGATACCACACAGGAGGTTAATAGACTCATTTTCTGATTCAGATTTGACCACTGACTTTGAAGAACTCCAGTCAATACAATTATTTTTCCTGTATGTTTATTATATATTTAGAGTTGTGCTATCTGTCAGTTACAAAATGCTAAGCTGTAAGGGCTTTACTTATCTCTGCTTCTAAGTAAGACTTATTGGAAGATTTCTCTATCTGTGGATGTGGGGAGACAATCACACATTAAAAGGAAATGTGGTAGAGTAGAAACACTTGGGGCTCAGATAACCTGGGAGATAGTCCTAGTTCTTCCTCTAAGGAGATATGTGACCTTGAACTAGTCACTAACTTAGTGAGCCTGTTTCTTCATCTGAAAAATGAAGGAGTTGGTGATTTCTAATGTCCTTTCCAACTTCAAGTCTGTTAATGACCAAAACTTGTCATCTTTGTTTAGCAACAGAGATAAACAGCTTCATAGGCTGTATGTGTAATCTTCAGGAACCAAAACATATCAGAAAACAACAACAAAATCAATAAATTGTATTTTTGTGGCTCCTTCTGTTTCCAGTCCAATAACTTTTATTAAAGTGATGTTAGGCATTCTCACTCGGGACTGTCAGCATATCAAATGGTGTTACTTGGACCTGGAAACAAGCTGACTAGGTATCATCTGGTGTTTTCGGAATTTAACCATAATAGATATGATAGCCAGGCATTCATTAGCTTGTAGCTGCAGTAGGAATAAGACAGTAACACAAGACTTTCACATTCTGTAAGTTCAAGAGTTGTTTCAGAATGAAATGGTTTCTAAACTTGTGAATTCTTTATATACTAAAATCTCTTAAATATATTTCTGTTAAGCAATAAATATGTGAAGTATAAGTTTAGACATTCTCTGTTAAATGTGATTATTGCCACATTAATATTTTCTAGGTTATGTAGACAAGTGTCAAAATTTACTGTTTAAATAGTCGCTTAAGGGTAAAAAAAGTCCCACCCACACATAAGTATTACCATGATTCCAGTGATGAAGGAGGTTGTTCTGCTGATGAAGATTCCAGCCCCTTTATCACTTAGGGGTCAAGTCCAAAGCTAAAAGGGACATTAGAAGCTTTCTAGTTCATCCTTCTTATTTTACAGATGAGGAACTGAGGCCCAAAAAGGTCAATCAACTTGCTCAAGGTCATAGAGGTAGTATTAGAGGTTGAATTTGAACTTGGGTCTTTTGACCATGAACTCAGGTCTACTGTATCATGCTGATTCATAACTAAACAATCTTTGAGAATCGAAATAGCTGAAAAATGCATCATCCTGGGACCAACCTAGTGTGTCTGTGTGCCTCAGCTAGGTTGGTCTTCTAGTGATAGGCATATGAGGTCTATACCAAAGCCTTTCTGCCCCCTATACTATTACGAGAGGAAAATTTAGTCTAGTCCAAGGATTCTTAACCTTTTCTGTGTCATAGACCCTTTTGGTAGTCTGGTTACACCTATGGAACCCTTCATAGAATGTTGTAAAATACACAGGATTATAAAGGAAACTAATTATGTTGAAATAAAGATATACATTTTTCCCATCCAAGTTCACTGATACTTCCCCTTCCCCCCCCCCCCCGCAGCCAAAAAAAGCTTACAATGGACTCTTGGGATCCCCTTCTCTAGTCTTTTTTATTTTACAGATGAGGAAACTGAGGCTCAGAAAGAAATGACTTGCCCAGCCATGCAGCAATCTGATAAAAGAAGTAGGATTTGAAGCCAGGTGTTTTAATGCCCAATGTATAAATATAGTATCTTGTAATATCAGCATAGCAATGTTCCCCTGCTCGTTCAAGAAAATATCTACAATAGACAAGATTTCCAAACTGGCAGTGCTCCACAAATATATTCTCAAAGGAAAAGGATCCATCATGATGTCAGCAGTTTTAGTGGGTCATAATGTCTCACAAGTAGGAAATGACATTAAAAATCCAAGAATGTTCTATGGCTAGATTATGTGGTACAGAGCCTACTACTGGATATCCCCTTACATGACACAAAAATTCCCTAAATATGAATGTAACAGAGTGACATCTGTCTTGTAAGAGTTCAGTCACTCCATGGGGCACAAGATATGCATGTTCTCTCTTAGACACTGTATAAACGTAGAGAGAACAGTGAAAAATAAAGGTGAGAGTTCTAGTGTGACACCTATGGCTCCAGAATTTAATTATGCTCACATCAAAAAAGCCATGAAAAATCCATCAACACTTACCTATTATAAAGGCATTTCATAGCCAAAATGATGAGGATGTGTGAATTTGCTGGTTGATTGGAAGAAAAAATAGCATTTACAAAATATTTATGTAGTACTTAACTGAAGAAGTCAATATGGTATAATAGGAAGAACACAGAATTTTAAGTCAGATGACCAAGGTTTGTATTCCATTTCTGTCACTGACAAACAACTTTGTAAGCTTGCAAATCACTTAATGTTTCTGAACTTTAGTTCCTTAATCAATAAAATGGGGATACTATTTCTATTAGTAGTAGAAAGCACAACAGATTTGGAGTCAGAAGACCTAAACTTAAATTCCAGCTCTGCACTTTTATTTATTACCTGTGTAATCCTAGGCAAATCCTGTAATCTCTCTGAGCCTCCATTTCTCTATCTGTAAAATGAGGGCTAGGAATAAGTGACCTTTAAGGCCCCTTCCACCATATACTCACAGAGCTGTTATAAAGCACTTCTACATACATGTGTTTTATTATAGTCATTATTAAGGTTTATGAAGGATTTCATAAAAAGCATTAAAAATCTAATCAGCTGAAAGTTTTTACGTATATCCACTCCTCCGTACATTATCTATAGGAGAGCTTTTGCCACTTTATCCCTTCTCTGATTATACGCAATGCTACCACTGAACGGATTCTACAATTACTTTAATAGCACAGAAGGCTACCAACTAATAGTGAACCAAATAGCCTCTCTATTATCCCCAAAGGGGAGGCGAGAGGAGGGAGAAGGGACCAACAGAAACACACGGGAAAAAGAAACTGTATAAATATGGCATGAACATGCCTAGATGACCACTTGTCAGCAATGCTGTAAAAGAGATTCCTGCACCAAGTGCAAGAGAGTGGATTAGGTGACCTCTAAGGTCCCTTCTAACTCTTAAGATTTTCTGTTGCTCAAATGAACATCCCCCATTCATCTGTAATTCTAGAGACATTTTCTCCTTAACAGATGAGGTTTTCAGAATAAATATGCAGGTTATTTAAAACTGAGTTATATATAGTGCTTTAGCAACAGCAAAAACATTGCTGCCATTAGCCACAGATGCTAGATTTTGGGTGGAATTTTTTTTTTTTTTCTAATTTTTGCAAGCAAGCATTTTCCAAAGTGTCAACCAGCCTCTAATTCTGAAAATGAAGCACCCCCATTGGCAAACAAATCACAAATACTACACTTACTAGGTTGTTAAGATCACATCTTAGTCATTGTCACAGCCTATTTTTCACTGTACAACACAGGACAGTTTGATGCAGTATTCCTGATCGCTTTTTATCGTATTTGTAAACACACTCACTAATCCACTAAATTAGGTAATTTACAAACAGGTCTTCTCAGTTATTAGTGGGCAGCAGTCAAGTTCTATTACATTTGATTTACATACAGTTTAATCTAAAAACTGCCTTTCAGGGTAAAGTCTAGGACTGGAAAGGAGAGTGGCTCATAATATTTGGGTGGGGGCAGGGTAGAAGCCCTGAGAAATCTCTGCATCTCAGCCCTGACAACATTTGGCCAGTGCCCACAGAAAACTAAATTTGGCACCTCTTCCTCCTGTTACATGGACAACAAAGAGGGAGTTTTCGCGGCGCTCCCCTATCAGGTGCTTCATCCCTCTCCCATACCCCACCCTTGGGTTCTTGCAGGGTGCTTCAGGGAAAGGGGGAGCCCTGGGGTGGAGGCACAAAGGGAAAAGAGTGGGGGTAAGGACGAAGCGGCGGAGAGGGAATAAAGGCTCTCGTTTGGGATATGGAGGGACTGGTGTCCCAGTAAGTATGTAAAGAGAGCAAGCAGAAGGGCTGAGGATCTCTCGGCAACACAGGACGGGGATTAGGGAGCTTGAGACTATCCACTTGGGGAGCGTAGGGAGTGCTGCAGATCTACGAAGATAAGAGGAGTCTAACCTAGTGAATCGGGCATAGAGGAGGAACCTGTCCTACCTGAGTGGACCGGCAGGAGCTCAGACCCTGGAGGGACAGGGGAGCTCTGCCTTAGGTGGGGGCCAGTCGACTCCCCGAGGGAAAGCTGCAGATTGGTGGACCTGGGGGGTGGGGGGGAAGGGAAGGAAGAGGGGGGTAAGAAAGGCAGGGAGGGAGAAGGAGTCTCTCTCCCGGGGTGCCCCGGGGACAGGGGCAGAGAAGGGAGAGACGTTCTGAGGCTCACCTGTGCTGCGGAGGTGGAGTTGCAGCAGCCCATGGCGGGGCCGGGGATGCCAAGAAGGAAAGGGGGAAGGGGGCGAGCGCCCAGCTACGCCCCGGGGCCCCTAGGCATCCACAACCCGGGCGGCCGGCCCGGGGGAGGGAGCCGGCCTGTCCCCCCCGTCCTCCTCCTTCTTCTCCTCCTCCTCTTCCGCGGGCACCCGCTCCCGTTCAGTGCTGCTCCGCCTCAGGGACCAGACGGCTGCAGCTCAGGGGGAGCTGCTCAGGACCCACACAAGCGACATCCCCGGGGGGCGTCTGCGCTGGCGCTGCTGCTGCTGCTCGCTGGGCTCCCGCTGCTGCTGCTGCTCCGGCCGCGGCGGCGGCGGCGGCGGCGGCGGCTGCTGCTACTGCTGTTGCTGCTGCCGCTGCTTCCAAGCGGAAAGAGGCGGGGGGGCGGTGGCGGCGGCGGCGGCAGCGCCTCCTCCTCCTCCTCCTCCTTTTCCCTAGCCTCCTCCTCCGCGCCGCTCCCGTCTCCCATCAGACTCCCGGCTCCCCACCCTCCTCGTGCTCCTCCCTCCCCTTCCCCTCCGCCCCCTGCGCTGCCCGCGCTGCGCGGAGCGGCGCGGACTCAGCGGGGCGGACGGTGGGGCGGGCCCTTTGGAGAGTGGGCGCCCAGCGGCGACCGAGCCTAGTTCGCTGTGGCACCGACGTGGCTCGGGCGGGGAGGGGAAGGAGGCGGGCTGTTGCTGGGGCGATCCGAGGGAAGACTGGGCAACACTGGTACGTTGCCTAAAAGGAGCCGGGCTCCTTCCGGAAAATGAGGCGGAGCAGAGCGCAGGCGGGGAGGCCCGTTGTTTTTTTTTTTTTTTTTACTCCTCCTACAAGGAGTAGGGAATTACCAGCCCTGCGGGAAAGCTGGGGCTGATTCCCGGACCAAGCTTCACCTCCCCCACCATCTCCTCCCATCCCTTAGCTGGCCGCCTGGCTTCTGAGACGAAAGGAAACCAGCAGTCACCCTCGCCACTGTGGAGGTCAGGGACGGGAGGGAGGGCGATCATTTCTTATTATTGGCTCCATTTAACCGACAGGGAAACTGAGGGTGCATTGGGCGGGGAGAGCTGGTAATTGAGCCACCTTTGGGCGTAATCACGAGGTGGAGAGTGGGATGACCGGGAACTGAGCTGGGTGCGCTGGTGAAAAGACGCTCCGGAGTCCCCGGACCTCATTGGGAATTCCGCCAATGATGCTCTCGAGCACGCCACTGACTTAATGTTAAGTCACTTTTAATATTATGTAAGTCACAGCTTTAGAAATATGGTCCTTATGCTTCTTGGGCACTGTCATGGACTGTAAAAAAATAGTGTTATATAGAAGTTCACCATCTCATTGGAAGGACAAAATCCATAAATATCAAAGAACAATGCCAGGCAGTGGAAATTGTAGGGAATAGGATTTCGTCAAAGGATAAGAAAAAATAATTGCTAACAATTTAAGCTTTAACAATAAAAAAGCACTTGCTAATTTCCTACTGTGTGCTAGGCACTGAGGATTCATAAATACAAAACAGTTCCTGCCCTTAAGGAGCTTACAAGGGGAAGACAGCATGTACATAAGTGCACTTATGAAATAAATACAAGTGCAGCACCTCCTCTGGGAGCTTCCTTTCTAACCAGGCATTCACTGGTTTACAGATTGAGTCACCTGCAGGAGGCAGGAGGTAATCTGTGAACTCTGTTTTCCTAAAATTTTATCTCCTCCCACGGATGAGCTTACCTTAAATAGTCAACCTTTAGACACAATTAGCTCAAAGCAAAGACATTTATTAACATGGCATGGTAAGAACAAAGCTACAAAACATTCTCCTGACATAGATCTGGGGCCATTCTCCCACAAATACAGGAAGAGGGAACACAAGATTAAAGGGCTGGGCCTGGAGTTAGGAAGACCTGAGTTCAAATCTAGTTTCAGACCCTTATTAGCTGTGTGACCCTGCTTAAGTCACTTAATCGTTGCCTTAGTTTCCCCACCTGTAAAATGGGAATAACAGCATCTACACAACAGGGTTGTTGTGAGTATCAAATAATATTTGAAATGCACTTAGCACCATGCCTGGTGCATAGTAAAAGCTATATAAATGCTTATAACTTCCCTCTTTTCTGGTACTGAGACACAGGCTGGGAATACATGTGCTCCAGGCAACTAACACCTCTGGAACTGAAGGGTCCCATAGTCCTTTACCTTCTCTTGGTGTCCTCATAATTTTCTGCCCTGGAAGCAGCTTTTCTTCTGGGCAGGTTGCTTAAGTGGGCCCCCTTGGTCTGCTCCTCTCAATCTCAACTGCCAGAGTTAATTTTCTGGAATCCATAGTCAGCTCACCTCTCAGCTGCCAAAGGTCAGCTCCTTGAAGCTGCTTCCTGTTTCCTTTGTCTCTCTGTCTTGGCACCCTGATGGAATTTTTTCTCATTCTAGGCTAGTAACTTCATTTGCAAGACACTATGGATGTTGAGGGTATGGAGAGAGGAAGGGAAAAAGTGATAAAGGAGAGATGTCCCTTCAGCTATCTGGTAGAGGTGAAGAAGGCCCACTCTAAAAAGCTGTTCTCTGCCTCCAGTGCTAGAATGACTCCAAGGCTATCTGACTTACCTTTTGAAAGACCACCACAGATGTTGCCAATCTTTAAACAGCCAATGGCCAGATGCCCTTCTAATTCTATTAGGAAGAACCACTTCACACTTTGGCAATGGGATAAAGGTCTAGAAAGACTAGCCTTTGCCTTTTGTTAACATTAACACCTTGTTTTTTTCTGTTATCTGTCCCTTTCTCTATATCTGTTGAGCTTGAGGGGGAGGGAGGCTGAGGTGGTGTAGGAACTAATTAATCAATTGACTCTCCACACCAACTATACCAGGTAATTTGTTCTAGGAAGACTCTAGTAGCAGGGATTGATCAGGAAAATTCTCATGTAAAAGGTAGCCCTTGAACTGAGCTTTGAAGGAAATTAAAGATTCTAAGTTGAAGATAAGGAGGGAGGGAATTCTATAGGGAGTGACATCTATGCAAAGCCCTTGAGAGGAGAAATGGAATGATCCACATGGTGAACAACAAAAAGAGGACAGTTTGGCTGGATTGTAGAGTGTATGAAAGGAATTAAGGTATAATACGCCTAGAAATGTAGGTTAGAGCCAGGTTGTAAAGGGCTTTAAATGCTGAACGAGAAGTTTGTTCCTCTCCCTATATAGGACCCTAAATATAATAGGAAGCCACTAGAGTTTACTGAGCAGAGAAATGATATGGCCAGATCCATGCTTTAGGGCTATCACTTTGGCAACTGTGAAAAGAATGAGTTGAACAGGGGTGGTTTTGAGGCAGAGAGGTCAATTATGAGGCTATTGCAAGAGTCCAGCTGAGAAGACTAGAAAAAGCATAATAGAGTTCAGTAGGAAACAGACAAGCTTTGAGCATAAAGTTATTGAATTTAGTATATACTGAAATGAAAAGCAAACTGTCCATAATACTGATTCAAAGCTTCATGTATAATTTTCTTTTCTGTTCTACTTTGTATATAGAATGTTCATCTTATTTTTTCTTTATTAATCTTGTATTTACTCTTTGTTAAACTCAGTGTTCCAAAAAAATAAAGGTGGGAGAGGGGGGAATCTAGCTAAAAGGTTAGGGTGGCCCAAAGAAAGGGACAACAATGTCTGGGAAAGTATTGAACTCTGACTGCTCCTGATCTGTACATGATACCGTGTTAACAGTGTCACTTCAACATCCATGAATGTTATAGGAGAAAAAGATTTCAGAACAAGAGAATTCATGAAGTTTAATACTTCCTAAAACTGGGGAAAAGAAGGGAACATGACTGATGATACCATAAAGACCTAGAGAGCATTTAGGGGTAAATTTAATTGAAATCCCTTCGATTGTTAGCCACTACTTTTTATGGATACTTTATAAATGATTTGTCTTTTTTTTTTCAACGCATAAAGCAATAGACCTCCTTAAAAAGAAAGAAATGAATTCCTCTTCCTTGGAAGTATTCAAGCAGAGGCTGGATGGCCATCTGTTCAGGATATTCTAAAGGAAATACCTGTACCTAGTGAGAGGTGGGAAGATATGTAGCACAGTGGAAACAACACTGGATTTATTTAGAAGACCTGAGTGTGAATCTAAGCTCTTCTGCATACTTCCTGTGTGATCTACACCAAGTCATTTTCCCTTGGGCCTCAATTGCCTCATCTGGAAAATGAGGTTAATAAGCTAGATGACTCCTAAGGTCCCTCTAACAAAGTATGACTAAGTATCAAAGTGCATGATAAAGAAAGTACTGAAGGATGTCAGCGTAGGAAGAAATCTACGTGGACTAGTCAGGAGAAATTTAAAGGGAAGCTTTTGTGACTTGATTTCACCAGTTAGCATTTCTACAGAAATGCTCCTCTGTTACCCTTGTTAGCCATCTAGTAAATACTTATAAGAAAGAGGGAGACATGGATAGATCAGTGAGGAAATAAGGAAAGGAAAGAGAATATTCTGTTGAGAGGGTATCAGTATCATGATTTTCACTTTGATGGTACCTGCTAGATGGCCCAACAGCTAAAGTACTGGACTTGGAGTCAGGAAGACCTGTGTTCAACTCCTGCCTCAGACACTTGTTATGTGACACTGGGCAAGTCACTTGACCTGTCAGCCTCCTCTGGAAAGTGGTGATTACATCTGGAAAGTGGAGATAATAATACCTCCCTTTCAGGGTTATTGTGACAGAAATAAAACAATCCCTGATCTCAGAGATCTTTCTTACATGCTACTGGGAGGGAGAAAGTTAAGAAAGCACAAGCTTTATTTTTTTTTAAATTAAACAAATGCATTATTAACTTCTGGTTTACGTCATTCATTTCCACCAGATTATGAGTTACATTTTTCCCCCATTTTTTCCCTACCCACCACCCCAGAATAGCAGTCCCACTAGATATCCCGTCATCCAATCTGCTCTCTCCCATATCTTCTCCCATACCCCCTTCGACTTTGCCATTAGGGCAAGGTGAATCTCTGGGCCCCAATGCCTGGACATCTTATGAAACATTTAATTTTAAAACTTCAATTTTCAGATCCATTCCCTTCCTCCCTTGTCACCCACTCCCTCTGAGAAGATAAGCAATTCAGTATGTGTTGTACATGTATAGCTGTGCAAAACATTACCATAGTAGATATATTGTAAAAGACTGCTTATATTTCCCTCCCACCCGTCTCACCTCCCACCTGGTCCATTCCCTACCTTGATCCTGTCCCTCTTTGATAGTGGGTACTTCCAATCTCCCCTCCCCCCAGAATGCCCTCCCCTCCATCATACCCCCTCTCATCCTCCTTTCCCCTACTCAGGAGAGTGAGTGAGGGTAAGATATTCCATTTAGTATGTATGTGATTCTCTCCTTGAGCCAACTTCAGTGAGAATATGCTTTTGCCTTTTTGCCTTCCTGTTCTTCCCCTCCCCTGCAACTACTTCCCCTTGCCTCTTCTACATGAGATAGTTTACCCTACCCTGTCTCTCTCCATCTCCTCTTGCCACTTTCCTCTCTCACCTCTTGACTTCACCCCTTAAGAATCATCCCTTCCTTGGGGCAGCTAGGTGGCGCAGCAAGCAGAGCACCGGGCCTGGAGTCAGAGGGACCCGAGCACGGATCCGGCCCCAGACGCCCAACACACAAACAAAAACCCAGCCGCGCGACCCTGGGCAAGTCACCCAACCCCAATTGCCCTCCAAAAAAAAAAAAAGAATCATCCCTTCCTATTAAATTCAACCTGTGCCCTCTATCCATGTATACCTGTGAACACATGCCATGTACCCTTCTTCAGTTATTTTCATGAGAGAGGTTTCATCAAACACATTGTTTTTCCATGTAGGAATGTAAATAGTCCAACTTTGATAAGTTCCTTTTGATTTCTTTTCCTTGATTACCTTCTCAAGCATCTCTTGCTTCTTGTGTCTGAATGTCAAATTTTCTATTCAACTCTGGTTTTTTCCTCAAGAATGCTTGAAAGTCCTCTATTCCACTGAATGACCATATTTTCCCCTGAAACAAGATACTCAGTTTTGCTGGGTAGGTGACCCTTGGCTTCAATCCCAGCTCTTTTGCCCTCTGGAATATCATATTCCATGCCCTTTGATCCCTCAGTGTAGAAGCTGCCAGGTCCTGTGCTATTCTGATTGTGTTTCCACAATATTGAAATTGTTTCTTCCTGGCTGCTTGGAGTATTTTCTCCTTGATCTGGGAGTTCTGGAGCCTGGCTATAATATTCCTAGGAGTTTTCTTTTTGGGATCATTTTCAGGAAGTGATCGGTGGATTCTTTCAACCTCTATTTCCCCCACTGGGTCTAAAACATCAGGGCAATTTTCCTTGGGAATTTCTTTAAGGATGATTTCTAGGTTCTTTCTTTGATCATGGATTTCAGGTAGTCCAATAATTTTTAAATTATCTCTCCTGGATCTATTTTCCAGGTCAGTGGTTTTTCCCATGAGATATTTCACATTGCCTTCTATTCTTTCATTTGTTTGGATCTGTTTAATAGTATCTTGATTTCTCATAAAGTCACTAGCTTCCATTTGCTCCAGTCTAACTCTGAAGGAATGAATCTCCTCAGTGAGCTTTTGAGATTCTTTTTCCATCTGGCAAATTCAACTTTTTAAGTCATTCTTCTCCTCATTGCCTTTCTGAGCCTCTTTTGCCATTTGAGTTAGTCTGTTTTTTAAGGTGTTATTTTCCTCAGTCAGGCTGTTGACTGTCATTTCATACTTTTCTTGCATCTTTTTCATTTCTCTTCCCAAATTTTCCCCCACTTCTCTTATCTGCTTCTTAAGGTCCTCTATGGCCTGTAGCCAGCTTGTATTTTCATTTGGGGCTTTTGGTGCAGGAGTTCTGACCTCACAGTCCTCCTCCATGCTTTGAGCCTCTTTGCCGCTAAAATAGGAGTCCAATGTTGAACTTTTCTGTTTATTTTGTTTCATTTGCCTAGGCATGTTGCCACTTAATTACTTGATTTTTTGGGCTTGTTGCCACAGTAGGACTCTGCCACCAGACAGGGAGCTTCTGCCCAAACGTGGTGTCTTCACAACTATCGCCAGTTGTGTGGCCTCTGTAAAGCCTCCACCCACTCTGGCAAGTTGGATACCCACCCCAACCTTCCCCCCCAGACCACAATCCATATCCAGGCAGTTTAAAGCAAGAGCGATTAACCCCCAGACTGATTGCTTTATCTCCCTACAGTTCGCAGACCAGGAACTACAGACGCTGCAAAATGGCTTCTGTGCAGCTGTTTCTTCAGCAGCTTTTCGCCCCCAGGGGAGGCAGCCGCATGTTCCCCAAATACTGGTCCCAAAGTCCATAGGGCACTAACCTCTCACTTTGTCCTAGGCATATCTGTGCTGATAATTCTGGAATCGCCACAATTGCTGGTGTTCTGGGGTCCCTCCAGCCAACTGCTGGCCCGGCCACCCTGGAGCTAAAACCGTGGACCTGGGCTCGGCTCTGTGGGCTGCGCTGTCGGTTCCCAGCACACTGTGCTTCCTGCTCTTAGAGCGCTGCGCTGGCCGCTTCCTGCAGGGCTGCTGGGCTGTCCTCAGCAGGAGGTTAGCTTCTCTGTGCCGTTCTGTGGGTGCTGTGGCTCCAGAAATTGTTTGGAGTCCCCTTTCACATTATTTGAAATTTGTGTGGGGCAGAGCACATTGGAAATGCTGTTTCTACTCTGCCATCTTGGCCCTGCCCACAAGCTTTATTTTTGATGGTAAGTGTACTTGGTGATAGTGAATTAAAAAAGAGATGGTGATCAAGATAATCTTGGACTTAATTTACCTGGATCACAATTTTCAAGGGAAAATAATGAACAGTATTGTGAGGTTTAAAGAAACAGTCCTGAGGGTCAGGAATGTGGTTTGTGAATATCTGGTCTTCTAATTATGTAGGAGTGCATAATAGATATTTCGATTTATGTGTTATGAATAGTCATTACCATATGAGGAACTGTGGGCTCCCAAATTGATTCTGTACACCTTCTAGTCTCCTTTCTATTTTCCCTCTCTCTCCCTCCTGTCCCAACAAAGATGTAAAAAACAAATGATTTAGAGAGGAAAAGTTACTGTTGCTCATTACTCTTCCCCATAAACAAGCACAAGAAAGCACTCAATGTAATGAAAGTACTGCAGATTCACCAAAACTACTGCAGGAAATGCCAAAGAAAATAACTTGGTTTTTCCTTTAGCACATGATTAAGGCATGCACCTCACTGCAGTAGGATGTCATTAAGGCAAATAGCTTGGTAAGGGTTTGGGGGTATGTGTGAGTATGTAAGTGTATGTCTGTGTGTTCATGAGAAGGAAAAAAGGATTAAAACTTATGTAAGAACAGCATCTGCACTAGCCAGGATAAAATTATAAGGTCCATCAATCTTGGTGCTTCAGGGTAAAAGCTGATCACCAGCTGAGCCAGGCAGAAATGTTTCCCGGTGGTATAATATTGCATAATTGGCCATGTGAATTCTGGGGATTTCTGCTTTAGATGAAGCTTTTGGTATTGGCCACTGCCTGAGGCAAAACTCTGGCCTGACTGATCCATCAGGCTGCTCTGATACAGCATTTTTGATCCTCCGTTCCTATTGTGTAAACTGGTTGGGAAACAGGAATCATTTTATTTTTTTAAAAAACACTGCTTAAATTAGATTATTCTCATGATTAGAAAACCTTGGCATTTGGTGCTTTTGCTGTTTTATTTAAATTTTAGCGCATACTGTGTTCACAGCCGCATACCAAATGAACAGATCCTATTCAGCCAGGGGAGCGTAGGCTTCCAGAGCAGTGAGAACCTCAGCAAACTCCACTCTACCAAGCTTTACATTTACAAACAACCTCAGGGAGAACCTCCAAATGGGAAAAACTAATTGTATCCAGGGGCTGTAACTTTTCATTTATTACCCGGAAGGAAAGAACAGGTCTCTCTTTGAGAAACTCGAAAATGGACCTGAATATTCTAGTTGAACCCCTGAAGATAAAAGGCTGAATGAAAAGAAGGCTCTTCGAAATTAGATACAGCATAACAGAATAAAAAAATATTCCTAGATAAATACAGGGAGCTTAGAAGCATTATATATCCTTAGCTCCACAACTTTGTTCTTGTTGACAATTATGATTGGTGGTTCTCTGTTGTTATATTCATTAAAAAAAATTGGTAGTGTTAGCTTATATTTCTGATTTCATTTGGATTTGTTTCTTCAGTCCTAGTTATGAGCTTTCTTAAGGTACTACTCACCACTGTTGTGTTGGAGTGGGAGTAGGGTGCAGAGTTTTCTCCATAGCTTTTCCAACAAACTCCTCTGTTTGGCATTTAAAGTCCTTCCCATTCTGGCTCCAGCCTCTTTCCCAGGCTGATCACACATTACTCCCCCTCACACACTACACTGTGTGCTATAGCCAAACTGGCTTACTTGCTGTTCCCCATTCATGACATCCTACTTCCTGCCTCTCTGAGACTGCACGGGCAGTCTAGGCCATTCTGGAATGCTCCTCTTTCTCTCCTCCATCTCTTGAAACCTAGAGCTCCCTTTTAGGCACCGTTCAAATACTGATATGCCTTCAAGAGGTGTTTCTTATTTTACCCTAGTAGTTAACTGATCCCCGCTCCATCACAAAATAAAAATGTTTTATATAGAAATTGTCTCTACTTATTTGTAAACATGTTGTACCCATCCCTTTACAGAATGGAAGCTCCTGGAGGTCAGAGACTGTCCCTTTAATACAAAGAGAAGCAGCATGGCATTGTGGATAGAAGGCTGACCTAGAAGCCAGGAAGACATAGATCCAAGTCCTGTCTCTGACACATGGATATTGGTTGTGCAAGCTTGGGCAATTCAGACAACTTCTTAGTGTTCCAGGTATCTCTAAGACCAAAAATTACAGAGAAGGTGTTGATCCGCCTTGGGAGAGTAAGTTCTCTTATCCAAGGGTTCTCTATAGCAATGAATTCACAAGCCCAGTTCATCTCCCTGAGAATACAAAAATATCTGAAGTTTTTATCTTGGTTTTATGGGGAGTGGAGAAATTTGAGAGGGAGAAAAGAGGATGTGAATGAAATTGGGAGGTTGGCAGTCACTCTTATTTGTAATAGACATTATCCCTTAGGCTTAAAAAATAGTGGGGAGGAGGGCCTACAGCATTTGCATAGGTAAAGTACATAGGATATTAAGATTTTAAATTGGAAGAAATCTTAGAATGATCTAATCCTGTGGTTCTCATGGGGGGAGCAGGGGACAACTTCTGCATCCCTTTACAGTCTTTGAGGAGCTTAGAGAGTTTTTGTTTATGGGATATTTTCTGCATTAGAAATTAAAACTAATAAAATTTTAAAATATTTACTTCATTAAAAATAATGTTAAACCCATTGCATAATAAGATAAATAACATTTTTGAAAAATAATACTTTGGGGGGATGGAGCCAAGATGTTAGGTAAAAGCAGGAACTTGGTTCAGCTCCTGCTCCAACCACCTCCAATCCAGTAAAATAAAATTCTAAACAAATTTTAGAGCTACAGAACCCACAGAGTGACAGAGAGAAACAAATCTCCCACAGAAGGCAGCCTGGCAGGCCCATAGGAAGTGTCTATTGCACCAGACTGGGAGCTAAGCACAGGCCCAGACCCAGGGTGGCCCTGACCAGCAGCCCAGACCGCTGGAACAGACTTCAGGAGAGTGAATCACTGGCAGCTGTGGTGGTTTCCAGACTTTTCAATCCATAAACACCAAAGAAAAAGTAAAAGCTGCAGCTGCTGCCACATGGCTGCCTCCTGAGCTCCTGGCCAGCCAACCCTTCAGAGGGTAATTACTCTTGCTTTGACCTGCTTGGATCTGGGTCATAGTCTTGGGTAGTGGTCCTGGGGTGAGAGAAACCAGTATGCCAGAGCTTGTGGGGGCTGTAAAGAAGACACCCTCTCCAGACCTCTGACAACATTTACAAAAAAACCAGCAATTTAGGACACAGTTTTCTCTACTCTAGAGGCAGAGTTCTACCATGGCAAAGAGCTCAAAAGTCAAGTAATTGGCTGGCAAGATGAGCAAGCAGAGGAAGCACATTCAGACCATAGAATCCTTTTCTGGGAACAAAAGGGGTCAAAACATGGAACCAGAAGAAGACAACAAAGTCAAAACTCCTGCATCAAAAGCTTCCAAGAAAAATATGAACTGGTTACAGGCCAGGGAGGAGTTCAAGAAGAATTTTGAAAATCAAGTAAGAGAAGTGGAGGAAAAATAGGGAAGAGAAATGAGAATGATGCAAGAAAATCATGAAAAGCAAGTCAACAACCTGCTAAAGGAGAAAAAAAAATACTGAAGAAAATAACACCTTAAAAAATAGACTAACTCAAATTGCAAAAGAGGCCCAAAAAGCCAATGAGGAAAAGAATGCCTTTAAAAACCTAATTAGCTAGATGGAAAAGGAATTTCAAAAACTCACTAAAGAGAATAATTCCTTCAAAATTAGATTGGAGCAAATGGAAGCTAATGACTTTTTGAGAAATCAAAATACTATAAAACAAATCCAAACAAATGAAAAAAATAGAAAGCAGTGGGAAATATCTCACTGGAAAACCACTGACCTGGAAAATAGATCCAGGAGAGATAATTTAAAAATTATTAGACTACCTGAAAGCCATGATCAAAAAAAAAAAGAGCCTAGAAATCATCCTTCAAGAAATTCTCAAGGAAAATTGCCCTGATACTCTAGAACCAGAAAGCAAAATAGAAATTGAAAGAATTCACCAATTGCCTCTTGAAAAAGATCCAAAAAAGAAAAGTTCTCGGAATATTATAGCCAACTTCCAGAGTTCCCAGGTAAAGGAGAAAATATTACAAACTGTCAGGAAGAAACAGTTTGAGTATTATGGAAACACAATGAGGATAACACAAGATCTAGCAGCCTCTGCATTAAGGGATTGAAGGGCCTGGAATATAATATTCTGGAGGTCAAAGGAGCTAGGATTAAAACCAAGAATCACACACCCAACAAAATTGAGTATAATGCTTTAGGAGAATATGGACATTCAGTGAAATAGAGGACTTTCAAATATTCTTGATGAAAAAAAACAGCTGAACAGAAAATTTGATTTTCAAATACAAGAAGCATGAGAAGGTAAACAGGAAAAAGAAATCATAAGGAACTTATTAAAGTTGAACTATTTACATTTCTGCATGGAAAAATAATAATTGTAACTCATGAGACTTTTCTCAGTTTGAGGATAGTTGAAAGGAATATATGTGTGTAAGTATAGGTATACCTACATATGTCTGTATGTATAAATATATGTGAGTGTGTGCATATGTGTATACATAGAGGGCACAGGATAAGTTGAATAGGAAGGGATTATATCTAAAAAATAAAATTAAGAGATGAGAGAGGAATATAATGGGAGAAGGAGAAAGGGAAAGATAGAATAGGGTAAATTATCTCATATAAAAGAAGCAAGAGAAAACTTAGAATGGAGGGGAAGAGCAGGAAGGTGAAAGGGAATGGGTCAAACTTATTCTCGTTGAATTTGGCTTAAGGAGAAAATAACATTCACACTCAAATAGGTATATTACCCCACAGAAAAGTAGGGGGGAAAGGGATAGGAGGGGAGATGATAGAAGGGAAGGCAAATTGGGGGAAAGGGTAGTTAGAAGCAAACGCTTTGGAAAAGGAACAGGTGAAAGTAAAAGATGGAGTAAGTGGGGGAGGGTAGGATGGAGGGAAATATAGTTAGTCTTTCACAATATAACTGCTATGGAAATGTTTTGCGTAACTACACCTGTACAACCTATATTGAATTGCTTGTCTTCCCAGTGAGGGTGGGTGAGGAGGGAAGAAGGGAAAGAATCTGGAAATCAAAGTTTTAAAAACAAATGTTTAAAAAAATATTTTCCAAAAATTAGCAAGTAACATTTTACAGAGTTTTGAAAATCTCTTTATTGTCTAACTTAATAAAAGACAGGTATAATATCATATCTTCTGCATTCGGTCTGTTGTGATTTGTTTTGGTCAAAGTATATAAAGAAAATCCTGCCTCACACAGGTATGTAGTTGGAAAAGGGAGGAGTCTTTTAATAGAAAAATCAAATCTTGTTATCATTTTGAAAATAGTTTTGACTTTAAAGGACCCCTGAAAGGGTCTTGGGGACTCCTAGGGGATCTTCAGGCCACACTTTGAGAATTGCTGATCTAATCTAGTGTCATTTTTCAGATGAGGAACCTGGGACTCTGAAAAGTATATTAACCTATTAAAACAACAAATTCCAGAGTCCGGAGAGAGGAAGGAAGAAGATATGGCCTGGCCGTAGGGGGAGTGGCTGGAATTAGGGAAGTCCAGTCTTAGAACCTTTCCTTTCCCATCTTGGGCAAAGTGGGAAACTTCTGCCATTATCTCAAAACAACCATTTACAAGTCCTCAGGAGGAGAAAACTATATAAGTGCACAGGGATGCACATACCAAGTTCCACCTGCCTAATATCCATAATGAGGGAATGGAAGAGAACGGAATTGTCAGCTTGTTTTTCTGTCCACTACAGAGGGGCAAGCAGCTTCTCCAACAAAAGTTCTTCCTCCTTTAGTCCCAATCAACTAATTGTTTTGGAGGCAGCCCCAATCCCAACGAGTGATTCTCTAGGTTCATCAAGTGATTCTCTATTTCATCAGGGTTCCAATAGCAATTCTCCCACTTCATGTGTTGGTGCCTCTCAAATGCCTTCCCAACAAAGCTTATGCCATTTAATCTCATTAATACACTTAGGAAACTTATCAAATTCATCAAGAATTCCCCCTTTTATCTTCACTTTATACCTTATTTTGAAGTAACATTTAAGCTGGGCCTGGAAGGTTAGGATTTTGGAAGATGGAATTGGTTAAAAAAAAAAATAAAAGCCTTGACTATCCAGGAAAGGAAAGACAGAAAATTATAATGTGTATCTGGGAAATGAATCAGTTCAGTTTTGCTAGAATACAAGGTTTACATAGGGGGAAAGTGGAAAATAAAACTGGAAAAATTAGTTGGTGAGATTTGGGCTTAATGTGGTAGGTAATAGAGAGCCAATGAAGGAGTTTTTGTTTGCTTAATTGTTTAGCAGATTAATTTGGCGGCAATGTGTATAAGGTATCAGAATAGAAATATGCCTCAGATTTAGGGTTATCTCATGTAGTAATTGTAGTAGCAAGCACCCCAGCATACCCAGAGTGGCTGCCAACACAGGTTCTTGGACATGCTTTTCTAAAGGAAAGCAACTCAAAATGGGTTAACAATCTTGTTTTAATCAAACGTGTCATTTACCTAGTTCAGGGGAAAATGGTCAGAACACCAAACTTCAGAGAATACAGAGGTTACAAGCAGACTTTACAAGCAGACAAAAAATACAGAGAAACAAATCAGCAGACAGGCTTCCAGCTGCCTGACCATTACATCCATACTTAGTCACAGTTATCAGAGAGGGAAGCATCAACATCTGGGTTTTCAAAGTGGGGGGGAGGGGACTCAACTGTGGCTGCCCAGAGGCTGCCCAGAGTCTCCTCTGGTCAAATCACACAGCACTTCTCAAAGTGAGCCCCAAAACAAAGCCTCACATCAGCGTTTATATAGCCTTCTCCAGCCTGGCTCAGAGAATGTAACAACTCTCTTGACCCATTGCCCAATCAAAAAGCATTCCAGAAAACCAAGCCTCCAGCCATAGGCTCCAGGTGCACTTAAGCCTATTAAAGGGCCTAGGGGCAGGGAAGATCTTAAATTCCCATTCCCATAACAGTAGTTTGTGGCCATACAATGGAAGGAGACTTTTCTAGGGGGGAAGTAACCTGTTGACTAATTGAATGTAGGCGTCAAAGAAGGACTGATTTGGAAGCAAGAAGTGACTGGTAACTGATGTTTTGAGTCTAGGTGACCAGGAGAATAATGGCATACTTTTAAAAAGTATTGTTTTTTTGCTTTTTGGAGGGGGGAGAGCAGGGCAATTGGGGTTATGTGACTTGCCCAAGGTCACACAGCTAGTAAGTGTTAGATATCTGAACCGGATTTGAACTCAGATCCTCCTGACTCCAGGGTGGGTGCTCTATTCACTGAGCCACCTACCTGCCCCACTAATAGTATATTTTTAACAAATACATCAGCAGGAGGAGCAGCAAGTTTTGGGGAGAAGATAGTGAGTTTTATTTTAAGCAAGTTGATATTGGCTCAAGTCCTACTCTAAAATGTCTTGACAGATTGGAGATGACTCCTTTGGTTCTTGAAAGCAATGCCATTGAAATGTTCATACTCTGGCTAGTTCTTCCAGATTACAAGTACTATAGCTCAAGTGGTAATAGAGATGGTGTAAGAATTATATTGTGGGGTGTGTGTATGTCTGTTTGTGTCTGTATCTGTTTAAGATAAGGAAGACCAGAGAAAGGCAGAGTAGCTTAGTGGATAGAAGGGCAGTCTTGTAAGTCAGGAAAACCTGCATTCAAGTTCTCTCTGATACATAATACTTTTGTCACCATGGGTAACTTGTTTAACCTCTCAGCATAGATAGCCCTCTAAGACTAAGTATAGATGAGTTATGAATCAATATTGGACGTGAGGGAGGTAGGAGTTCCCTACACAATGAAAACTTATACTTAAACACGGCGGGGGAGGAGTGAGGAAATGCCTGGAGCATGTTTATAGGCATAGAGGAAGAAGCTAACAGATGAAAAGACTGATGATGCAAAAGAGAAGAATAATGACTAATTTATAGAGCAAGGTCCCAGGGGAGGTAGGAAAGGTTTGAACTAAGACTTTCCAGATTGAACAGATTGTACCTTCCTCCATGTGGCTGAGAGGCAGGAGAGTACTAGGACATGGTGCTGTATATATTGTCATATGTTGTCACTGTATGGAGTAGTTGTCTTTGTTTTTCTTTCTTGGAAGTGTTCACCTAAATGCAAAATGAGATGTAAGTTTTCAGACATGACAAGTATATGAATTTGTTTTGCTTATTTGTCACAAAGGAAAGTTATTTTTTGGTTTGTTTTAAAGGTAGGGGGAGGATTGGGGAAATTAGGGGAGAAGGGAGTGAATGATAATGATGTCTGAAAAAAAGTGAGGAAAGTCATTGAAATGTAAGGAAAAATTCTACACCCTCACATCACTCAAAGAACAGATAGTATTAATTTTTATGATGTGTAAACTTTTCCCTACCTCCTCAAGCCTTTATGAAGTGTGAACTAAATTGTAAGGTAATTGTTTCTATAGAGCCTTTAAATAACTGAAAATTTTTCAGCAGTTAGTCAAGCAGAAGATCAGCCCAGTGCTGAAAGAACCAACATTCAAATCCCTGGGAATTGCATCGAGGGTAGGAGAGAAAGAATTTTTCTGTAGAGGCTAGAGCAGTGGCAGACAATGCATCTAGAGAGAAACCCAAGGGTACACTGAGGCTAAACACAGACACACACAAAGACAGGCGCTCAAAGATAATGCAGGGGGAAGAAAAAAACTTCTGGGAGCATTACCTTTTGTGGTGGAGGAAGTGCTGGCTTATGGACACTACAAAAACTCTGACCCTCACATCCCACAGAGAGCTATACCTAAGGGGAAATTCGTGAGGACTCTGAAGGGAGAAAAGTAACCACTAACTTAGAGTTGTGAGTTACCTCTTTGCCACATGTGTTCTCTACACATTTTCCTCACTGCCTTTGTATTTTAAATTTTAACAGCTCTTCACATAGACATTGTGTATTTTTTTCCACCAGTGTGCACTAGAGTTTGGAGAAAGTTGTTTCATATCAACTGTTACATATATGTATTCTACCTTAGTAAAACACCTTTTGTAAAAGCTACTTAAATTTTGTTGATCAGTTGATAATGGGAAACACACTGGTGGATGCTTGTGAGTGACAGTAATAGAAACCCAGCCCCTCAGAGTTGCCCCTAGGACCCTAAAAATTAAGGTTTTATTTAAATAAAACTACAGTTTATTATGTTTAATATGCTATTTGCTTCTGACTTAACTAAAAAGACCCAAACCAAAAAATTAAAAAGAGAGAATTTTAAATTAAATTGAAAAGTGGTCAATATTTGTTCTGTTATGCCCATCCGCAAATATTAACATAATTACAACAGTGATGACATTTATGAATCATGCCTCCCATTCACCAACCATCTCTAGGTATGCTAAGCTTTGTCCATATATTTAACCAGAGAATTCACGTTCTTTGAAATGTTCACACCATGCACTATCCCTTGGAGAGTTAGGATAAGGACTCTCCTTCTCCCTGGCAGCAAATTACTAACCTAGGAGAAGTAATTGAACTCTTATGGAATAGCAAGGTACCACTTTCCAAGGCACTAACTGGCCCCCCTAGTGCCCTAAGAAAATGATATCAGTTATCTGGGAATCAAGTCAGTTTCTGACCACCATTTCACCCATTCAGTACCAAAATAATGTACCAAATCTAGTGCATCATTGCAGAAGAAAGCATCTTTTGTCTGACTAATAAACATGAAGCTTATCTCCCAAGTCAGCTTCCATCCAGGTGTGCAAATAGATTTGTAGTAGAGAATAAAAATTGTAATTATTAGCTTGAATTTAAAGAGCTTTAAAAATATTAGTATCTTATTGGGCAAATCATTAACATCTACCAGTTCTCTCTTAGCCTTACTTCCTTTTTCACTGGAGCTAGACTGATTCATTTTTACTAATAGTGTGTAATTTAGAAGAATGTGTGTAAATTATGTGAAATATTTCTAGTCTCCATAATTAAGATGCTGCTTATTTGACAGTATCAATCTCACGTGCCCTCAAAGCTGTTTTCAGTGATGTAAAGGCATATTTTTTAAGTGCTAAAGTAAAAATGATGTACTTTCCCCTCTCTGAGGAGAGAATCTCCATCCTCCCTCGACTATCCACAAAAAGCCAAAAACCTAACATATAATTATTTTTGCTGCTTCTCAAACAGTGGGAAAGATTAGTAATTTCAAGTTGTTTAAAATGATCATCTTTCCACTCCTGGAGGTTTGGTGTCTTGTCCTCTGTTTCTTTTAAAGGAAACCAAACATCATTCTTTCTCCCTTCTTCTTGATGCCAAGTGTGTGAAAAATCTGGGTGGTGGTAGGTATGGGCAATGCAGTAGACATAGTAGCAAGGGATTGTGGAAAGTCACAGAACTCATTCCCTTCCCTTTGAGCAGAATTATGTTTAAAGCATTCAATTTAAACCAGGGCAATTCATTAGAATTGCTGCCCCTTGACTTTTCCCTCTTACTACTCATTTTGACAGCATACATCATGTTGACTAAATTCAATGAAAAAAGAGTTAGAACTCCTGATGTCCTACTTCCTAGCACAGGCAAGTCATTTCCCTCTTTAAACCATCTGTAAAATGGAGATAATGCTTCCATTACCCATTTTGCAAGGTTGTTTTGAGGAAAATGCTTAGTAAAATTTGAAATGGTCTAGAAATATGAACTAATATTGCTGTTAAACATGTGAATCAGGTAACTACCTTGTTCTTTTTTTGTTTTTTAATTTGTTTGTTTATTTTTAGTTTACAAGATTCAATTCCATAGTTCCTTGCATTTCAAATTTCTCTTCCCTCCCTCCCCCCACCCCCCACGACGGCATATAGTCCAGTATAGGATCCGCAAATACTTTCACATTAGACATTAGTCGGGTTACAAAGGCAAATTGTACTAGATGGAATGAAAAATGATAAAGAAGAAATAAAACCAAACAATGAAAAGAAAAAGATCAAGTAGTTTGCTTCCATCAGGAAAAACTACCTTGTTTTTAAAGACTTCCAGTGAAAGAAATTTCACAACCTATCTCTGCAACTTGTTAGAGCTTGGATAGTTCTCCTGGAACATATTTCTCTTTTTTGTCTTCCTTTATGCCATCTTTCTTCTGCTGCTCCTTTTGCCAGTCATTGAAAAGAATAGAACAATATCAAAGTAGAATTAAACGTTATGGCTTATAAACATATGCTAAAAACTAGGGCCTTCCTAGGAAATAGATGACAATAGATGGCAACTTAGAATGAGCCATCAATGCCTTCTGGTGTTAATCTAGAGAAGCCTGCTAAAGTATTTGGTTTAATATGAGAGAACAACAAAAAATGCTTTTTAAAGTGGGTAGGCAATAAAGAGTCTAATTTAGAAATATAATAGGTTAAATTCCACCAATGAAAAGGTAGTAAATTATTCCCTAAGGAAAGATACAGTGAGTTTTTCTAGTCCCTATAATCATCATCCAAGCAACTAGGTGATATAGTGAATAGAACATTGAACCTAGACTCAGGAAGACCAGAGTTTAAATCTGCCCTCAGACACTTACTAGGTATGTGGCCCTGGACAAGTCTTTTATCCCTGTTTGTCTCAGTTTCATCTGTAAAATGAGCTGGAGAAGAAAATGGCAATAATATATTGCCAAGAAAACCTTAAATGGGGTCACAAAAAGTTGGGCACGACTGAAACAACTGAACAAAAACAACAAAAGGGGCATCATCTATGATAACATAAGAAGTGATCATTGAAAACAGTGCTTGACAGAAATAATGGACTTCTCCAAAAGCAGGATTCTCTGAGAATTAGACTAAAGCCCAATAGCCATTTACTATCTTTACCTTTCTTATTATTATTTTATAAAGACCTGACACAAATACTAACTAGGGCCTAGATTTCCCTTCCACCCCCACCTCTAACCAAACCTTCAAACCCTCTCCCCTCAGTCATATTACGCAGTCCTTTGTTCAGATGAATATATGATTAGACAACAGATCTTTGTGCAAAAAAGAAAAGTTTACAATAGTAGTAATATAAATAAATCACTAATAAAAAGTTTTAAAACAATGCAATTTGATTTTGAGAACACTGGACTAGAGTGTAATTCCTTAGCAGTTTTCCATTTATACAATAATCATTATTATGCAGATGGGAAAACTGAAGCCTGAAGCTATGAATTAATTTCATAATAAAGCAGTAATATATTTTTTTTTGCCATAGCTAAGTCTATGTATTCTTTGTAAATGAATGTGCTTCTATAAGCAAGTCTTAGAGTTGAGTGTTGCTAGGATGGTCCCCAAACCAGAATAATTAGATTAGACTGAGAGACCTGGAGGTTTTATGTAAACAAGTACCTACTTCTGATATTTCACATAGGCCCATAATGATACCAAAAGAAACCTGGAAAGCTGTGCTAAGGATTATGAAGCTTTCGGCAAGAAACCAAACACCTTCTGGTCCAGCATGGAATCTTCAGCACTGCTGTCAATCAAAGGTAAGGGCTTTAGAAGAGAAAGGTGCATTTGGTTAAGAAGATGGTACCCAAGGATAGGATTTGGATTTTTGGACCACTGCCTAAAATATAGGGAGGAGGGGCACTCGAGTTAGGATGAAATACTTTCAACAAGAGTGGGTAAAAATGTTTTTGCCAGGTAATAACTGAAAAATCTATGGCACATGGATGTGATGAAACATTATTGTACAGTAAGGCAAGAAGCATTATTAAGAACCTATTCTGTGCCAGGCATTGTGCTGGGATGCAATGGGGATACAAAGAGAGGCAAAAAAAACCAGCCCCTGCTCTCAAGGAGCTCACAATCAAATGGAGGAGAAAACATGTAAGCAACCAAGTGTAAGCACACAAGATATGTGAGGGATAAATTGAAGGTAATCTCAAAGGAAAGGCACTATCTATCATTAGATGGAACCAAGAAAGGCTTTTTGCTGAAGATGAGATTTTAGCTGAGACTTGAATGAAGCAGAGGAGCCAGGAGGCAGAGACTAGGAAGGAGAACATTCCAGGCATGAAGGACAGCCAATGAAAATGCCTTGAGTCAGGAGATAAAGCGTCTTCACCCAAGGACGCCAGTGTCACTAGATCACAGAGTATGTGGATGTGAGTCAGGTGTAAGAAGCCTGTAAATATAGGAGGGGGCCAGGTTCTGAAGGGCTTTAAAAGCCAAACAGAATATTTTCTGTCTGTAAAAATCCTAGAGGTAACAGATCCTAGAGGTAATATGGAAACAGTGGCATTTATTGCATAAGGAATAGATAATGGGCAGATAATTTAAAATCTGCTCTCTTAAAATTTAAGTTTCACATTATGTCTAGCTTTCCTCCCCTTTTCTGTCTTGAATTTTAAGAAGATTGTGGTCACTTCCCCTCAATATTCTCATCATTTTCCTTTGTTTTGTTTTGTTTTTCTTTAAATGTCTTACTTATGTAACATCCCTCCCAGGAATACCTGGTTCTCCTCCCCTGCCCCCCCCATTTGTACTCAGAAGTTACTGTCCCCAAAGTATGGCTGAATTCTTCTCTCCTCAGGGGACTAGGAGGAACTGAGGCCAGGGTATTGAGAGGCTCATATGAGATAATAGATGTAATGCACTTTGCAAACCTCAATCATTATGTGTTCTTACTCAGTTGTTTTCAGTCAAGTCCAACTATTTTGACCCCATTTGGAATTTTCTTAGCAAAGATACTGAAGTGGTTTGCTATTTCCTTCTCCATCTGATTTTACAGATGAGGAAACTGAGGTAAACAAGGCTAAGTGACTTGCCCAAGGTCACACAGCTAGGGAGTATCTGAAGCCAGATTTGAACTCAGCTTGGTGCCAAGGTGCTTTTCTCCTGTGCTCTGGTCTGTGAGCAACCACAAGCACTCTCCTCTGCTCTGGAACCATGACCACTGCCTTGTACCACACCTATAAAATGTGGATAATAATAGCGCCTCTGTACTGCCTCCAGGCCCAGAGCTCTATCCATGCCGCCACTTAGATGCTCCAAAGTACCATATAGATGCCTGCTATTGTTATTATTATCAGCCATCAGTCTGGTGATAACCTTATCCCTGACTCTTCTGTTACATTCCTGCTGAGCTCAAGCAGCATCTTTAGAGCAAAACAGAGGTATGCTGGTAAATGTTTGACAAATAGGCTTTCCCCCAAAACAAAACTATATACACAATACACTTTTTAATTTAATCTGCATTATTAGAAGTTTATACAATTATTTAAAAAAATAAATCAAACACTGACTTATTAGCAGTTACTGATTTTTGAGGTATAAATGCTCACACTGAAAACTGAACAACCCATGCAAGTCTATTAAAACTGACTCCAACATGCCCCTGGACTGAGGATTCTGGTGCTGTCAATCACAAACCCTCACTGGGGTTTTCCCCATAAACAATTGCCAGCTAGATTCCCTTAGGTTCTACAAAAGATTATAGTAAGAACAGTTGGTACAAAGCATTTCTCCCTCAAAACTGGGCTTCATCCTCTCACAAATATGTAGGCATAAGCAAAATACAATGTCAGAGAAGCACTTGTTTAGAGAACACATGTGGCAAAGGGGCGCCTCTAAGTTCCTGGTCCTGGAGGTCCTTTTCTCCCTTCATAGTCTCCTTATGAAGTTCCTCTTCCATGTAGATCCTTTCTGGGCTGCCTGCCTGCCTATCAAGACCCTGAAACTCTGTGACTTGGGTCCACAGCCATCACTTTTCTCTACCACAAGAGGTCTCATTCTCTGAAGTTGCAGACATTCTCAGATCACTATCAGCAGCTGTCTTTAGCCCTCCTTCCACAGGCATAGTCTGACATGAAACTTAAATTTTAGAAGAGCGGATTTAAAGTGTTGAGGAAAGGATAAATAGGGGCCTATGGACTTGCATTCTACAGGAGAAATCATCCTAAGAAGGATGGGGAACCCTCATGAATGAAATTCTGAAGACAAAGGAACACATTTCCAATGCACAAGTAAAGGAGGGTACATCGCCCAACTTAGATTTTAGACTGGCACATACAAAAGATGGAAGCAAGGTCAGGTAACAGGATGAACACATATATCCAACAGTCCTCTGAAGATTAGTTCCAGTATCACTAAAGCTCAGAATGAGCCTCACCTCATGGTGAGGCAAGAAAGCTAAGGACAACAGAAAGTTTTGTTTTAACTATGGTGGGAAAAAAAAAAAGATGATTGAAAAAGATTGTATTGTTGGGTGGGTGGGGTCATGATAACAAGTGCCAGACAGAAAGCAAGTCTATTTAACTACTTCTCTTACCTCTGTTAAGGAAATTGATCTTTGGACTGGAAATGATGTTATAAAAAAATGAGTTGAAACTATAGGGGGGATGGTAAGAAAGTACCTATGTACCCACAATGAGTTTTCAAGTCACTAGGCCCAGATAAACTTGGAACTTAAAAAAAAATTTTAATAGTTATATTTTAATACAATTGGTTTCCTTTGTAAACCTACGACTTTTATTCATTTAAAAGCATTCTTTCGAGAAAGAATCAGTAGGTTTCCCCAGACTGCCAAAGGGATCCATGACCAAAACAAAAAAGGTAAATCCCTTTGTCCTAGGGAGTAGAAGGAACTAGTACAGGAGATTGCCAAGTCGTTGTAGATGATATCTGAAAGATTCTAAAGAAGAAGAGAGATGCCATGGGACAGTTGTATCTTAGTTTCTAACACATAGTAGAGAGTAGTCTGCAAAAGAAATCAGTGAGTTTGAACTTTCATCTTGGCCAGATCATCTTTAAGTTGGGCTGCCATTGGTTTTCTTAAAGTTCTCTAGTTCTTTGGTCTTTATCCCCTTCTTCTATACTTCTCCCTCACGTCCAAGCTGAGCCAGGCTGAAACTCTTGCCTTTGTTGAAAGTGAAATTCTACAGATCTGATACTAATCCCCATGTTTGTCATGGATTTTTTTTTTTCTGCCTCAAGCTTATTCTCCCTCAGCTGCCCTGACTCCTACACAGGACCCTCCAACTTTGTCTAAAGGGGGAACCATGGAAGCTGCTTAATCTCCCTCAGAGGCAGCTTTCTCAGGAAAGTGAGACACAGAGAAATGTAGTGTCTTTTCCTTTGTCATAGTGCCTGTTAGTAGCAGAGCCAGCATTAGGAACCCAGGTTCTCTGATTGCAAAGCCATTCACTACCCTTTCTGTTGTATGAGGCTTCTTCCTTTGGTTGGTGTTGGGGTTAGAATTCTGTGAATTTTCTGATTCCTAATTCAGTGCTTTGTTTACTACATGCCTACTACAACAGTAACTTTAGAGGTAGCTACTGTGGTCAGATTAGGCAATTTTCAAAAGCCCCAAAATTGTGGTAAATTTGTCCCTGGAACTACAGTCATGAAACATATGAATGTTTCCTGATAATTCCTCTGGTTTAAGAGTGAAGGAGGTTGGGATTTCAGTCCAGCATTTGATGGGGTGCTTGGGATCTATGTTTGTAACATCAGTCTGTAATATCAGTTTGTAACATCAGTTTGTAAATGGGGTGCTTTGGGATCTATGTCTGTAAAATCACATTTCCCCTTCCCCACCCTCAGAGCATCAACTCTGCCCCTTCCCCCTGCCAGCACTCAAGCAACAACTCATGAACTGTTTATCTCTGCTTGGAACAATAACAAGCTATACCTATGAATTCCTCACTAAACCATCTATAAACATTTTAGCTTAGGCAAATGTTATCTCCCCTAGTAGAGTGGCCAGCTGTATCCATGAATCCTTCAATGCCCTATCTATAGGTTAACTCTTTAGCCAATTATACCCATACTGAGTCTCCTTTAGCCTTGATTCCCGACATCCATCTTGTCAAACTTGATACTGATGGGTGGCAGACTGGGCACTTCTCAGTCAGCCCTGACCACTGGCTGACTCAGTGACTTTTCAAACCTAAAACCACACCTCCAGGTAGCCCCCCTTGGGCTATTTCCCAGTGAATCATGGGCAATACGCCTGAGCAGTTGATATTAAAAGTGCATGTTCTTTTAAGCACTGACCACTCCTTAACTCCTCCCTAATCCCACCCTTACTCACCTAGTTAGTTAGCATAATTGACACCTGATTTACTGTCTTGACTCCTTAAAACTATACCTATGACTCCTGTAAGTTTGCAGGTTCCCTAAGAACTCTTGCCCACTGTAAAGCGTAACAATAAACTTTTACAATCTCGACTCCAAGTTTGCTTGAGCCTACGGAATTCCTTACAAACACAGGGACTCTAGTCATTGATCTTGATTGGAGCCCCTCTGGAACCTATTGCCCTTCCCCCCATCACATTCTCCTCTGTGACTCCTGGAGCTTCCCATGACCCTCATGCTGCTAACAAAGGGACCAGAGGAAATGCAGAGTACAAGGTCAGCCCCCAGATGTTTATAAGAAATAAGATTGGATCAGTCAGATGCCATCTTAATGGAACAGATGGACAAAATTAGAAATGGTACCATTCACACCTATCAGAAATAACACAGAGGTAAGAAGGGACTTCTAGGGACTTACCAATTTCTATTTTTATCTCAGCACTCCAACCACATGACAGAGTGCTTGTGATTTAAAAATCAAAATAAGACCCCAAACCAGCCTTATTTCTCACTCTTTGCTTATTAACTTTCACCTCTTGGAGTCTCCTTGGGAAGAAATATAATTTCCATGGTCTTTAGTGGTTTAGGCCCCCATTCAAAGCTGTCTATACAAACCTTACCAGGACTGTCCCACAACTACAAAGTACTTGCATAAATACAAACTTTATCTTCAACAACAACAATAATAATATGATTTAACGAGTCCCTATTATGTGCAAGACCCCATTGGAGAGGAGAATGGTTGCAACAGAAATACAAAGATAAATAAGCCAGTTCCTAATCATAAGGAGATCTAGTGGGGGAAATAACAGGCAGTTGGAAATGGGTTGGTCTAGAATTCATCCTCTGTGGCAGTCTTTACCATCAAATTGACTGGCACTTCTTTTGCTGAGTACAACCATGTTACCTTTAGTACTTTTACTCTTTTCTATACAGCAGTAACATGTGTGTGAGACTAGAAGGCTAGATCAGGGATGTCTCTTCCAAAATTTAGTGTTTGGTGGGTAAAGTATTTTGCTTTTTATAATTTGCTCTTATATAACTTGTTTCTTGATCATTTCCACTTCTGAAAGCATATGGAACAAAGACATTTTATTAGGATTGTAAAAACAGTAGATAGGCATGGAAAAGAATTTATGCTATAGCAAATAAAAATGTTTCTCTTTTAAGCATCATTGAGAGGATTTTTATCTTTTATTTTCTTCTTTTCCTTTGTAGCATTATATTAGCTAAACCATCAAGGAATCAGCTGAGATGAGACAGCTGTTCTGATTGTGTACAGAGAGAGTGTCTTCTTGCCATAGGAATTCCCTCTATAAATTTCTTAGCCCATCCCACAAACTGCTCAGTCTTTTCTAACTCCAGGAAGACACTCAGGACTAAAAATCCAAAAAGGATTGTGCTCCAAAAACTACTTATAGGTTTAATGATCATCTCATTCATCATCTCAGCTTTGTTAACAAATGCTTTTTTGCTTAGGATTGACGTTTGCTGACTTACTCTTCAGATGGCATCATGGGTGGGGTATAACAGCTCTGCCACTCAGCCTGGCCCCTCTGAATCACTATTTAGTCACGCCCTGTTTTGTGGCTTCATCAAACATTTCTCTGCCATCTGGATTTCACTTCTTCCACTAAAGCCCTCTCCTGATGCCTCATCATGGCATGGATATTACCCCTAACTTCTAGAAACCTTTGCAAGCCTTTGGAGGACTAGCATAATTTAGTTTACAAAGGCCCATTATCAGAAGGTTGGCCACCAAGTGGTTTTTTTTTCTCTCTCTTTTTTAATTGCAACAACTCATATGAAACTGTAATGATATATGTCAGGGTTGTTGTTTGTCCTTCATTCTTGAAGAGGACCATGACTTTAGGAAGGTGATGCCATGACTTGCAAGTGAATTGGATTTAAGTGAGGGAGGGCTGTGAAAAGTCACCAGCCTCACTTTCTCCTCCAAAGCCATCTGGGTCTAGTAGCAAGTATAGATCAGGATGACTGGAGATTACCCCACTGTGTGTCAGGGATGTGATCAAAGAAGGGAAGGCCTACACCAATAAAATCATGAATCTTTTGAAATATTAAAGTATGACATGGAATGTGAATAATAGCCAGGTAGTTGGCTTTTATAGATTGTTTTACATTTGTAAAGCACTTTAAATGCACTATTTCATTTGATCTTCACAATAAACCTCTTCCAGCTCTGCTTTTGACTCTTTAGACTTTTCCAGTATGTTTTAGATGTTTGTCACCCTGGAAGTTCCTTCAATCCCCTTCTCCAATTCATATGTTCCTCAATTTTGAGGAAGGCCCAGACTAGCCTTCCTTCATTCCTCTCCCTACTTTGCTTCTGATCCTAGATTCTGCCACCATAGCTCCATGGTGTGTTGTCTTCTCCTAGAATATAAACTCCTTGAGGGTAGGAACTGTCTTTATTTTTGTTTATATATGTGCCCAGTACTCAGCAGTGCCTGGTATATAGTAAATGATTAATAAATGTTTGTTGATTAACAACCCTATGAGATAGGTGCTCTTATTATCCTCTTTTTACAGATGAGGAAACCATGGCTAAGAGAGTGACTTTCCTAGGGTCACACATCTAGTAAATATCTGAGGCATGATATGAACTCCGGCCTTCCTGACACCAACTCCAGTATTCTCTTCTGTGTCACCCAATTGCCTGAGAACTCTGTAGCTGCTACGAAATCCTTTTTTTCCTCTTCCCTCCAAGGGCAGTGTTGGGGTAGTCTGTCCCCCTATCTGAAAAGTACAACCTTGGGTAATAGGAATAACTAAACATAGTAGTCTCCAGAGGAATGTGAGGAGCCTTAGCAACTGGGATTTGGAATCCTGGAACTCTGCTGAACCACTAGACCTGTGGGAGGAGCTGATGTGGCTAGGAGGAGGGCTGCCTGGGTGCGGAGGGACTGGGGACATCAGACATCACAAGGGTTAACAAACTTGATATTGGTAAAGCAGGTACATCTAGAAAAATGGGAGGAGCAATATGTTCTTGACCAATGGGTGAACTTCTGTGAGTTTAGAGGTGATCAGAATTTTAGTGTAGAGAATCCATAGGCAGTATGCTTATTTAGCCCTCCATTCAAGTTGGACAAAGGGCAACTAAGTGTCTCTAGCTTACACCGGGAGGATCTGGATTAGTCCCTAGAGCTAAAGGGCCAACCTTTGACTGGGATAATGCCTACTAAGAGATGTTGAAGAGGATATTAGTTGCCCTCTGCTGGGAGCTGGAGAGAACTACAAACAGAGTGAAAACAGTTGGATGGAAGAACCAAGGAGGATTCCACCAATGACAAGTTACCATAGGCATCCTTGCCAAGGGTGGAGAGCTTCAGCTGAGGTATACCTTGAGGAACAAGCCTGAAGACACCACCTGCTGGTGAAGTAGTAAGCCTTGACATTTCACTGGCTTACGAGGGTCCCATCTTTGTATCCTGAATTCCTGGAACCCAGTGTGCCCCCAGCACCTGCATGATATCTTGCCTGACTGAAGTAGTAAGCCCTGACATTTCACCCCTTACGAGGGGCCCATCTTTGTATCCTGAATTCCTAGTACTCGAGAATCCTCCCCTTGGCTTGATCAGTGAACAGCCTGCCCCAGCCCACATCCTGCACCTGCATGATATCTGCCTAACCAGTCTGCCCCATTATTGTTAATCCTGATACGATGGGGTCTTTGACTATTTAAACTGTGTTTCTACTGGGGTTCAGGGCAGCTGCTGGGACTCTATCCCTAGGACTGCCGCCAGCCGGCTAATAAGCGCTTCCTGAATTCGATTACTGATGGTCTTGGCCTGTTGATTCTGTCTGGGTGTCCATTTTACTGGGAGCTGGAACCATAGGTTGTCTCCACAAGATACACTAGTCTCTTGAGAGAAGGTTGCTCATAGACTGTTTCATTTTCCATCAACTATTCTAAGCCCTTTTTGTTTTCTTTGGATTGTAAATAAATCTGTTGAGTCTTTGAACCTCGTGAACCTGCATGGGTGTGTAAGGGTAGCAGGTGACCACACTGGGTGGTGTCAGTAAAGTTCCTATATTATCTGGGCTGGGGGTGGAAACAGATGAATCAAAGGAGAGATAAACCCTACAAAGTACACACAAGACTTTTGTGTAGGCTGATTACCTCAAGCACAAAAATTCCTGGCTGAGGAAAAATTATTCTTGAAAGTTAATGCATCTTTTTTGGGTTTTTTTGGCCTTCCAATTGAATTCTCTCCCCTACTCACCTTCTTGTATTAGTGTTGATTGAGCTGCCCAGGGTACTAGTGAAGTCTTCCTTGTATGGGGTTAAGAAGGGGAGTGAGGTGTTTCCAGGGCTTAAGAGACCAGGATGCATCTTCCTACTTCTTCCCTGTGGGGACAGTCCAGTGATCTGCTGTAATGGAAATGCAAATTTAAAGATCTTTCCTGCCCCTAGGCCCTTTGATAGTCTTAAGAGACTCTGAGAACCTTCCTTGATTTGAAAATATACTCTGCCCCCTAATAGGCTGAATGTGGTCACATGGAGCCTGTAGCAGGAGGCTTGGTTTTCAGGAATGTCCACACCTTGATGCTGTGTGATTGGGCAGTGGGTCAAGAGGGTTGTGACATTCTTTGAGCCAGTAGAAGGCTATATAATCCCTGATTTGAGGCTTTGCTTTGGGGCTCACTTTGAGAAGTGGTGTGTGATTTGACGAGATGATACTCTGGGCAGCCATTGAGAGCCTCCCCCCCCCCCCACCTTTGAAAACCCAGATGTTGATGCTTCCCTCTCTGGTAACTGTGATTTGGTATGGATGTAATGGTCAGATAGTTTGGAAGCCTATCTGATCTGTTTCTCTGTCTTGTAACTTTTGTCTATATACTCTGAAGTTTGGGGTGCTGACCTTTTCCCCCTGAACTAGGTAAACGATATATGTTTGATTGATTAAAGCTTGTTAACCCATTTTGAGTTGCTTTCCTTTGGAAAAGCAGATCTAAGAACCTGTGTTAGCAGCCACCCTGGGGATGCTGGGGTGTTTGCCGCTACATCTGCACACAAAGGTCCTTGACCATAACATAGTACTGACAAATATAAGAAGGAAAATCTTGTTACTAAAATAACATGTAAAATAAAGTAAAATAAGTAATAAATAAGTAAATAATAAAAATAAATAATAAGTAAATAATAAAATAAGTAATGAATAGAATAAAGTAAAATAGCAAGCTAAAGCTTGGCACAGATTCAAACAATCAGCAGCTATTATATGCCAGTCAGTATGCCAAGTTCTGGGAATACAAAAAAGAGGTAAAAGACAATCCTTTCCCTCAAGGAGCTCACAATCTAATAAATGACATCACAAGCAAACATATTTGTATAAATAAGCTACATACGGGATAAATAAGAAATAATTCCTTTCTACCCTTTCCTTCAAATCTTGATCTAAACCAACACTTTTTTTTTTGGTGGGTTGTCTATAGTCATTCAGAGTATGTAAAGTTTTTATTTATGAGTCCCAGTACCTTTTTTCTGTCCCTAGTAGAAACTGTTCACACACACACCCACACCCACACCCACACACACACACACACACACACACACACACACACACACACACACACACACACACCCATAATCACATAGAAATTTCCTAACAATTAGAGCTATCATTGGGCTGGCTGCCTTTCCTGAGTGTCCTATTTCTGTGGGTCATCAAGTGGAATCTGGCTGAGAAATTGGGAATGTCATAGAAGATTTCTGCTGGAGTCCAAGTTGGACTAGATCAATTGATCAATCAGAAAGCATTTATTAAGTGCTTATTATGTGCCAATCAATGCTTTAAGTACTAGGAATATACAGAAAGGCAAAATTAGTCCCTGCCCTCAAGAATCTTGCATTTTCACATGTAAATAGATATTCACAAAGAAGATATATACAGGATGAATTGGAAGTAATTTCAAAGAGAAAGCACTAGTAGTATTAAGGGGCACAAGGAAAGAATGATTCCCAAGGTACCTTCCATGAGAGTCTGTGATTCTAGAATTCTGTTCAGACCTTTGACCATAAATTCATTGGCCTCTCCAGATTCTGCAAATCACGTCAGAAACTACTTCTATTGCTTCTTCTTCAATCTCAGAAACACTTTTTCCTTGAGGGGGGGAGGAGAGAAAAGGAGGTGGGGGGTAGAGGGAAAGGGAAAGGGAGAACAGAAAGAAACAAAGAAAGAAATAAAAAGACTTTGTTGCTTTTCCTTTACTCAAATCTATTCTCGTGTTTTTTGGACCTAGTTTCTCTAAAATAGTAAAATTTCTTCACAACTCTTTCCCACGCCCAACCTACAGCCTAACACTTAGAGCTGAAATTTGGGATAGACAAGATACACAGTCTCTAAGGGTACAATGCAGAAAAGGTTTGGGGTTTTTTTTCCCACCATTTTATAAATACTCATATTTTAATGCTATAAAATTCACTCTTCACAGTGGATAGGTGTGTATTTTATAATGTCAATCATGTAACAGGGAAGGCGCAAATCTAGTGGACAATAGCAAACAGAGGGTATGCTTTTAAAACCTTGGATAGGTTACAAAAAGCCTTGTTTTGCCTCAGTCACCTAGCTACCCTTCAAAAAATCTACCTAGAGGTACATTTTTAGATATTTCTTTTCTCCTAAATAAGAGGTAACATAAAAATCAATTCAGTTCAAGAAATATTTATTGGGTGCCATGTACTGTGTTAGACACCAGGGACCCAAAGACAAAATTGAAGACGTACTGCTCTTAAGGAGCTTATAACAATTACAATTTAATTCCTCTGGCCATAGACTTACTCTAAATCTATTCTATGTGGGGAGGGACTTTTATGGATCTTGCCATAGATTGTTCTTCGTCCTTCCTTCTTGAAGGACATGACACCAGGAAGGTGAGACCATAACTTGGAAGTGGATTGGATTTAAGTGAGGAAGGGCTATGCAAAGTTACCGGCCTTACTTTCTCCTCTGGAGCCATTTGGGTCCACTGGCAAGATATAGATCAGGATAACTGGAGATGGCCACTCAATCTTGCCATAGAAGAAATAACTGAAGGGGCAACAAAGTTTTGGGATATTTTTTTAATAAGGTTTTTATTTTTTTTTAATTAGGATCATGAAATTCAACCTGGAAGTTTCATTAGTGTTCATATAGACCAATTCCATTCTATGGGAGGAAACTGAGGCACAGAAAAGTTGTGACTTCTCCAAGATCACACTCATTTTCATTAAACTGCAGAGCTAAGATTTAAACCTAGGTATTTGGGCTCCAAATCCAGAGCTCTTTCTATATACCACATTTCTAAGGGTCTACTGTCTACAAAGCATCTAAGGTCTTAGGGGAGATACAAAGATAATAAAGGAGCTATCCTATTGGGCATTTACTGAGCTCCCCTGACACCTTCCAGGGACTCTAAGGACATAATTGGCTCAATGATGAAAGTCACTGTGCTTTGCAATAATGAAGCAATCCCCTTACTGGCCACTTGAGCAGGAAGAGCTAACTAATGACTTGATGGCTCTGAGAAAATTTGTGATCAGCACATCCCCATCCCTTCTGCTTTCTATTTTCTTCTTATAAGAGGACTCTTTGAGCTTAGTGCCTTTCCCTCACCCTGAGAGAGACTTGGTGCCCTCCCTCCCATCTTGAGAGAAATGGCAAGAACATGGCAGATGTGTTAGGAGCAATTATCTACCATGTTTCCTGCCATATAGACTGAGCTTTCTTTCCTCCTAAAGGCCAAGGAAGCTGTCCCCAAGACTTGATTGGTCTAGGGTATGTTGAATATCTTTCAAATCCTATTTCGGGGCAACCTTAGACATGAACCAAAACCAAAGACAATTTTCCGCAAGTTTCTTGGGGCGGGGGAAGGGAGGGAGGGGAGGTTTTAAAGAGCCAAAGAGATTTCCTACTAATTGTGCCTTTCTTTATAACCCCAGTGCTTGGCACATAATAAATGCTTAATAGAAGATTGCCGATCTAGTCCACCTTGGACCTGAGCAGAAATCTTCTATGATATTCTCAACTCTCAGCCATATTCTACTTGATGACCCACAGAAATAGGCCACTAAGGAAAGGCAGCCAGCCCATTGATAGCTCTAATTGTTAGGAAGGTTTTATGTGACCATGGCGGTATGTGTGAGAACAGTTTCTATTAAGAACTGAAAAAAGGTACTGGGACTTATAAAAACTTTACATGCTCTGAATGACTTTTGCCTAATAGAAGGTGTCAGGGGGGCTCAGTGTATGCCCAATGGGATAGCTCCCTTATTATCCTTCTGTCTCCTCTAATGAAACAAAAGGGCTTGATCTTTTTTTTGTGTGTGTGTGATTTTGTTCCTCAATGACTGAACCTGATCACCAAGTGCTTGAGTCAAGAGCCAAGAGGGGCTCCTTATTGGAGCTGGAGATGGTGTGACACACCAACACCATGGGCCCAGAAGCAGTTTTCATTGTTGTATAAACACAGTTCTTGACCTTCAGGTGCTGATTGTCTAAGGAAGTCCAGACAAAACAAAGATAGTTTTCTTCAAGGGTTAGTTCAAATCAAATCCTATATTATAAGATTGCAGGCAGTCCTTTTCAGTCCTGTGCTCTGAAATTACCTTCCATTTAAACTACATATACCTTGTATACATATATTTTGCATGTTGCCTCTCCCATTAAAATATTAGCCTTGGATGTAAGCTTGGATTGTCTTGCCTTTCTTTGTATCCCTAGCTCTTAGCACAGTGCCTGGGACATACGAGGTCTTAATAAATGATAGTTGACTGTCTCACTATATGGAATCTGTGATGATATGTGCATTAGAAAGGTACAGAAAAAAGTAACCTGGGAGGTCTAAGGAGGAAGGTGCTTAGAGAAGGAAACACTCCTTATAGTAAGCCTATTCTTTCTGTTTGGTGGTGATCCCAAGTGGAGCCTGAGCTTCTTGAAAAGGAAACAGGGCACTCACTCTGGGCATTTAATCATCTTCCTAAACATCATTGCTTGAGATACAGCAAATTAGCGTTTATTAAGTATCTGCTTTGTGCCAAGCACTGTGCTAAGTACTGAGAACACACAGAAAGGCAAAAACTAACCCTGCTCTCGAGGAGCTCTGTCCAATGGGGGAGAAAACATGCAAACAACTATGTACAAACAAGAGATAGAAGGTATAAGTTGGAGATAATCTTAGTAGGAAGGCACTAGCATTAGAGTATTTAAATGGCTTCTTGTAGAAGGTAGGACTTAAACTGAGACTTAGATTCAGTTAAAAGTCATTAATTTGAACTAAGGTGGGAGAGGGGAGAAAGGATAGTCTGAATTATAGGTTAGTTTGAAAGGTTTTATCGTTTCAAAGCATACAGTAATTGGAACTAACTGCTAAGAGTGTTTCAAAATAGACACCCTTGGGGGTCTTTTTTTTTTTAAGAATAGATAACTCATTTGTAATCAGCAGTGCTATTAGCATGCAATTAATGTGCCAACTCCTTAACAATTCTCTTACTTAGGCAAAACATTCCCTCTGCAATGTTGTTTACACTATTAATTTGTGTGGGTAAGATTCTCTTCTTAGAAGAAAGGTAAGTAAAGGTAAAGAAGAAATATAAGCTGTCTGGTCAGAAATTGCTACAAAATTAACGAAATCAAAGGTAACTTATTCAGTAATTATTTACTGAGTACCTAGGAACATTCTATGAATCTGTTCTATGCCTTGTACTAGGCTCAAAAATGCAGTTGAAAAATGCAAGACATGAGCCCCTCCTTCTGTCATGGACCTTGAAAACTAGTTCTGAAAATAAGATGTAGTCATGAAATTTAATGGTGAGACAAGACTGTAGAGGATTAGGTGCTGAATGGCAGTGGAAATGTTAAATAGCAAAGTCAAGTCTAATAGCATTTATTAAATATCTACTTTGTGCCAGGCCCTGTGCTATAAGCACCAGGGATAGTATAAAAGGCAAAAAAACAAAAAACCCCAACCCCAGTCCCTGCTCTTAAGGAGCTTTCAGTCTAATAGGGAGACAATACTTATAAGCAACTATGTACAAACAAGACATAGGACAAATTGGAGATATCTTAGAGGGAAGGCAGTAGACTTGAGGAGAATTGGTAAAGCCTTCTTACAGAAGGTGAGACACTAGCAGAGACTTGAAGGAGCCAGAAAGGCAAAGATGAGGGGATATGCTATTCCAGGCATGATCAGGAGTTCAGAGGAGAGAAAAAGAGATCTCTGTGGTCTGTGATCAGGGGAAGCTTTATGGGGGCAGATGGGACTTGATTTGGGCCTCAAAAATGGGGTAAACTTTGGGTAGTCTGAAGAGAGGGAGGTAGATACTTAAGGTGAGGGGAATGGTATGGCTAAAGGCAAGAAAGTGGGAATATAAAATAGCTCATTTAGAAGACAGTGAGTGCACCAATGGGTCAGTTGAATGGGGGGGAGGGAAGAAGAGGGTTATAAAGGTTGGGAAGGTAAATTGGTGCTAGATTGTGTAAGGCTAATGAGGAAATACTCAACATTCACAACAAGCAGATGAATGACAGAGGAAAGAGAATTATAGCCAGAGAGTAAAATCTAGGATATCCTGAAAGTAGGAACCACTTAGGCAATTGCCACAGCATCAAATAAACAATAGAACTGAAGGCCTGGAGCTGAAGCCATATGTTCTCTCATGGACTCTAAGAGTAGCTTCTATTTCCTCTCTCTCTCTCTCTTTCTCTCTCACTCTCTCTCTCTCTCTCTCTCTCTCTCTCTCTCTCTCTCTCTCTGTCTCCCCCATATATAGATACATATGTTATATGTACATAACTATTTAAATGTTTTATTCCTCATTAGAATGTAAGTTCCTAGTGTATATCCATAGTGCCTAGCACATAGTATGATGGGACAAAGATCATGGTCATAGATGTTGGAATGCAAAAAATGCCAACATGTAGGCATATTGGGGAAGGGGACAACAGCTGTGGCACTACAGATGAGCCCTACCCTTCCAAATGGATACCCTGGTGTATTATTTCTGAATTTTATATAGCCTTTTTTCTTGTAAATAAAACCTAGAGGGCAGCTAGGTGGCGCAGTGAGTAGAGCGTTGGCCCTGGAGTCAGAAGGACCTGAGTTCGGATCTGACCTCAGACACTTAACGCACACACAAACAAAAACCTAGCCGTGTGACCTTGGGAAAGTTACTTAACCCCAATTGCCCTCCAAAAAGCAAAAGAAAAGAAAAGAAAGTAAATAAAACCTAGAAAGCATTCTTGTGCTCTACACTGTGTAGTGACTGGGACAAGGAGGGAAAGGGGGTGTAGGTGCTGGACATGAGCACCAGGAGAAGATGTTAGCAGCAGAAGAAAGGAAATAGTCATTAGGGACTGAGTATAGCACTGCAGATAGAAGAACCGAAGGAACTAAGCTGGCTTAGGGATAAAGGTCAGAAGGCTCAGTGCCTTGAGTTAGGGTTCAGGTTTAGGATTGGGGGTATAGAATTATAATAGTAATGAAATTTAAAGATTCCCCTGTATTGGCTTGGTTTTCGATTGAGTGTTAAAACCCAGAGCTTATGAATCTCACTTGTGGGATGGACTTATTGACATAAAGAGAGAAGGCTGAACTGGGAGGAGCTGGTGCCTTGGATTTAGAGAGGCAAGCAGAGGAAAAGAGGCAGAAGAACTTTTGGAAGCAGCATCGTGGAGGCAGAGAGAGAGAGGATTGCTGAGGGCCAGCTAGAGCTGCCCAGGACTTTTGAGAGCTGCCACCCAGAGTTGCCAAGGACTGAGGGGACATGGCTGTGATGCCACTATTTTGTCTGTCTGTTTTGATGTTGTTTTGCCAGATTCATCTGTTGGTGAAGGACAGTGCTGTTGTTGCAGAGGTCCTGGAACTTTGCTGTTGGTTCAGAAGCCTTGAAGAAGGATTTTCTTGTTGTATGTTTGCAGAAATCCTGGAAGAGGGTCTTGCTGATGTTTTCAGGGGTCCCAAGACTGTTCTGCAGGCAGAGAATGAATTAATTAGGACACTGGCAATGTATCTTACGGCCTTGTTAAGCTTTGTCTCCCCAGGAACAGAGATTGCTGAGAACTTGTCTTGGGTCAAGATGAAGAAAAGACCTCTCTTTGGGTATTAAATGCTGTGATGATATCTTAACCTTGTTGTAGCTCATGGGTAGATGGCCTTTGTGCTCTCTACTGCCCCATTTGAGAAGGTGCTTGGTGTTAATTGATGATAATTATAATTCAGTTGTGAACCAGGGGTGGGAAACTTTTAACTTTTTTGTGCTCTGTGACTGACCAAATGAATGTACTTTGTTTATGATTGGAAACTAATCTCCATTTGAGAAGAGGGATTTTGTGATTGACTAAATGTATGTACTGCCCAAGGGTGAAGTAGTACTTGGAAGAGGGACTTTGTGATTGACTAAATGAATGTACTGCCCAGGAGTGGAGTAGTACTTGGAAATTATTGAATTACACTTGGTGAATGCTGTATTTTGATTTTCTCTGTTCTTAATTTGTCACTGAATAAAATGGAGAGCTGCTATGCTGGTATTCTGAACCTTGGAAATTGCCTTTGCTTGGCATTATAAGAATACAAGTGAAAGGCAAAAGTCCTGGACAGCTGACATAGTTCAATGATAGTTTAAAGCCTGACCTGGACTAGACTCTTCACAGCTGGTGATCTGGTTTAGATCCCAAAACCTTACTTTTTCATTTTGCTAGGATAAATCTTTGCAGCAGGGCAGCTATTGCTGAGAGAGCACATAGAAATCTCTCTTTGGGAATAGGAAATCTTTCTTGGCATATGTTTGTGGCCATTCCTTGGGGGTACACAGAGATGATGTCTGATGAAGAAGTGGATTGTCTTGTGCTCTTGAGAGAATGGAGAACCCTCCATTGGTCTCTGTGTTACTGTGGGCAGCAGGAATCTGGAAGTTGGACCTAGGTTGTTCAGATTGCCTAAGAGGGCAACAGAGAATGAGTTGTCATGCCAGACTAAACAAATTAAGCTTGTTTCTGAGAATGTGTTCTGAGGCTTTCCTTATATCCCCTGGAAAGGAAATAAATTCAGTTAGGACAAAAGGACCTCAAAGACCTGAATAATGAAGATAGACTTTACTTTTTGGTAATGGGGAGCCATTGTAGATTAATGAACCAGGGAATGATATGAGGAGTAAGTAGAGTGAGGGATGGATTAGAAGGGGATTGGGAGGCGGCTAGGTGGTGCAGTGAGTAAGAGCGCCGGCCCGGAGTTGGGACGATCCAGGATTGGATTTGGCCTCAGAAAATAAGCACCCACACATAAATAATGACTGGTGGTGTAACCTTGAGCAAGTTACTTAACTCCAGTTGCTTTTAAAAAAAAAAGAAAAAGAAGGGGATTGGTTTGGAAGCAGGTTGATCAGTAATCAATCCATGGCAATAGTCCAGGTGTTCAGTAATGAGTCAGAGGAAAAGAAGAAATGAATACAAAAGATGGACAAATAAGCAGGCTTTGATCACTGATTGGATATTGGAATTGAGAGAAAGGAATAAGAGAATGATGACCTAGAGACTTTGTGTAAAAAACAAAATAAGGAATGCTGGAGCTGGGGCGATTTTGGGAAAAGATTCTGAACATGGATTTAAGAGGGAGGTAAGGGCTGGGCATATAGATTTGTAAGTCACTCATATATGGACAGAGAAAGGGACTCGACCTGTGATTTTAGTGGCTTAGGAAATTCCATCTCCCAATTCAGGTCAGCACCTTCTCTAATACTTAGAGCTTTAGACAGTTGCCTAAAGTACTAAAAGGGTGTTGCTAACCTAGGGTCACATAGCCAGTATGGGGCAGAGGCAAGGCTTGAACCCAGTTTTTTTTTACTTTTAGGTCAGTTTTCTATTCATTACTCTATACTCCCTGCTTCCAGGTACTCATAGAAAGGTGATAATTTAAACTGTGAAAACATGTACATTATCCAAGAGACAGTATATAATGGGTCAAGGTCAAAGGGCCAAGGACTAAGCTTTGGGAAATACTCAGACTGGAATTAGGAAGATGAAGACAAAGAAGCAGCGGTCAGAGAAGTAAAAAGAGAACCAGAATGGTTTGGTTAAAGTTGAATGAACAGGGGCGGCTAGGTGGCATAGTGATTAGAACACCAACCCTGGAGTCAGGAGGACCTGAGTTCAAATCCGGCCTCAAACACTTGACACACTTACTGGCTGTGTGACTTTGGGCAAGTCACTTAACCCCAATTGCCCTCCAAAAAGCAAAAAAAAAAAAAAAAGTTGAATGAACATGAGTGCCAGAGGCCATGAGAAGAGAGAGTTTCCAGAAAAATGAGTTGGTCGACAATGTCAGAGGCTAAAGAAGTTAGGTAAGATAGAGACTATCATTTAAGCTGTGATTAGAAGCCTATTGGTGTATACAAATGCAGTGTCAAAGAAATGGTCAGGACAGAGGTCAGATGCAAGGATTAAAGAGTGAATTTCCAGGGAAGAAATAGACACTACACTTTCAGTATATTTGGCAGTAAATAGGAAAGAAATAGAATGGTAGCTTTAGGGAACAAGAAGATTAAAGACAGTGTTTTGTATATGTGTGTTTATTTGATTTTGGATCAAGGAGTTGTTAGATGGTAAAGAAGAAGGAACTAATAGAGACAGGAAGACCGAATATGGTGAAGTATGATTGAGAAAGCAAAGTCCTGGAGTAGAAGAGGAACATCTCTTCATCTGAGCCTCTTTTCTGCATCTATACAACTGGGATCTGAATTCTTGAACTATCTACCTTACAGGGCTGCAGTTAATAAAACTTTGTAAGCCTTAAAGTGCTGTTTGAGGGTGAATTTTAATTACTCTAGTAGAGGGACAACATGGTATATTGGATAGTATGGCAGTCAGAAAAGCTGGGAGCAGTGGAGTTAGGAGAACTGCGTTTGAATCCCATCTCTAATACTAGCTGTGTGATGATGGGCAAATCACTTAACCTCTCTGAATCTATTTCCCTTTTTTGTGAAATGGAATCAATAATACATGGACTACTGATCTCACAGTATTGTTGTAATGAGAGCACTTTGTAGACCTTAAGGTGCCCATAAATGTGGGTTGTTATTATTTTTATTGGAGACAGAAGGCAAAGAGGAGAGAATGAGTATAGAGGCAGAGTTATTCTAAGGCGGAGGAGGGAAGATTAGGGAGCTAATACCAGATGGCCTTGATTTTCTCAGTAAAGTTGGAGGCGAGGCGATCTGCTGAGAGTAGAGAAATTGGAGAGGGCTGTTAATTAGGGAATCAACAAAAAAAATGAATAAGATGTAAGGAAAATCTTTCTATTAGAGTTGTCTAAAATGAAATGAGTTGCTCCTGGGGGTAATGAGTTCCCCATCACTATAGGTCTTCAAGCAGAGAGACTGAATAAACATTTGTTATGGATGCTGGAGATAGAATTCATCTTTTAAATAGGAGCAGGATTAGATGTTTTCACAAGTGTCTTTCAGGATTTTGTGACTCTAATTTTTTAAACAAGAGCCTGTTTGAAATTAGAATTAGTAGAACATGAATTAGTAGTAGGCAAGATGATCCACTAATTAATTCAGAAAACATTTATTAAACACCTACTGTGTGTAAGAGCATTGTGCTAGATTAAAGATCCAGAGAGATTAAAGGATTAGGATGTTTTCTATATTTATGGAATTTATAGTCTAGCAGGGGAATGTCACATGCAAACACATAACTGTAATCCAACAGAAGAAATAAGCGCATAAGATGAACAGGTATAGACAAGTTTATATGTGAGATTCATGGGATCATATTTCTAGAGTCAGAAGGGAGATCAGCCCAACTCTCTCACTTTACAGATGAGAAAATTCAGGCCCAGTCACAAAGCTTGCATTTGAGTACTAGTTTTCCTATTCACAGGATATAGGAGATGTGGGAGATAAACAGTGAAGATACTTTATATTTGTCAATCATGGCATACCACCATTTCCAAAGACATGGCCAACGACCAAAAGGATAATGGAGTGCCATATGGTTAAGTATATGTAGGTTGTATCATATTACCTACAAATACTTGAATGCAAGAAGTTCCCTGAAAGAATTATATACTTGGAAGAGGAAATGGGGAAATGCAAGGATAACCAGTGGGCAGTCCAAATATCCTAGAATTCATGAAATGTTAAAGACCTAATTGATCAGTCAATAAACATTAAGTGCCTACTGTGTGAGAGGCATTATGCTAAGTGGTGAGGGTACAGAAAGAGGTGAAAGACAATTCCCAGGGCAACATGCAAACAAATATATACAAAGTAAACTGTATAAATGATAAACAGGAAATAATTAACAGAGGTAAGGCACTGGAATTAAGAGGGGTTGGGAAAGGCTTTCTGTAAAAGATCAGATATTAGTTGGATTTTAAGGAAGTCAGAGAGGTCATCAGGCAGGAGAGCAATACAGGTGTGGGGGATAGAAAATGCCCATCCTGGAGGTCAGTGTCATTGGATCGAAGAGTACAGCAAGGGGAGAAGAGAAAGGTGTAAGGAAACTAGAAAGGTAGGAAGAGGTTAGGTTATAAAGGGTTTTGAACGTCAAACAGAACATTTTGCATTTGCTCGTGGAGACAACTGGAGTTTATTGAACAGGCAGATGACATGTGTAGACCTGCACTTTGGGAAAATCACTTTAGTGGCTCAATGGAGGATGGACTGGATGGGAAAAGCCTAGAGGCAGGCAGACCCACCAGCAGGCTACTGCAGTGGTCTAGGCAGGAGGTGATTAAGGGCTTGCACCACGGTGGTGGAAATGTCAGAGGAGAGAAGGGGGTGTATTCAAGAGATGTTGCAGAGATGAAATTGAGAGGACTTGGCAAGAGATTGGCCATGGTAGATGAGAGAAAGTGAGAAGTCAGGGATGAGGGACGGGGAAGATGGTATAGCCTTCAACTATAAGAGGGAAGGTGAGGGGTGGGGAGGCTTTAGGGGGAAAGATAATGAGTTTTGTTTTGCATATGTTAAATTAAGATGTCTACTGGGCATCCAGTCGGAGAGGCAGTTGAAGATGCAAGATTGGAGGTCCAGATAGGTAGATTTGAGAATCATCAGCATAGAGATGTTAATTAAATCCTTGGAAGCTGATGAGATCCCCAGGTGAAGTAATATAGGTCAAACAGAAGAACCCTGTGGTACACCAACTGTAAGAGGGAATGACCTGGATGAGGATCCAGCCAAGGAAACTGAAAAGGAATTGTCTGAGAGATGAGGTAGGAGAACCAAGATAGAGTGGGGTCCTGAAAACCTGAGAAAAGAGGAAAGGGGGATCAGCCAGTGTCAAAAGCTACAGAGAAGTTGAGGAGAATGAGGCTTGTGGTGCTTTGCACATATTCTTTACTGCAGATTTGTCAGAGTATATTGATGAGGAAGATAGAGGATGAGGTAGAATGTATGGGTTGTAATCTTTATCACTGAGGGGAGTACCTACATCCATTGAACTACAAAGAGGAATCAATGGGACTTGGCAGATCATTAGATGTGAGTATGAGGGGAAAGTCAAAAAAGTTTGGTGACTCTAGAAATGCTCTGCCGCCTGGGAACAAGAGGGGGGAAAAGGAGACTAGGGAAAATGCCTAGTATTGGAGACTAACCCTGCAAACACAAAGGAGAGTAAAGGGGTGGAAAGAATTTAAAATGTTAGTGAATGATGCATTGAAGCAACCAACTCAAGGAAAGGTCAGAAGTCACATGTAACCAGAGGATAAAGAGACTGAGTGAATTAGGAGGAGCTGAACAGTTGGACTCTCTGATAAAGGCTAAGTTATAGGAGAACAGAAAGTTGTGATTGGAAAGGAAGAGCACCAAGTTTGAAATATTGTAGTTAAAACAGTATTGTATGACTGTGATGTCTACAAGATGCTATACTGTAATGAAGGTATAATATTGTGATGAAGCTTAATATTGTGATGAAGGTGAAGAATGATGAAGTCAGAGTATCACGTAGATTGTCAATAAGGATACCGAAATTCCTGAAGATGATAGAAAGAAAGAAGAAAGGGAAAATTTAGACCCAGTATTGATATCCTCAAGGGAGGTATAAATGAGTCTTGGAAAGCAATAGATTATGGTGGCAAAAATTAGGGAGAACAGTGAAAGTTGGTGGCATGGACTTTTCCTCTTAGTTTTATATTGATATCATATTTTTATATCATCACTACAGTCATTCCTCACAGTAAATAATTTTTTAAAAAGAAGAAAGAAAATAATTCCACAAAACTAACCAACATATATTTTAAGAGTCTGATGTGATATATAGAATTCCACATTGATGGCCCTCCATTCCTTCAAAGAAATAGCAAGAGGTGCTTTTTCATATATCTTTTTTTGGGGGACAAATTTAGTCATAATTTTTGTGACATTAAGTTTCGATTGTTTGGTTGTACTGCCCCTTTTCATTGATGTAGTCCTTGTGAATAGTCTTCCTGGTTCAGTTTACTTCATTTTCCATCAGTTGATATGTCTTCCCATGCTGCTATTCCACTGCATTCAAGTTCCCCAATTTTAGCCGGTTCTTAATCAATGGGTATCTGTTCTGTTTCTAATTCTTTGTTACCAAAAGATAGTGCTGCTGTAAATATTTTCATATATCCAGGCCTTTCTTTCTGTCGTTGCTCTCCTTGGAACATATGTCTAGCAGGGGGATTCGTGGTTCAAAGGGTTGACATTTTAGTCACTTTATATAATTACAAGTTACTTTCCAGAATGGTTGTACCAATTCATGCCACCAACAATAAATTAGTGGATGGCATAGACTTTGAATGAAGAGAGGCAGAAGGAAAATAAATTGGAATTGACATTAAGGAGTAAGAAACAGACTTACTCTTGCCCATTAAGTTGAGTTGGGAGGAGGCAGGGCCTTAATAGGAGAGAGTATAATAATGTTTATGATGTCATTTGGAAAGCCAAATTTAGGGTTCAGGTGAGGAGATGAAGGGAGAAGATGAAGAAAAGGAACAGACAAAAAGACAGAAAGACACACACAACATATACCCTGAATCAGAAAATATTCCTTGAGATGAATGAGTAGAAGGTAAGGCTTGAGGGAGAATAAATATAGCAGTCTCCAGCTTTCTTGTCTCTCCTGCTACTGAATGGCGAGCTGTCAATTAGCATCCAGCTAGTTATTATACTAATTGACAACTCAGCCAGCCAGTGATAGGATTCAGGAACATTCAGTGTAGCCTCCTTCTCCCTTTATACCCTCCACTGATTAAATCCAAGGACATGCTCATTAACAGTCAGCCTGGAAATACACAATTAAGTTTTCCCTCTAGCTACAGCTTAGTGGTATCACCGTTCATAAACATGGAGTGGATGGGTGGGTGGAGGCCTGAAGTGTGGAGAGGCTGCATCTCCAAATGGGGCAATTCTCTCAAATGCTTTAGTGTGCTTACTGCCCTGGATTTTAATGTTTCTCACAGATCACTAGGCCTAGAAATCATTGGTAGAATCTGTCCAAATGATGAATTCTGTTTCCACAAGGCTTACATGACCAATACATAGTTGATGAAATTTGAGCTATTTGGTTGTCTGTCTATTTTTGGACATTTTCTCATAGTGAAAATGGGGTGGTGGTCTTACTGATGTGCTCCTTCCAGGGATGATTGTAAAAGTCTATTTAATTAGGAAGGATTAATTAATTGTGGTTTGTCAAGGAGTCCCTTGAAAATATTACATAAATAATTATAAATAAAAAGTGTTATTATTCTCTCTGCTATGATCTATTACGTAGGCATCTATTGCTGGGGGTTTTGAAAGACAAGATGTCTAATTTCAAGGTAGATGATTTAATAAAAACACATTTCTCAGTGGCAGCTCCATAAATCACATAAAGCACTTGAAATGAGAAGGCCTTGCTAGACTGTTGAGCCCACTCCTTTGCCAAGTTAAAGTCCTCTGGGAAAGAGGATAGAGCACTTGATCTTATCCAGTTCAATTCCAACAGAAGTCAAGATCTTCCATTACAAATCTGTGTCAGATACTCAAATCTGGGGAATGGTACCTTTTTGTGTGAAATAGAACTTCTTTAATAGGCAGAATAAACAGATGAGCAAATCATCTTGTCACCTGGACACCAGAGGCGATTGATTATTCTTCAAGAAAAATAGCTTGCTTAGACTGAATTGCCTTCTGAATGATAAGGTAACATATATGCCCCTTGGCAGTCATTCATTTTCTTGTTTAACTCTGTATAGTTTATATTTATGTATATTTACCATATACATTTACCCAATACATTTTAGTACCACTGAGAAATGAAATTTTCTGCCCTAGCATTCCCTATTTGGAAGTATAATTGGGTATCAGAAAGCAGCCATGGCTGCTATAAAATGATTCATTCTGCTAATTCATACAATTACCTACTTTAATCTTTAGCCACTTGCACCTTTTTATGAGAGTGTTCAGGGTCAGTTGCTGCTGGAATAAAGTAACTTACAATCCTGTGAGCGCCTGTGTTGTATAAGTGTGCTAATTTGTGGGGGGTGTGAGGGGAGAATTCCCCTTTCTGAAAAGAGGTTTCTAGATGGTGGGACTCAAATCTTGACTCTGTTATTTCTTATCACAGAGGATCATAGGAGGCAACCGGGATGACCAAGGGGACTAGGTGAAGCACGGGAAAAAGGTCACAAAGTAAACAGCTGGACAGCCAGGGATCAAAGGCCAGGTAAGCAATGGAAATCAAAAGTACGAAAATATCTAAGGGCCAAGGCAGATGGGATGTCCTAAGCCAAGGGGATGATAGCTGATCACCAAAGAAAGCTACAGGAATTATAGGTGCAGAGTGCGATCAGGGATAAAAAGTGCAGGCAAGCCATTTGGCAACCAGAAAATAACAAAGATGGGGGTAGAAAAACAGAGGGCAATATAGAAATAATTTCCTACCTTACCCTTCACTGGTTCTGTGTTGTGCTTGGCACATAGTAAGTGCCTCATATATTCTGTCTCTGTCTCTCTTTCCTCTTTTCTTTCATCCTCCTCTCTCCCCACTTCTCTCTATGCTTTTCTGTTTCTCCCTTCAGTTTCTTGCTGTCTCTGTCTCTCTCTCTCTCTCTGTCTCTCTCCACCTCTCCTCCCCTGCCCTTGGTGCATTTTGAGGAAACTGTAGGGTGGGGCCTGGCCATACAGAGTCAGCACTTACTGAACAACTAACCATGGTAAACAGAGACTTCTCATCAAGTTTGGTACCTGTTGTTCACCCAAATATCAATCTATTGCCCTCAGTCCTGGACCTTGCTTGTCCACAACTGCCTTGAATTTTGTTGTGATGTTGGGACCCAGCTTCTATTTCAGACACTGACTCCTGCCTTTGACCCCCGGCTGCACGACCCATCTCCCTGGTTACTGACTGATCTTGGCTTCTTTGTATGACAGTAGTGTCGTTAATGTATATAATTAGAGTCAGGAATATTGGGATTCAGTCCCCACATCTGACACTTACTAGGGCACCGAATTTTGAGTCAGAAGACCTGGGTTCAGTTCTTGCCTCAGGGACCAGCTGTGTGACCCTGGGCAAGTCATTTAAACTTTATGAGCTTCAGTTTCCTCATTTATAAAATGGGGATAATAATACTTGGAGTAATCTCATAGAATTGTCATGAGGCACAAATGAGATCATCTAAAGGGCTTTGTCAGTCTTATAACACCGAATAAATATTAATTTATTTATATTAATACATTTTATATTTATATATTGTATATTATATATACAAATATATTAATTTACATAATATTCATTAAAATTGTTAGATAGACAATCATTATCATGTGTCTTCCCTCCCCCGGTCCCACCACCCCAAGCTGTATAGGAACTTCTGGGCTGTCATTACTGTAAATAGCAAGGGGCAAAACCCAGTACCTGGGAGGGTTTGCTTCCTTCTGGGGGCAACCATCCCATGCCTTCTGGTTTGTTATTGACATGCAGGACCAATAATCTGTTTATTCCTGCAATGTTTTCCATAATGTCTGGCCTCTGTAGTTCTATAACCCACTTCTATTATGCATATGAGGACATGGTTTTACTTCTTAGAATTTTATTCTTCCTTACTCAGGAATATAAATGAATTAAAATTGCTTTCTCTTGGATATATGCAGAATACATATTAAACACGTACACACATACAAATGCACACACGTGCACATGCACATATAGATTATATAGAATCCCTTCTGGGCTCATTCTTCCAACTTAGCTATTAAGTCTTTAGAGGGAGACTGATTATTTCTTCCTTCAAGGTTCTAGGGATAACCCAGAGGGACTGGGTTTTTCTGACACCATAGTTCCTGAGCCCTCATCCAGTATGCTCCCATTGTTAATCAATCAATAAGGCTTTAATAGTTTTTAGGAAAAAAATATATTCACTGAGAAAATGTAGTAAGAACAGTAGCTATAAAACAGTCCCCTCAACCTAGGGACACACTCTTCTCATAAATACACACACAAAGATCCAGGGAAGAGTGAATTAAAATCTAATGTTTAGTAGGAGTGAGTGAGGCATGTGTGTGGAGATCTCCCCTAATTTCCCTAATAATCACTTCATAGATAATTCTCTACCTGGTCCCAGACTGCTTCATAGCACTTAACATCATAGATAAAACCTTCCATTTCCCTCGTGTTAGTTTATCTTGAGTAAATCAAATCCCATTCTCTCATAAACTTCTACAGATGATCGAGCTCAGAGATCCCAAATCATAGATTTGCAAGCAGAGGTAGCAGGTAAAGTCTTGCTCCACGTCAGTCATCATCCTGGGACTCCAGAAAAGAAAGGAGCATCTCTGATACGTGTCAGAGATGGTATTTTTTTTACACAAAAAGAGAAAACTGGCAAACTGTCTTTGGAGCTGCCCAACCATGGCAATCCCCCCAGTCTGGACAAAGGTTTGAAGATTTGTATTATCCCACTTTTATCCCCAGCTGGCTATAAAGATTATCCTTTAATTAATCTCCTCTGGATACATAAATCTTGTATGAGGTTTTTCTTTTCACCTCCCTATTATGGGCTGCAGGGTTACCACATAATCAATCACTTGATGATTCATTTGCTGCCAAATGAAGGAACTGAAATGAGTAGCAGAAACTGATCACATCTAAACATTTTAAAATTCCTTGAACCCAAGGAATCCTTATTCTAATTATTCCAGGGAGTAGATAAGCAGGGCAACTGCCTCCATGCTACCCCATCCCTCTAGGGTTCCTTTGCAATGGCATTTTTCTCATAGGCCCTAGTTTTCCCAACAACCAGGAGTAAAGACCCCTTTCCCCTGTGCTAAACTATCCTTTGTGCTGTAGCACAACCTCTAGCTGTTTTTGTTCGGGTGAAAATTTTTGTAGGTATAGCCCTATTGGCTATGATCCATTCAACTCCACCATCACCACCACCTAAATCAGGAGAGCAGAGCATGCATTGGGATTAATAGGCACTGAGCCATAGCCCAGGAAGAGTCCTTTCTTTGACCCCATCCTTACTGACTTTCTAAAAACAAACAGGCTTTCTATAGCACGTGGGGGCCAGTAACACCCTGCACTCTGTCTGTTATGCTTATCACAGACATTTGCTTAATTCCGATTTGGCTTAGGGGAGTAATATTTTTTGCTAATGGTCAGTAGGTATTTTTTTGAATTGTCATGTTTGCTTATCTAGATTTTGAATGGAAATATTTCCTGCCAATTGGGCCACAATTGGAGGTAAAAAGCTCCATCTTGTTGCCATCGCCTAGCAACAATTTATGAGACAAACAGTTTTTTAAAGTAATTATTCCTCTCAGGCACGTTTCTACATGTTGAGGCATTTTCGTTCACTCTAATCATTAACACCACCACCACCCCCTTTGTTGTGTGGCACAATTCAGGTAATTATATGCCCGCCAACAGGTCGTCTCATGAACCGATAGTGATTTCTAGCTCAGAAGGAGCTCGAGCTAGCAGCAGGAAACCAACCTTTTTGCTCTCAGCCCTGGCAGGCCAGGGCAGACATGGTTCTTTTCCAAACAGTCTTAATTGAAAAAAAAAGTAACTAAAATTGCTCCTTTTAATACTCCCAGCCCAGCAGCAAAGAATTAGGAGGAGTTTGTTTATCATGCCTGTCCTGATTTGTGTCTTTCTTCTGGAAGACCTTCTGTGAAATGAGACTGTTTCTTCTGAAATTTAAGTGAGTTGGTGATAGGAAGATGTCAGGAAGGAAACTAAGGACCTCATGACATCTCTGTGCTTCAATAGTCTGGGCAAACAAACAAAATTTTCTCTCCTCACTAAGCTATATGGAGCCTACTCTGTCTCAGTTTCTCTAGGGGTGTCACTAGTAATAAAAAATATGATAACTACTATTTATATAATACTTTAAAAATTACAAAGTACTCTATCTATGCAGGGGTTTTTAAGCTAGGATTTGTGAACTCATTTAAAAAAATATTTTGATAACTATATTTCTGTAGGTTTCACTACATTACCAAAGGGAACCATGACAGAAAAAAAAAAAGATTAAGAACTCCTAGTATATGTTATCTCTTTCAAGTTTCTCAACAGTTTACAGATATGACTTCCCATTTTACTGATGAGGAAATTGAGGCTCAAAGAAGTTAAGAGATTTGCCCATGATGACATAGCTAATGGGTGTTGGAAGTAGACCCTGAACCAGAGGTGAGCTGGAGCCAGCTCTAACCAGCTCCATAGAGTTGAATGTTAAATTTTCAGCATGAGCATTTATACCTCGGAAATTAGCAAATGCTACAAATCAGGGCTTGATTGTTTAACATTTACTAACACGCTTATTTGAACCCAGATCTTCCTGAATCCAAGAACAACATTTTCTCCACTCTGCCATCATGGCTCTGCTTTTGTTGTGAATTTTGACCACAAAATTCATTCTACCCATGTCTCCATGGACATGGCAGAAGGGACACAACATATGAAACTCTCCCCTTTTCATGTCTTGTCTCATTTGTCTCTCAGTTTCTAAAAAGACCTTCCTAACACATATGCATGCCCAGGCCTTGCTATTCAATCCATTCTATTTCTATGAATGTCTCCATCAGATGTCTGCCATTGATCGCAAAACCATTAGAGCAGAAAACTTATTTTTTCAGATTAACCTTTGTACTAGCACATCATGGCCTCTCTAATCCATCCACTCTCCTTTAGCTTTCTTTGATGTCTCATCCACCAACTCTACCTCACATCCAACTACCAACCTCCTGTCCATTACCCATTATCTGCTTTTCCACCTGCTCATTCGTATATCCAGAATACAACTCCTTTCCTCTTGCTTCTCCCAGCTTTCCTATATCACAAATCTCACATATACAGTCTCTTTCTCCATACCCATTTTCTCCTCTTTTTATTTTTACTGCCCTGATTCTTCCTTCCCTTGTTTTCTCATGCTTTTCCTTATTTCCCCATATTTTTTTACTCACTCATCCCATTTTCCTTTCTTACCTTGTTTCTTTCTTAGGCATCTAGATAGATATTTATCTCATGTTTTATGTGCCTTTTTTAATGCACATGCTAACATGGATGAATACAGGTAGATATATATCTCACAGCGAAATTCTAAGGAACACCTAAGGTTGACACTAATGATCATATTTCAAGTTTCAGTGACCAGTGGCAATATTAATTAATGTTTGGTTTTTAGTTGCATCATGTTCCTACCTATCTTACTCATCTCTCCCTTTTAGTAAATATACCAAGAGAGATGGATGAAGGAAATTATTTTTATTTGCTACTGAAATTTATTCATTGAAACCAAGAATACAGTTTCCCCACTGGGCAGTATCTGATAGCTTTGTCATAGTAATCAACAAGCATTTATTAAGAACCTACTATATGCCGGTCAATCAAAAAGCATTTAAGCACCTCATATATGATACATTTGCCTACATGTGAATATTGATTAGCTTTTTTTCCCCTCTTTGTTACACAGGTCCATTTCTGCTTCTATGATAACATGTACTTTTGTTAGGATTTCAGAGTAGGAATATACCTTATTTGCCATCTGGCATAAGACACTCATTTTACAGATGAGGAAACTGAGATCCAGGCATATTAATTAATTAGCCCAAGGTCACACAAGGAGTAAGTAGCAGAGCCGGAATTACAGCACAAGTCTTCTGACTTCTAATCTAATACTCTCTCTAGTGTACCATGCCAGGTGGCCAGGGGGAAATCACATGGGAAAAACTTAATTATTCATCAAAATTTGATGTAGGAAGGGAAGAGGATGAGAGAATATGTGAGACTAAAATGAATGTTTTAATACCATATATTTTACACCATAATTTTAATATCATAATTTAATACCATAAATATGGTGTGGTTCCAGGTGGCCAGGAGTTCTCCAAAAGCCATTCAGGCATGGTGGCTCACATCTGTAGTTCCCACTTGTGGAGAGCTCAGTCTGATGTATTACATCAGTTTTGGTGTACTAAGGCTAAAGTTGATTGGGTGTTTGTACCTGGTCTGTTATCAATACAATAAACCTCTGGGGACAGAGGACCACCTGCCTAATTACACAAGGGTGGACTGGCCAAATTCAGAAAAACAAAGTAGAATAAAGTTTCCATACCAGTCCAAACAGGGATCACCCCAGTTAAGTGTTCACTACTCCAGTCTTGGTAAGATAGGGAGACCCAGGCATGCCAGTGGAAGTAAAGGTTTTGCTAAATCCTACCAAGAGAAGATTTTCAGTACATCAACCTATGTTATATGAAACCAATCTAGCTTCATAGGATAATAATAGCTCCAGAACTGGGAGGGACCTCAGAAGCCATGGAGTCTTTTTACAGGTGAGAAAACTGAGTTCCACAGAGGTGAAGTACCTGCCCCAAATCACACAGGTAGTAAGTAGCAGAAGAAGAATCCATGTCCTCAGGCTTCAAATCTATTGCTCTTACCATTGGACCACACTAATTCAACTCAATGTTTTAACCTTCAAAATATTTTAAATTTTTCTTTGTCATCCAGTGTGCTATCTGTCTCTCCCAACTTTGGGGTATCTGAAAATTTGAAATATGACATTTATATCTTTGTTCAGGACATTAATAAAGAGTATGGGGTCAAGTATAGATACCTAGGGGCACTCAACTGGCTATTAAATTAGATACTATTATTTTGTTCAGTCACTTTCATGTCCAGCTCTTCATGATCCCATTTGGGGTTTTCTTGGCAAAGATACTGGTGTGGTTTGCCATTTCCTTCTCCAGCTCATTTTACAGATGAGGAAACTGAGGCAGATAAGGTTAAGTAACTTTTCCAGCTTCACATAGCTAGCAAGTGTCTGAGGCCAGATTTTATCTCAGCAAGATGCCTTCCTGACTCCAGACTTAACACTCTATCCACTCTGCCACCTAGCTGCCCAGATATTATTGTGGTAATAATAATAATAGTTAATATTTCTGTAGTATTGTAAAGTTTACAAAGCACTTTATATGTGTTAGCTAATGTGAACGCTGTGAAACGGGTGCTGTTCTCCCCGTTTTACAAATGAGAAAACTGAGGTTCAGAAAGGTTAAGTGATTTGCCAAGGGTCATACAATAAGTAGGTAAATTTCTAAGGCACAATTTGAACTTTGGTCTCCCTAACTGCAGCTCCAGCACTCTGTCCACTGCACTACTTTGTTGCCTCTCCTTTTCCCAAGTTGACATCATGCCATTAATGATTGCTCTGATTCATCAAATTTGTTCCAAGTCTACCTAATTTTACTCTCCCCCAGCAATTCTCCATCTTTTCTTCTTTTTCTATATTTGTTAAAATTAGGTGGGCAGGCTTACCAGCAGAAGGCTGGCCACCAAGTAATAATTTTTTATTTGGCTACAGCAACTCATTAAGCCGGTTTTCTAAGTTATAGAGGAATAGCAAACACATGAGGTGGGAGAATATCCACATGGAAAAATAGGAATCCTTTGAAACCTTGGTATATATCTATGAGTAAGTGTGTACCTGGACCTATGACTCTTTGTGTCTCCCCATGATTACTTATGACCCTGGATGGATGGATGCCATCCTTCTCCCTCTTCACTAGGGGGATCTGGTGTTCAGATCTAGTCCCAGGCACTTATTAGTTGTGTTACCTTGGACAAATCATTTCACCTCTGTTTGCCTCAGTTTCCTCAATTATAAAATGGACATAATAATAGCACCTATCTCACAGGGTTCTTGTGAGGATGAAGGGAGATATTTGTAAAGTGCCTGGCACGTGTTGTTGTTCAGCTGTTTTCAGTCATGTCCAACTCTCTGTGACCCCATTTGGGTTTTCTTGGCAAAGATGGTTTGCCATTTCCTTCACCAGCTCATTTTTCAGATAAGGAAACTGGGTTTCCTCACAGGGTTAATTGACTTGTCGAGGGTCACAGAGCCAGTAAGTGTCTGAGGTCAGATTTGAACTGGATTTTAATGAGCAGGTTGGGAGTCTGCCTCTCCCATTGGTTCCTAGCTAGGCTCCTTCCCCAACCCTATGCTTTCTATGGATGGATTGATGGATATTCAAGAAAAAAAGCTATAGATTATCTCTCTAACCACTTACCACAGGATTAAGATTTGTTGAGAGTTATTAAGTAAATAGGATTTTTAGAGTTTAAAGAGACCTCACAGATAAACTGGTTCTTGCACAGAAGGGGTGAGGCCACATACAGGGATTGGTGACCTGTTCTTTATGTGCCCTTATAGTTTTCCCACATTCATCTTGGGGAGTCTGACATCTCCTCTAGAAGCTGGGCTTCCCCATTCTCACATTTATTGGCTTAAGCCATCAACTTCTCTCTCTGTCCCCATCTGGGAGAAGCTGCTACCTAAAGAGTTGATAATTATAGAGCTCTTTGTAAACAGGCACAAAATCTTGGAGTTGTCTCTTTCCCTCCCCCCCAAAAGGGAAGAAGTAAAGGAAGTACCAAGTATATAACATAAATCTAGTATGGAGCAGGTAGTTTTATTTTCACACAGAAAAGCAAGTTCAAAGCAGTGAAGAATCACATCCGGATTGGAACAGAATCCAGTAACATCACTGCTCCTCTCCATTACCATTTAGAGGGTGCTATTCAAGCCTTGTTGGGGGGCATTGGCAAATAGCCTCTTCAAGAGGCCCATCAATTAGCTATTTTACATTTCACCTCCATTGAGCACAATCTGATGAACACAAGTGGGCTCTTTCTTTCCAATGGTTGCTTTCTCTCTCCCTTTCTCCAACTTCATTACTGTTGCTGCTACAGCTGTTCCAGTAGACACTAACTACCCTGCTGGGCAGGTGCCTGAGAAGATGCCAGCTGCCTTGGAAGAGGCCAGTGCAAGGTCCTGAACTAAAGGAAAAAAGAATAAATGGAAGGTGACTCCATCCCAGGCATAGGCTTGCCTAGGAGGTCATGAAACTCCAACTTGTGGCTGGTGGGGGGAAAGTATATCCTCTACCTGACTGTCCAGGCAGATGAGTCAGGGTTAAGTGATTTGCCCAAGGTCACATGGCTAGTAAGTGTTAAGTGTCTGAGTCTGGATTTGAACTCAGGTCCTCCTGACTCCAGGGCTGGAGCTCTATTCACTACACCACCTAGCTGCCCCTTTTTGTCTTTTTTATTTTTTAGTCATCTTTGTACTTTGATGCTGGCAGAGGGAAGAGGTCTGAAGGGTGACGATCTCCCTTTCAACATATCCCATCTCTTAAGATGTCATTGCCAACAGAAAGCAATCAGAGGACATCTGCACATTCTCTGAAGGGTGAGATGGAGAAGGAAGAGACAGTCCATCACGCATGATCAGAAGTAGACCCATCCCAGGCTTCCATACAGTCGACTATGAGGAATGAAGGCGACTCAAAGAAACACCACATAGATCCAGGCATTTTACAGATGAAAAATTGAGACCCAGAAAGATGAAGGAAGATGCTTAATTAATAAGCACTTTAAGTACCTACTATATACAAGGTCACACAAGGTGGCAGAGCTGGGATTTAACCCAGTCTTCTGACCAAATTCAGTGCCTTTACTACTGTATCACTCTGCCTCCAACAGAATTGTTATTGCATTTTTTTGTATTTTGTTTTAAAATTTTTAAAAAATATTTTTACGCTACTTTCATTTTCTATTATATCCTTCCACTCTCCCCTCAGCTACGTCTTATAACAAAGAAAGTAAGCAGAAAAAAAAGCAGTTCAGCAAAACTAACCAGTATATCAACTGAAATTGTCAGTTTATGTGGTATTCCATACCCATAGACCCCCACCTCTGCAAAGAGGAGAGGGAGGTACATTCTTATATTTCTTCTTTAGAACCAACTTAAATCATTATAATTACATAGCATTCTGTTCTGGGTTTTTCCTTTTAATTTTCATTACTGTAATAATTGTGTGTATGTATATATATTTTTTGAGCCTGCTTACTTTCCTTTGCATCAGTCAATATAAATCTTTCCATACTTCTGTAGATTCTTCATTTCTTGGTCCCTTTTGGTGTGAACACCACAGCTGTCTTCCAAAGGAAAATAACCATACTATAATCCCAATGTCAGCCGCTGTTATCCTTCAGGGATCTTAGAGTACTTTCAACCAGATGCATCAGGGTTGGTGTCCCCACTTGGCTCTGTGTCATCTGATTCTTTCACAGAAATAGTCCTACTTCTCAGTGTTATTTTTTATCTCTCAGGGCTCCAACCAGACAGAGCTAATCTATCCCAAACTCCTTTGAAAGGTTCATGTACTGAGAGTAAGACACCAGCAGCAAGACGTGGCAATCTTTCCTGCAGAGACAGTATCATCATAATGCATTATTAGCTGCTGTGATCTTCTATCATTTCTCTCCCAAAGAATTATGACTATGGCATTGAGGATATAAGACCTACAGGCTGAACACTACTTACTACAAATCTCTCACAAAGCTGCTGCAATAAATCTCATAGAGGAAAGTCACTGCTTTAAACACACACACACACACACACACACACACACACACTCGAATAACACACTCACACACACACTTGCTACTCTGGGGAGCTGGTCATTTATTTTCCTAGGAATGAAGGGCTTTGATGAGAGTCACACCACTTCATGATTCTTTAACTCTATGGAAAGGAATTCAACAAGACATCCATCATGGGGAACTTGAAAGGCTGAGTTACAAAAAGAGGAAGATGAAAAGATGAGGGTCCTCTACCCCCACTTTGCTGCCTATCTCCTTCCTCAAACCTGATCTTGCTGCAGCTTTCTTTACTAGACAGGAGGTCAGCTCTGGGTGGAATTCCCTGCTACCTCATAGGATATGGTGAAGTCCATGATTGATGCAGCAGTTCTCAATACTAAACATAACTGTTATGAGCACATGGAGAGACTCTAAATCATCTTTTCCCTGCTTCAATGGCCAGGCAATTCTAGGAGAGGATCCATGTGTCAGAGAATAGAAAAGTACAGCAGGCTCTTTAGCTCTGCTTAAACATAGATGTCATGTGTTTCAGTTGCCATGTGTGTAGGAATTTTATTTAGCTCATAGATCATATGATGTTATAGCTACAAGCTTAGAGCTCATTTTATCCAACTCCCTCATTTTACAGAAGATGACACTAACTGCAAGAGAAGTTGCAAACAACCCTTCTCCCTCTCCCTCTTCTTCCCTCTCTCTCTTTCTCCCTTCCTTTTTCTTGTATAAAATTTCACCCACACAACAGAAAGTTTTGGAAAGCAACTGTTTGGTACTTCTTCCTAACAGATTCTGGTGTACTCATGCAATCCTTAGCTATTCACTGACCTTTCAGGCAGTATTTATGTAAAGTATATTAAAGGGAAGCTAGGAAAAGGAGAGGAAGAGAGATCTGAGGAACATTCACTCACACACTGCCTTTCTATATGAGGGATGGGGTGAAGGAAGAGGTAGCCCCACATCCAAGAATCTTGTTCCTTCTGAGAATGGGTTGTACTTTTTGAAGGTTGCAAGATTTGAGTTTCTCCAGATCTAATCCCATAAATTTTATTTATTAGTTCATAGAGTTAATGTTGGAATGAAATTTAGAGGACATCTAGTAAAATCCTTGATTTCATATAAGAGGAAACTGAGGCCCAGGGAGGATTAAGTGGTCACATGTTATAATAAGTAGAAGAACTGAGTTCTGTATTCAGGTCTGACAATCCAACATTTTTATACTGCAGTAGACTGCTTCCTAAATTCAGCAAATTCACAGAATTTGAGTTGGAAGGGATGTCAGTGTCCTTTTAATCCAACCCACACCCAAGAGAAATTGCCACTGCACCATCCCAGCTTCCATTTGAGGACCTTCAAGGAGGGGGAATCCAGCACCTCTAGAGACACTTCATTCCACTTTTAGAGAAGCCAAATTGTTAAGAAAATTTTCTTGGCATCTAACCTCAATTTTCCTCTTTCAGCTTCTTAGTTCTCTTAGTTCTCTCTTCTACCTACCCCCAAGCCAAAGAAAACAAATCTAAATCCTCTTCTAAACAACCTTTAAATTATTGAAGACAGCTATCATTTTCCTCTTCTCCTGGTTAAATAGCCTCAGTGTTTCTGACTTATTCTAAAAAAACATGGATTCAAGGCCCTTCATCATTATATTTGTCACTTACTGGATGTCCTCCAATTGATCAATGTCCTCCTTACAGCATGGCACCCAGCTTGCTATGTGCACAGTATGCTAGGTATTGTGGGGCTTACAAGAAGAGTCAAAGACATAGTCATAGGCCTTAGAGCTACTAGGGACCTTAGATATCATCTAGTAGTCCAGCCCCTACAGATGAAGAAACTGAGTCCCAGACATGTTAATTGTCTTGCTTCAGGTCAGAAGGGAAGTAGGAGCTGAGATTCTCTGCCAAATCATGTTACCTGTCTTATTGCTCAGTAAATAGTCATTTATTAAAGTGCCTGGCATGAAGGACTTAATAAATACAGACTGATCAAATGATTGATATATGCTAGGCAAAAAGGCATATAACAAAGCCTGTACAGTTTCTGCCCTTAGGTAGTGAGCCTTCTATTTTATAGATGAGATTGATGAGGTCACATGATTTGTCAAAGATCTCTCAGGTAATAAGTAGGTGGGATGCAAACCCAGGTCATCTTAGGCCATGTACAGGGTTCTTTTCACAGCACCACATTGCTTGCTGTCCTATATCTCCAGGAATTTACAGTTTCAGATGTTTTAACCTAAGGTCAATGGTGTATAAATATATACACACACAGATATATACACATATGTATATATACATATATACATATTTCTGTTTAAATATATTTTAATATAATTGGTTTCTTTTGTAATTCTATTATTTTATTTTATACATTAAAAACATTTTGGGAAGGGGTCCATAGGCTTCACCAAAGGGGTCCACAACAGAGAAAAAAGGTTAAGAACTACTGGACTAATTGAAGAAATGAGACACACATGAAAATGTTAAGTAACAGGTCAAAGTTTTATCCAATAAGTATTAAAATGAATAGTACATACAAAAGAAAGGGGAGGATCAGTAAACCTGGAGTGGCTAGGCAGGCTTTTGGGGATCGCCTTCTGCAAGCCCCTGCAGTAAGGCTGTACTACAATAGGGCTATTCCAGGTAACCCTGAGGAAGAGCTTCCCAAGTTTAAATTAACCCAACTCAGCTACAATAGCCCTTCAGTTTCCCACTTCAGTCTGTGACTTCAGTAGATCATCGTAGTAAACTTGTAGTTGTATTAAATCTCAGGCAAAAATGTTACAGTGCAACATATAAAATGAACTACCAGGAGGCCACAAGTCCCAGCCTGGTGAAAAATTGGAGGTAAGATTTTTATGCTTCCAAATGAAAGTTTATGTCATCAAGGAAGAGAGTATAACCAGCTTTTGTGGAATAAATCAGACTACCATCTGATAGTAGCTAAGTTTTCTTAGAGCCTCCTTGGCTCAGAATAGCCTTTAGACAGACTGTTCCCTCAAACCTGGAATGCATTTCCTTCTCCCTCCACAGCTTAGTGGAGTTTTGGGGCATGGTTCCAAATTTCTTTCCAGAATTTTTAGACAGATTAACAGCTCCTGCAGCCCTTCCAAAATTTTTCATTATTCCTTTTTGTTATATTTGATGTTAGGTGGAACCTAAAAATTGATTTCATTTGCATTTCTCTAATTAGTATTAGTTTGGAGCATTTTTTCAAATGGTTGTTGATAGTTTGGATTTAACCCTTTGAAAACTATTCATAGCCTTTGACCATTTGTCTGTTGGGGAATGGCTCTTAGTCTTTATAAATTTGAATACATTTCTTCTACACCTTAATTATGAGATATTTATCAGTGAAACTTGCTGCAAAGATTTTTCCCAATAAGAGGGTCTGTTTTTCAAGTCCGTCCTTGTTTCTCCAAAGCTAAGCACAGTCTGTTATATGTGACAGGTGCTTGATAAATGCTTTCTGAATTGAATCTTGCTCTGCCAGCAGTTCTCAAACTTAAGACTGAAGAGGCAGCTGGTGGTACAGTGGATAGAGTGATGGGCCTGGAGTCAAGAAGACCTGAGTTTAAATATGACCTCAGGAACTTATTAACTGTGTGTACCTGTTCAAACCAATAGTCTCATATTTTCTCAACTGTGAAATGTGGGTAATAATAGCACCTCCCTTGTAGGCTTGTTGTAAAGATCAAATTAAATAATATTTTTAAAGCCCTTAGCTTGGTGCCTGGCATGTAGTAGGCACTTACTAAATGCTTATTCCCTTGAACCTACTTATGATTGTTTAAATTAATCAGATCTTAGTGCATTATAACAGCCTGGGGTTTTGCCAAGTGCTATTAGAGCCAGAAATTATTTTGGGAAGCAGAAATCAATGGAAGATGAGACCTAGAGAAATGAAATATCCTGGCCAAGGTCACACAACTCCTAAGTGGCAAGGGCAGGATTTGAGTGGAGACCCACTCGTACCAACTCTAGGGTTCTCAGACGTTTTAGTAAGAGATTTTATGTGAATCCATTATTGGAATAGAAAATTGTTAGGTCAAAGGGCGTCTAGAATTATTGCTCTCTATCTTGATGCCAATTTATTATTGTTGTTATTGCTTATTTTAAGGTGCAGGGGACCTTTTAACTCATTCTTAGAGTATGAACCCTCCTCCTCCAAAAGCATGACAATAATGCATTATTGGTATAGACATTCAGAGCTGGAAGGGACTAAGAAATTCTGTGGTTCATCCCACCTAATTCTATGACTGAGGATACTGAGGCTTAAAGAAAGGAAATTATTTGTCCAGGGTTCCATAACTTCAAGTTAGTTGAAGATCTAGGACCATTGATCTTTTCTTCTTTATTACATATTGCCTAGAAATACTGCTTTTTAAACTGAACCAAAGTGTGAAAGACCAATAGGTCCACAAGTTATCCAACTGGTAGAGGTGAGACTATTTTGAATACTGATACAATAGGCTTAAAGTACCTCAGTTTCCAAATTTCCTTTAGTTTCTCTGTCAAAGCCAGATTTTTGCTACTTTTCTACTAAGCAGACCATTTATATTAGTAAGTTCCTCTTTATTATTAGAGGCATATTGAAGTGGTATTCTCTTGTTAGTTTGTCCTTCTGGCTCAATCCCAGTACATCCCATAGGGGTAGTTTTCTAATCTAAGGCAACTGGAATCTCATAGAGCAGTTAGCTTCTTCCTCATTTTTCAGGTGGACATTCTGGGGGTGGATAGAACAACACTTAGAAATTTATACTTAGAAAAGAACCTTAGAGATCACTGAGTCCACTCCATCCCACTATTTGATAAATGAGGAAACTGAAGAATGAAGAGTTTAAATGATTTTCCCAGAGTCCCACAGCTATACTATCTGAGGCAAAATTCTAACTTGGGTCTTTCTGACTCTAAGTCAAGCACTCTCTCCACTATATCATCTAGTTGTCTATCTTTCCTCCATCATATCTACCCTATATTCCACTGGTATTTGCTACAATGAGCTAATATTTTTTTTGGAGGGCAATTGAGGTTAAGTGACTTGCCTAAGGTCACATGGCTAGTTTTTGTGGTAAGTGTCTATGGCCGAATTTGAACTCAGGTCCTCCTGACTCCAGGACTAGTACTCTACTCACTGCGCCACCTAGCCGCCCCCACAATGAGCTAATCTTAACATTTCCTCCAGACTCTCATCTCACTTAGCACTGCTAACAGTGGTTAGAGTTGGGAAAAATATTCTATTCAAGATAATTCTTGACCCTCATAGAGGATGGGTCAACTTTAATAGTCAACTGACAGATTATGGACCCAAGGAAAGGATACGAGAACCAGTAAACATTGAGCACATCTTGAAATTGTAGGCCTATTACCAATGCTTTTCCAACAAACCACACTACCTTGGAGTCTGAAGAGGTGTTGTGGAAGGAGAGGTGATGTACAGAAGTCAGGGCACTTGAGTTAAAAGGAAGAACTAGGAAAAACCTCATTCTGCTTCTTTGCTATGATTTTAGATAATAGTTAACATACTTTCATCCCATTCCACTCTTCTCATCTCTGTTGTGACCTATGGTGACCCATGATAGTTGTTATCCTTTCCATTACTGGTTGTAATTTCACTCATGTATCATGATTCATTGGTAGCAGTGGGGCAGCCAGAATCCTTCTTGTTCCCATTTGCTAATTCCAGATTGTTCCTCTGTTTACATCACTCAGTAATCTCTCCTTGGAGGTTCATTCAATCCAAGTTTGTTAAGCAATTCAGATTCTGGTAGTTGTTATCTATTGAGCCACAGAATTTTCCCCTTCTTTCTCAGTGAATTAATAATTCATAGTCTTTTTCTCCACCTTAATTCCTTCCCTCATTCTGTGGGACTTTAATATAGATGTTAATATTTTCTCAAATACTCTGACTTTCCAGTTCTTTAATCTACTCAACTTCCAAGATCCATTCCTCTACTTCATCTCAGACACACCCAGAGATGGTCATTCCTTTAAGCTTGCCATCACCCACAAGTGTTCTACTTTTGTGTTCAAGAACTATAAATTTCCTTTATATGATTATAATTTTTATCTTCCCACCCTTTTATACGTTCCTCTCCTCCCAAACCCATACTTCCTCCTCACTATAACTTCCAGTCTGCTCATCCCTCAGTATTGTCTCAAGCCATTACCCTTGCTGTGGATATACTCACCTCCCTTCCCATCTTGAAATCTTTTCTAGTTTTTCATCCTTCCCTTAGTGAAACAGTTCAATTCTACACTATCTTCTACTCTTGAATCCCTTGTTCACTTGTCCTATAATCATATATTGCTAATTTCTAAAACTAGATTATTCTTACCATCTGCCTCCTTCATTCCTACTCATATGCTGCTAAATGGAATTGGGGAAAATCACTATACCATACAGATTGGTTCCCTACAAGTTTATGCTAGCAAGTGAATGAATGAATGAATGAAAAAGTATTTTTAAGTACCAAGCATGGGGGATACAAATATAAACAAGCCAGACAGTTCATACCCTCATGGATATTGAACTGAGGCCATGACTGTAATAGGGCAATCCTATTCCTTCTTCCTATTTGATTCCCTATTACATTTACTTTAGTGGTTGTTCTCCCAGGGGTGGGGAACCTGCGGCCTCAAGGCCACATGTGGCCCTGTAGATCCTCAAGTGTGGCCCTTTTCCTGAATCCAAACTTCAAATCCAAAGAACAAATCCTTTTATTTTTATTTTTTACTTTTTGAGCAAATGAAGGGCAGTGTGCCCTATGTTTATTGAAAAGATCTTTGAAAGACAAAGCCAATGAAAAGGTTCACAAAAGTACCAACATCTATTTATAACTTCCCAGAGATTTCTGGGTAAGTGGTGCCAATCCTTTTGTTAAGGGGATTTGTTCTATGAAGTTTGGATTCAGTCAAAGGGGTGCATTTGAGGACCTGCAGGGCCACATGTGGCCTTGAGGTCACAGGTTCCCCATCCCTGTTTTCCCTTCTCTCCTCAAAGCCACCCTTCTTTTTCACCCTCTCTGCTAGAGACTTCATACTAGATAAAAAATATGAGGCCAATTGCCAAAAGCACCCTCTTCTATTGTTTTCCTCATCTCACATTCCTCTGATATAATTTGTCTGTGATTTCATCATTAACTCCTCCTTCACTCCAGTCTCTGATGATAAAGTAACCCTTCTGCTTGTCAGGGCCAGCCTCTATACATCTACTGTTGATCCCATCCCTTTCCATCCCTCAGACTTCTCCCGCATACTATCTCTTCTCTGTCTCTCCTTAGTTTCGATTCTCAGCATCACTTGCTGGCTCTTCATCTGTGCCATGCCCACTAACTGTGAGTATTGCCAAGGCTCTGCCCTGGGCTCTCTTCTATTTTCTCTCTATACTTTCTCACTTGGTGATCAGCTCCCATAGATTCAATTATCATTATCTCCATGCAGAGGACTCCTAGAGCTGTTTATCCAATCTAGTCTTTCTTCTGAACTCCAGTCCCACAATACCAACCCCATGTTGGAAATTTTTAATTTTATGTCCTATAGACATCTCAAACCCATTATGTCCAATACAGAATTAATTACCTTTCCCCCAACCCCTCCTCCCCCCTGCTTCTGAACTTCTCTCTTAGTGTTAAGAGAATTACTCTCCTTGTCATCCTTTACTCCCTTCAGTTATAATTGCTTTCTTGTAATTGCTTTCCCTACAACATTTATTATATGTGATTCCTTCACTCTTATCATATGGCCACAACCCTAGTTCAGGGCCCCAACTTTTCTTGCTTAAATTACCACAATAATCTCCCTGCCTTGTCTTTCCCTATTCCAATACATCCTTCATATAGCTGCAAATGTGATTTTGCTAAAGCATAATTCTGACTATGCTCTATAGATCCCAGTGGCTCCCTATTACTTGTAGGATCCAATATAAAGTCCTAGCTCCATCCTACCTCTTTAATCATCTTCCATTCTACTCGTTTCTACAATGCAGACATACTAATCTACTTGCTGTTCCTCTCACAAAACACCCATCTCTTTCTTTGTACCTTTCCCCTTGTTCCCCATGCCTGGAATGCTCTCCCTCTCATCCTCTGATTCATAGGATCCCTGGCTTCTTTGAAGCCACAGCCCAAGTGTCACCTCTTTCAGAAGACTTTCTTGCTTCTCTCCTTCAGCTGTTAGCAGCATTCCCTACTTATCTTGTATGCTTTTATTTATAGAATTTATTTCCTCCATTAGAATGTAAGTGAATTGAGAGCAGGGATTGTTTTCTTCTCCTCCTCTTCCTTTTCCTATGGTTTGGGGAATCAGATTGGACAAAGCATCAATTCCTTGGCACTTTCTGAATTTTGACTTCTAATATCTAATGGTTTTTCTCAAGTCTAAATTCTATGGCAACAATTTCACTCACTAATCCTAGTCTCTTTGACTGTTATGCTCCCTAGATACCATGACAACCAATCTGGCCTGTTTTGGGATTTGCTTGTTCTCCTCCAGACTTAAATCCTACCTTTTCTGCCTCTGCAAAGATTTACCCTTCTCTGGATGTTTTTTTTCTTTCTCCTAAACAATAGCACTTATTGGATTTGTCTTGGGTGGAATGTGACATTCTGCCTTTTCATTCTTCAGGAGACTAGAAAGAGAATACCCCAAACTGACAATTAATAGTGTTTATATCCGCTGCCCTTGGAACTCAGCTGTTTCCAATATGGCAAGCAGTAACAAAGGGAGGGAGCTATCTGCAGCTGAAGCTCATGTGGAAGAACAACCTGGGGTTGATGGGTTAGTTCCAAACACCAAAACTCAAAAAGGTGTCAGCAGAACCTGAGGAGGCCCAGTAAGAAAACAGACTATTTGAGCTCAGATCCATTTGGTTGCCTGGTTCTTTGGATTCTAAACTGACCTTAAACCATGCTTCTGTTTTTTATCCTTCAGATTCTGACACACTTGCCTTGCCAATCCACATTGCATACCATGTGTATACTTTCTTCTTTGTCCCCATCCTGCTTGCTTGATTGCTTGCTGTTCCTGTGCTCTGTTTCTGAACTCCAAACCACTATGTTCATAGATGGACTTACTCATTCTGCCAGTGTAGCAACCCAGTCTTTGGAGAGCTCTTGGTTATAACTCCTGTCTGCTCCTATTCTTGACCTGGGGTTATAAATAGGGTCAGATTATTAGAGCTTTGACCCAGGATGCCTAGGGATAACTGGAATCCAGTGGTTCTTTCTTCAGTCATCCTCTGGCCCGCTGGTACCACACCTCATGGTTCTATACTGCTTGACTGCCTACCCTTCCTTCACCTAGCCTCACCATTCCCAAGAGTCCCTGATGCTACCTTTTCTTGGGAGTTGGCTCTTTTTCATAGGGTCAGGCTAGACTCTCTGGTAGACAGATAACCCCTTTTTCCTAATGCAACTGCACCTTGCCAAGATAGACTGTCTCCTTCCCCACCCATATCTCCCCCAGATGGAGACCCCCAGGTGTCTGAATAGCTAGTTACAGCTCTGCCCTGCTCACATCTCAAGGCAGCACTGAGAGAACTAATTTAATTTTTTTTAATTGAAGACCCCAACTTTAGAGACTTAGTTTTACTCTAAGGGAGTTGTCCCAGTCTTTATCTTGACAGTCTGTGCAACTCAAAGAATATTTCCCAGAATTAAAGCATATATGTTGCCCTTTAGTATCAGTCTCTTTGAAAAAAAACACAACTGGACTGAGTCTATAGCACTCCCACACATATCCTGGGGGAAAAAGAGAGAAAGAACTGGTTCATCAGTCCAGCTGTGGGTCAATGAGAGGCTGTAGCTGTATAAGAGAGGAAGCCAGCCAAACTCAGAAGGCACCTGCTTAGATCTAGTCCATCTTCAGGATCCAGTCAAGCTCACCTGCATCTTTGAGGCAGCTAAATCTTTGCTACAGTACTTTCCTTCAGGGGCATCATTACTTGTTTGGAGTGTTGGGGTAGGTTACTCGTTTGGAGCCTAGTGGCTATGAGGATGACAACAGACACATACACAGTTCTAGGCATGCATCCTAGCACTTGAGTCCTCACAACCACCTTGGAAGGTTGGTAATATAAATATTATTGCCACCATTTTGCAGAAGAGGAAACTGAGGCTCAGAGAAAAAGTGATTGAGACTAAGGTCACATAGCTGGTAGATAGTAGAGCTGAAAGTGCTACACTTATTTACCAGGGCTATATTCCACTTAATCAACCCATAAATATTAAATGCTTACTAAGTCCTAGTCACAGTGCTGAGTACTTAGGATACAAAGGCAAAATATGAAATGTTTCCTGCCCTCAGGGGGCTTTTGGTCTATTGGGAGAGACAACACATTATATATACAAAATAAAACTAAGGAAAGGATGGAGTAGGGGAATCCTACTTGGCCATTGTATTTGGTACTAAGATTACTGGTCCTGTTCTCATTCTGCAACTGATTTGTTTTTATAATCACACATAATACTCTATTGTTGTCTAGGGTCAAAAGAAATCCTAGAGGAGAGATCATGAACAGATGAGTTAGAATCCAGTCCTAATATTAAAAAAAACTATTCAAATCCAATGGATCATATACTTTCAGAGTCCTTGATTTTACAAATGAGGAAACTGAGGCCTATGTAGGTAAAGTGACTTAGTCAAAGCCCACATAGCTAGAGAATGCCTCCAAGCCTACAGCTGGATAAGTACCTTCATTGTTTACAATTTATTGCCTTGCTGGTCAAAGGTTGAAAGTTACAATTCTCTTAAGACCAAAAATCTGTGTGAGAAGCAGTGTGGCCCAGTGGATGAAGAGCTGACCTAGCCAAGAAGACCCAGTGTTCAAGTTTCATTGCTAACACTCTGGGCAAAGCTCTTAATTAAACTCTCAGGGTTCTAGGCAGTTCTCTAAGACTAAGTTGCAGAATGGCACTCACCAGCATTGGTAGGAGTTTTCTTCTATGGGAATTCCCCATACCAGTGAAGTCACAGGTCCTTCCAGCCCTGTTTCCCACAACCTAGACACAGAATGGATGCATGTCCAGGGACCAGGCCCTTTCCCTTGCCAAAATGGTGGTAAAACTCTGGGTGGTAGGGCATATTGTGGTGTGTAGGAGCTGTGATGGGAGCATTGTGACATTTTTTTCCAGGGGGAAATAGTTTCTAAAACCTTAATATAGATATTTTAAGAAGTATCTGGACCAAATTCTGGTGCCCAATAATAATACTAATGATTAGAATGTTTGAAAATCCCTTGGTTTGTCAAGCTCTTGCCCTGGATTATAAAGTGGCTCATTATCAGGAAAAAGAAAGGCACAAATGTATTGAAATACAATTATGTTCAATGGCTCATTATCTTGCAGTGGCAAACACAAAACGCCAAGGCACAAGGCTGCAGTGAAAAGTGACTCTATTCGTATACAATATCAAAATTGAAGATGTGTTCACTAGGGACGGTTTTGTTCTGAGATTAGTACCAAAGACTGGAGATCAGACTCCTGGGTCCTAGTCTGCTCAAGTGGATAATAGAACTAATTGGACTGGCCTTCCTTGAACCTTGAGGCTCATTGATGTTGGTGGAGGGTTTTGAAAGTACTAGGTGAAAGGCTCTTCAAGGCTTGGGCTAAGCCTCATTAGTAAAATACAAAACCTCAAGCGGCCTAGTACTCTTTTCCTTATTTTTCAAGCTTCTCTACCATTAGTGGACAAGGGTTATTGGTTTATCCTCCCTTCCTTTCTCCCTCCTTCCCTCTCCTTACTCATCAGCCTCTCCTTTCTGTGCTGAGCAGAATGTTTTTAGTATCATTTAGTATTTGTATCGGTCAGATCAATATGCCTCTCACATACTGACTAGAGGTGAGACAAAGAGACTACCACACTCACCACAAGCAGGTGCAATCTGTCTATTTATTAGGCCAGGAATAAAAGGCATGGATATATACGACATCAGCCACTCAGTCACCCCTTCCTGCTCCCTTCCCAATCCCAAGATGCCAAAACTTTGTGATATGTGGTGACCCCTGATGTCATGTATTCATCAGTCAGACAATGGCCAGGTACAGCTGGAGCTGACACACTCCTTGTTCAGGTGACAAGTGTGTGGGTATCAAAGGCATTATGGGTCAATACTATAATGTATTAATCAGTTCAAAGCACCAAGAAATGACCCAAGAGGGGAAAAGCAACATAGTACAGGTATACATTAAGGGTGGAATGATCACACAAGGGAACCAGGCACCATAACACATGGGTTATGTAAACATAGGAATATACTAAGCAGGACAGAGTACATAAACAATTAAAAGCCAGGAAACAAAGATAGTTTTTTGCAAATATACCATAGCTCTCCATGGCCCATGATGACATGTCCTTTGTACCCATATGGAACAGAATATATTCCTCCATTAGTGCCTTCCTTTGATGTGCATGGTGGCTTGGAGATAATACTAGGTTCTCAAAGATTGTATCAATGGTTTACAAGCTCTGGCAGGTATCACCAAAGTGGAAAGGTTTGAGTACATATGCAGAGATGGATTCCATCTCTGCCACTCCAAAATTCAGCTCAACCAACACCAGAACTGACTTCTCACCAGGAGTTTGGTCACAGTCAAAAAAAGTCTTGGTTTCCTCAACTATAAAATGGAGGGGGTTTGGACTAACTGAATTCTAAGATCCCCTCTAGTTCTAAATCCTAGAATATTATGAAATCATAAAGACCATTTTCCAAGACATGAATGGGGCAGTGAGCTGCATTGGTGTTTTAACCCAATGGAATCATAGAAGATCCTTGAAGGTTTTGTATTTATTGATTTCTTCCTTGCTGTCTACAAACATACCTCTCTCCTCCAGTCATCAGATCCTACCATTCTTCAAGCTATCGTCTTATATCGTTCCTCCCATCCTCAGTCAAATTCATTGACAAAAACATTGACACTTGATGTCCCCCCTTCCTCTTGTCTCACTTTCTTCTCAGTCCTTTGCATTTGGTCTAACTTTATCACTCAATCGAAATTGCTCTCTACACAGTTACCAGAGATCTCTTAACTGCCAAATGTGTGTGTGTGTGTGTGTGTGTGTGTGTGTTTGAGAGAGAGAGAGAGAGAGAGAGAGAGAGAGAGAGAGAGAGAGAGAGAGAGAGTTTCCAGGTGTCTTCCTGGACTTCCTGGACTTCCTTGCAGCATTTGGCACTATTGACCATCCTCTCCTGGATACATTCTTTTTTCTGTGTTGTTTTTTCTCTTGTGTGACACTGCTCTCTCCTAATTCTCTTCCTACCTCTCTGACCGCTTCTTCTCAGCTTCCTAAATTGTCTTATCATCTATATCATAATTCCAACTCTGACTGTATCCTAAGACTCCATCCTGGATCTTCTCATTTCTCTCTAAACCCTCTCACTTGGTGACTTCATCAGTTACCATGGATTTAATTATCATCTGCCACATTGATGAGTGATAAGGACATGATCCTAAAGAGATGGGCTGAACACTTCCATAGTGTTCTCAAAAGACCATCATCAATCAACACTGAAGCCACTAACCATTTACCTCAGGTTGAAATCAGTCCCTCCCTAGCTGGAGCTCCAAGTAAAGAAGAGGTTTTGAATTTCATTAAGCTCCTTTCATGTGGCAAAGCACTTGGTTCTGATTCTATTCCACATGAGATTTACAAGGTAGGGGGTCCATTGCTCATATGAAAACTGAGTGAAATTTTCCAGATTATGTGGCAAGAGGAGGTTATCCCCCAGGAGTTCAAGGATGCCTCCATTGTCCATCTCTATAAGGGTAAAAGAAATAAATTGTTCTGTGACAGTTGGGGGTGGGGTTGTGGGAAGGGTCTGTCTCTTAGTCATTGCAAGATTCTTGCCAGAATCCTCCTCAATAGTCTGATCTTTCACCTGGAAATGGTCATTTACCTGAGAGCCAGTGTGGCTTCAGAAAGGGCCAAAGAATGATCGATATGGTGTTTGCTGCCCAACAACTCCAGGAGAAATGCCAGGAGAACAGAGGTCTGTATAAAATATTTGTAGATCTGACCAAGGCCTTTGATACTGTCTGTCATGAGAGCTTATGGAAAATTATGTCAAAATTTGGTTGCCTGGAGAAGTTCATCAGCACTGTATGTCAATTTCATGACAGCATGCTTGCCCGGGTTCTAGATAATGGACAGTGCTCTTGTGCCTTCCCTGTCACCAATGGAGGGAAACAAGGCTGTGGGCTTGCTCCCATGCTTTTTAGCATGATGTTTTCAGACATGTTGTCAAATGTTTTCAATGAGGATGAACACGGCATCAAGGTCAGCTACCCCACTGATGGTAAATTCTTCAACTTGTAAAAGCTATAAACCCAGACCAAAGTGGAGGGAGTGTTGCTCCATGATTTTCTGTTTGTGGATGAAACTCAATGAAACCTCTGAAGTTGGGATGCAACAAAATATGAGTCAGTTCTCTGCTACTTGTGCTAATTTTGGCCTAATGATTAATACCAAGAAAACACAGGTGCTCCATCAGCCACCACCACACCATCCATACATGGGACTATTGGTTACAGCAAATGAAGAAGTTTTGAATGCTATGGATAAGTTCACTTACCTTGGTAGTATACTTTCCAGGGATGTACACATTGATATTCAGGTTGAGGCATGCATTACCAGAGCTAGCTCAGTGTTTGGGAGGCTCCAAAGGAAAGTGTAGGACAGAAGAGGTATTAGACTGACTACCAAACTGAAGCTCTACAGAGCTGTTGTGCTAACCTCATTGTCATATGCCTGTGAAACCTGGACAGTATACCAACATCATGCCAGGAAACCGAATCACTTCCATTTGAATTGTCTTTGGAAGATTCTGAAGATTACCTGGCAGGATAAAGTAGCAGACACTGAGGTCCTTCCTTGAACTAAACTGCGAAGCATTCAAACTCTGCTTCAGAGTGCAACTCCAATGGGCTGGCTACATTGTTAAAATGCAAAACGTGTGCTTGCCAAAAAGACTATTTTATGGAGAACTGACACAGGGCAAGTGTTCACCTGATGGTCAGAAGAATTGATACGACACTCTCAAGGTCACTCTTAAGAACTTTGGAATTGATTGTGTGACATGGGAGATACTGGCACAGGACTGCTCAGCATGGTGTGGCCACATCAGAGAAGGTGCTGTGCTCTATGAGCAAAGCAGAATTAAAGTAGCTCAAAAGATATGTGAGGTGCAAATTTTAGAGAATCCACCCCAGATGTTCACACAGACTATTTGTGGCTGACCTGTGGTAGAGCATTGGTCTGATCAGCCACAGTCAGACATACTAATTTGACTCTAGCATAATGATGTCATATATATATATATATATATATATATATATATATATATATATATATATATATATATATATATATATATATGTCACAGATCTATAATCCAATACCAGTTCCACACCACCAGCTATCTATTGGACATTTCAAACTGGATGTCCCATAGAGATCTCAAGATCAATATATCTAAAACAGAACTCATTGTCTTTCCCTATAAAGCCGCTGTTTTTATGTATTATCCTAATTCTGTCAGTGGCATCGGTGTCCTCCCAGTTTCCCAGGTTTGCAGCTTCAGCATTCTCCTTGATTCATTTCCCTTAATCCTATGTAGCTAATAAATCACCAAATCTTACCATTTCAACCCGCTTGCTCATCTCCTCACTACCCCCACAATCACTACTTTAGTTCTGGCCCTTATCTCCTCTAGTCTGGACTATTGCAATGGCTTTCTGTTTGCTTTCCCTGCCTCAATTCTGTTTCCAGCCCAATCCATTGTCCATATAGTTGCAAAATTGATTCTCCTTAATCATGGCTCTAATCACATCGATAAACTCCAGTGATTTTCCAATGCCTCTTGGCCAAAATGTGAACTCCTCTCTTTGGCTTTTAAATCCCTTCCATACCTTGGCAGTAACCTACCTTTCTAGCCTTGTACAATGCTCTCTTTTTCCCATACTTTATGGTCTAGTGTCTAGACCACAGACTTTAACCAAACTGACCTTGCTGTTCTTCACACAAAGCACTCCCACTCTATTTTCTGTGCCTTTATGTTTTCTCTCTCCTGTAACTGGAATCATTTTCCTCCTCATTTCTGCCTTATATAAAGCCTTTTACCTTCAAAACTCACCTCAAGCACACTATATTCTATGTGAAGTCTTTCCTGGTCCTCCCAACTGCCATCTCCCCCACCACCTTCTAAACTACCTTGTATTCTATATATACTTATATATGTTTCTGTTGTCTCCTCTGATCACATATAAGCTTTTTATGGGCAAGAACTGTCTGATTTTTGTATTTGTATCACCTTCACCAAGTCTAGGTCCTGGCACATAGTAGGTACTTAATAAATAGTTGTTGATTTACTATATTTGAAAAAATATATGAATTCATTATTATCAGGGGACCAAATGTGGGTTAGCATAGTGCCTAAAAGTTCAGCTACTTCTGGCCTCCAGAGGTCCATTGGGTACTATAGACGTCATCATAAATAGTAATAACAGCAAATACTTATGAAAGCATTCTGTTTGATAATGACTCTGTATATGTATAGTTGATTTTTTTTTAACCTAAGTGTAAGAATTTGTATTTTTCCTATTAAATTTCAACTTATTAGATTTCACCTTTTCATACAGATGGGAAATTCCACAAACTTCAACTTCCCATTCACTGGCTCCTTTAGGACCCTTCTGGCAGCTATGAAATAAGCTCTGTCCACTATGCCTAAGGCTAAGGAGTAAATTAGGCAACAGTCTAGTGAAAATCATGTAGAAGGAACCAAAAGAAGCTTAATACCAACACATAGACACATACTGCCTTTAGCCTGTGGACAGGTATCTGTTACATGAAGATTCATATGATCTTTTTAGTTAAGAATCATAGAATTTTACTATATGATTTTATATCATATGGTATATATGATATAATGATATACTATATCATACAAATTTATACAGTTCCATATTTTTTTACCAACCATCCCATCTCTCATATATCAAAAAGTTCATCTTAATTAGTTCTTTGATAATACATATATGTATGTATATATACACATACATGTATATGTAAAAATACATACTTGTATTGTCTTATTTTAAGTTCCTTTAAGGGCAGGGAATGTTTCATTTTTGTATTTGTATCCCTTATGACTAACACAGTGCTTGGCATATAGTAGGCCCTTAATAAATGCTTATTGATTACCCACAGGCATTCCTGGTTGGGAGATGGCTTCCCCACATATATATGTAACTTGGGAAAGATCTCCTGTCTTCTATTCTAAAGTTGAAAATTGCCTGTAGAATTTTCTTTTCACTTTTCCTTCTCTGAAATTTCTGTCCAGGAGAGCTGACCTACAGTGTCATTAGCTCAGAGGTCCTAGAATTATCTGAGTGCAGCTAGGTGGTGAAGTGGATTCAGTGCCAGGCCTGGAGTCAGGAAGAGTTTTACTGAGTTCAAACCTGGCCTCCATTCTTAAGTGCTAATATTTATGATTCCAGTTCCATTAATCCACTTAACATCAATTTCCTTTAAAGATCTATCAGATGGAAACATATAAACATCCCTTCCTCCAATACCTTCGGGATATATTCCATCTTAGTCTCTGGAGAGAATGGGATCAAATTTAGCTTGGTTCCTCATAATATTGGTCCTACAGAGTTAATGTCTAGATAGGGCATTACTTTCAGATGAATTCTCATCTCAGCTACTGCTGGACTGATTCCTAAAGGTCACTCCCAAGAATCACTGCTTGCTTCTTAGGTCATTGATGCTAAGCTGGCTTCAGAACCCAGCATGGGCTCAGATTTTTGGTGGATCAGCCTCCTAACCTTTTGAAACTTACAAAGCTGGAGCTTTAAAGAGTTTGAAAGTATTTGCCAGATAATGATATTACAGATTATGTAATAATTTTTTTCAAATTCTAGTTAAATGTGAAAATATGTTTAAGAGGAATGTATATGTAGAGCCTATATCAGATTGCATGCTGTCTTGGGGAGGGAGGGGAGAAAATTTAAAACTTATGGAAGTGAATGTTGAAAACTAAAAATAAATAAATTAACTAAAAAAAATTCTAGTTAATCCTCTTACCGCCTTCGTGCAAACTAGATATGGAATAGTCAAGTCAATGAATATTTAACTGAGTGACCTCCTTTATGTCCAGTACTGTGCTAAAAGTGATGAGGCATAAATAGAATTACCAAAAAAAGAACACAAGGAGGTTGTGTTCAAGCTATGAAGTTGGACATTTGATATGATATATCAAATATATCTAGTTCGAATATAGGGAAAAATCCTTTTACCCTATATTCGAACTAGATATATTTGATATTAGATATATTATTATTAGATATTAGATATATTTGAAAGAAAAACAGGAGAAGAGGAAACGAGAGAGAATGTGTGTATGTAGGCATGTGTCTGTCTGAAAAAAAATAACATCAATTACAAGCAGTGTGGAATAGTAGTTAGAGACCTGGTATCTAAGTAAGGAAGGCCTGGGTTCAGATCCCAGCTCTGACATACTGGTTGTATTATCCTGGACAAATTACTTAATTTCTAAGCGTTCTAGGTCACTCTCTATGAGTTGCAGAGAAGTTACTGCATTTCACTGGTAGAGGGAGTTTCCTCATCCAGCAATTTCACCCAATGAAATCACAGATCCAGTCCCTATCTCTAGTCTATTGGTTATACTCAGGTTTGATACAAGCCATACTGAGGTGGTAGGGAACTGCCTATATTCAGATCAATATGATGATATATAATTGAGTGGTATCCTTAGTGCAGTAGGAGTTCAGAAAGGGGATGATCAATGAGAGAGTAATTAGGGAAGATTTCAAGAAGTAGGTGGATTTGGGCGGAGCCAAGATGGCGGAGTAGAAACAGCACGTCCAAGGCTCTCTCCCCCCAGATTACCTCCAAACTATGTAAAAGGGGACTCTGAACAACTTCTGGAGCCCCAGCACCCAAAGAACGACATAGAGAAGCTAACCTCCCGCTGAGGACAGCCCAGCAGCCCTGCAGGAAGGGCCAGTGCAGCACTCTGGGAGCCGGCAGTGCAGTGGTGCAGTGTGGAGAGCTGAGCCCAGGTCTGGTCCGCGTGAGCTCGGTTTTAGCCCCAGGGAGGCCAGGCCAGCAGCCGGCTGGAGGGACCCCAGAACACCAGCAGCTGTGGCGATTCCAGAGTGGTCGGCACAGATATGCCTAGGACAAAGTGAGAGGTTAGTGCCCTATGGACTTTGGGACCAGTATTTGGGGAATGAGTTGGCTTCCTCCCCCGGGGGCTAGAAGCCACTGAGGAGACACACCATTTTGCAGTTTTCAGTGGTGGCTCCAGCTCCTGGCCTGCGAACTGTAGGGAGATCCAGCGATCAGTCTGGGTGGGGGTAATTGCTCTTGCTTTAACCTCCCTGGATCTGGATTGTGGTCTAGGGGGGAGGTCGTGGGGGGGGGTTTCCAGCTTGCCAGAAACGGAAGTTGTCCCCCCACACATTCAGGATGAAGCTCCCCTGTCTGGTGGCACTGTTCTATGGTGGCAACAAGCCCAAAAGTCGAGTAATTAAGTGGCAACATGCCAAGACAAAGAAAACAATATGAACAGAAAAATGAAACATTAGACTCCTATTTGGGGGGCAAAGAGGATCGAAGCATGGAACAGTCAGAGGACTGTGAGGTCAGAAATCCTGCTCCAAAAGCCCCAAAGAAGTAGGTGGATTTGATCTAGGCCTTGAAGGATGGGTAGTTTTTAAATAGACAGGAGAGAAGGAAGGGCATTCTAGGAAGGGGGAGAAAGATGAATGAAGATGGGAGCAGGGATGTGTATGGGTCAGTGATAAAGCTTAGTTAATAGGAACAAAGGATGTATTAGAGACAAATTTGAAGGTGGGGTGGTAGGTGAGTGACAGGATTAGGTTAAATTAACAAAAAAAGCTGTTAAAATTCAAATGAAGAATTTTTATTAAGAATCATTTACTTTTACAGTAAGAAATGAATTTAGAATTCATGTCAAAAATGCCTCATTTTTATAGATAAGGAAACTGAGGCCCAGAGAAATGAGTCAAAGAAACCCTAAATCTGGAGCAGAGTCAGGACTAGGCATAGGAAAGGTGGGAAGTTGCTTAGGTTATAATACACAGGTGGGAGAAAGGAGAGACAATATATGTGAAGAGTGCCTACATCAGAAATTCTCCAATGCTATAAAGGCCCATGTACAGTCTGAGGGATTTCTATCCCCTTTGGGAAAATTTGGGCACGCAGTTCATGAAACTGAAGAAAAAGGATTTTTACAGGTCCAAGAAATCAAAAGGATCAATAATAGAGCTCATGGAGAATATTGACATCCATCAATCAGCAACTAATTCACTGTAACTTATGTGGCCTCAGTCACCTAAAGTTGTGCAATATGTAGAATTCCTGATAGGGGGTGTATCTTACCCAGGGTGCTTGGTACTTCCTGCAATTCTCCATTGATCCCAGCCAAGTGGAATTGATCAGTATCTCTTGTCTTTCTTAGAAGTTCCCAGACTTATTTGGCCTACTACTCCCTCTAAAAAAATCACTCAGTGATTTCCTGAAATCTACTTTCTTTAACTTTTTAACACCTTTAGAAAATTTGAGTCATTTAAAAATATAATTTTTTTAAATGAAACATCTTAAATTAAAAATTTATTGTAAATTTGTGGGGTTTTTCCTGCACTGAAATTTTAATGATGCAGTATTGTGTCATGCAACCATATAGTATCATATTGTAAACAAGTCATTACATGCACCTACCTATTCCTGCCGATTCATGCTGCACTTCCTGACAATGTGCTTCATGCTCACCTGCCAACACTTGCTTGTTAAGACCTATCTTGGATTGGATTGTGATTAAGTGCTTGATAACTTGCATTTGTGTGTTTATTTGAAAAATAATGTAATCACTACAACTTTAATTCTGTCACACAACATATGAAACATGCATGAATGGTTGTTCAAATTTTTCTTTTCTTCTCTTTTTTCCTTATCCTTCAACCACCCCCTTATTTTATTCAATACCCCCCAACTGCACCTGAGGCTACTACTGCCCCTTTGGATTGTTCCAGTGCCTCCCAGGAGGTGATATCCCTCACTTCAGCAACTCTTCCCATTTCTCTGCCTGCAGTCCTTTGCTGTTTCCAACAGGAGACTTTACTAGCCTTAAATAGACAGGACCTTTTTTCATCCTTTCTAGACACAAAACCAGTCACTCTATGGGACATCTTCTATTAACAGGAAGAGTACTTTAGAGTTTTCCAGTCATGGTGTTATAGTTCAAATGTCATTTCAGCCCAAGATGTTTCTACTCTGAAGCCTCCCATGCTACTATTTTTACTGACCTCTGGCCTCACAAAGTTCATCGATGACAAAGGAACATAAATCCCATCCCTCTCTTTCAAATGGGTCTCCATCAATGATACTAGGTTTGTTAGGGTAAATTCACAATCTGATATTTTTTTTCCTTCCCAGATCCTGGTGTGTTTTCCATTTGTGACACTGTTTCCCATGAGTCTAGTAGCTTAAGAAAACATTCTAATTTTCCCTAGTTGTCCCTTGGGCCCTAAGGGTCTCTCTGAGGACAGGAGTATTCAAATGACCTGGGATTTCTTTATGTAACATCCAGGGTGGGGAGCCAAGCACCTCCTAGCTTTACCTCTGAGAGAATGAAGAAAGGGAAAAAATTAAACAGCTTTTGCTACCCACATATTTTTGCTGCTTGAAAATTTCATCTTCTGTGGCACATAAGTATTTATTTTGTGATAAATCAAGTTGTATGTACTACAGCAAAAGTGTAAAGCCTCCTATAAACAGTAATGCACAGGGAGCAAAATTTCTAAAGACACAGTGCTGTTTCTAGACCTTGCACAGGGCACATAAATGTTTTAGAGCAGTGGGGAAAAAAGATGGCTAAAACTATGCTCTCTGAAGTCCTGAGTTCAGATTCTGACTTTGCTATGTATGACCTGTTTGACCTTGGAAAAAGAAAACCCTGAAGAACAAGGAGCATTGATGGTTAAGTAGTATTATAATAAACGAATAGAGGAAGGGCATTCTAGGGAGGTGTGCTTCCCTTTTCTCCCTTTTCTATGCCTTGGTTTCCTCATCTGAAAAAGATCATTGATGTCCAATGTCTAAATCTTACAATCCTACTTTAAAAGCTGCCCGTTCTGACTGTATCTATGCTTAGTCCTTCCAAAGAAGGAAACAAAAATAATGTCCTTGCTAAATAAATTCCAATTGGTATTTCAAAAATAACCTCTTTTTCTACCTATAATATTAAAATGGTAGACTATCCCATTATTGGAGCCTTGCTTTGTATGGCATTAAGAAGGGCCTTAGAAGAGAACATTAGGAGAAGGTTTGATGGTGAGTGAGGGCCAGGGGTGATGACGCCACTGAGCCAAACAAACGGCTCTGTATGGAAAGAAAATTAGTGATTTGTCATTTCTTTATAGTTTACTTGCCCATTCTTTCATTTATTCATTCATCAATAATTTATTAAGTATTTACTATGTACTTGCCACATAGGACTTGTGGCAGGTACTATGCTGGATGCTAGAGCAAAAATTATATGGACCCTTCCCCCAAGGAGCTTATGTTCTATTGGGGAAAAGAGGATAACATGAACTTAGATAAGTAAGTACAAAAATAAGCAGGCCTATTAGATAGTAACTATAGCAACATTTGTTGAATGTACTATTAAAAGGGCATGTTTGCATTGGTTGCATGTGTGGCCCTACTAAATAATTACCATAGATTATATAGCCATAAATACTGTAGGTCTTTCTAATATTTTCTGTCTCTCTACTTCCTCTGTGATGGAAGACTGCACTTATTGGGATGTAGTCATGAGTTATGAGTCAAAACTATTATTTATGATGACTTTCAACCAGAACATTCCATTGGCTTTCATCCAGGGTTCTGTAGGTTTTGATGCTATCACTGTGCTCAGCAAATGAGGTCATATGGCAGTAATACTACAGTCCCATGACATCTTTGTCCACAGTGGCCTTGTAAGGAAAGGGATTTTTTTTTTTATGAACTTTGGATGTGCATAAGTGTCTGGTTGAATTACTTATTTTCTGGATTCTGAGAAAGGTTTAATTATATGTGATAGTTCTTCTTAACCTTCTGTTCTTTGTGGGGAAGAAGGGAAGATACCTAATTAAGCCAATGATTAAGTAGAAAGCCCACCAGCAATCAGTTAGGCATCCTGAGTCTGGGATTGTAGACTGGGCAAGTGAAGTCAGTCAAAAGCACCCAAGTGGCTGAATCCCAAGTTAGTTCAGGAATGTTGTGGTATGAAGTATGCTGTTCTTCTTTGAGTCTCATAAGGGAACAGGACTCCATGGAGTTAGCTATGCTTAGAAAATCATGGGTCCATAGGCATTCCCATTTAGTTAGCATGTTCATCCAGAGAATTTTTTTTTAAATGTCAACATTTATTGAATTATTATTGTTCAGTCATTTGTCCAACTCTTTATGACCCCATAGACCATAGCATGCCAGGCCCTTCTGTCCTCCACTATCTCCCAAAGTCTATCCAAGCTCATGTTTGTTGCTTCTAATTTATTGAATAGTCACTCAAAAATAATACTGCACATTATTTTCAAACATCAAACTAAAAAATAAAATTTAATTAAACTTAATTAAAAATTAATAACTTTGCTTAAAGCAAACAAAAAATGACATAAAATAAACAATTTTGAAGGCCTAGAATAGGATGTGCATATACATACTTTGTATACCCTCTATGCACACCTATGCATTGGCCAAGCTTAAGTTTATGGAATTTTAACTAAAATTAGCCAATAAAGTTAGGAACCAGCTAATCTATAACAGGATCAATCTTTTATGTATACTTTCATTTACCTGTAGGTAAATTCTTCATATTTTGCTTAGTGTTTTTATAGACCATGCTTTCCCCTTGTGAATAGATCATAGAAAAATTACTATTCACAGTGTATAGCCAAAGGAAATATTAGGGAAAGAGAGAATGGGAGCTAGAAATATATACCAAGATATGATGGCAATGAGAAAGGAAAGAGAACAAATAGAGATTTAGGTGTGTCTGATCTCTGAACCCAAACAGCCAGGGGGACTCAGGGACTAAGAAGGTCAGGGGGGTTTAACACCTAGCTTCAGGGGGATTAAAATATAGGACCCTAGGGGCGGGTAGGTGGCACAGTGAATAGAACACTGGCCCTGGAGTCAGGAGGACCTGAGTTCAAATCCAGCCTCAGACACTTAACACTTACTAGCCATGTGACCTTGGTCAAGTCACTTAACCCCAATTGCCCAGCCTTCCCCCCTCCAAAAAGAAAAATTTTAAATTAAAAAAAATTTTTTTTAAATATAGGATTTTAGATTTAGAAAGGACTTAGGGGTCATCTAATTCAGTTCCCTCATTTTTATTTTATTTTTTTTCAAATGCTTTATTAACTTCTGTTTTACATCATTCATTTCCATCAGATTTTGAGTTACAATTTTTTCCCCAATTTTCCCCTACCTACCACCCCAGAATAGCAGTCCCACAGAATATCCCCTCATTCAATCTGCTCTCTCCCATCTCTTCTCCCATACCCCCTTCAACTTTTCCAGTAGGGCAAGGTGAATCTCTGAGCCCTAATGCCTGCACATCTTATTTCCCAATTATATGCACAATAGTATTGATCATAGTATTTATATATTTTTTTAAAATTTAATTTATATTTAATTTAATATTTATATATATATTTTTAAAATTTGGTTTTAAAAGGAAGATAAGCAACTCAGTATATACTGTACATGTAGCTATACAAAACATTACCATAGCAGATATATTGTAAAAGACTAACTATATTTCTCTCCCTCCCATCCCACCTCCCACCTGGTCCACTCCCCACTTTGGTCCTGTCCCTTTTCAAAAGTGGGTGCTTCCAACGTCCCCCCCCAGCTTGCCCTCCCTTTCATTGACCCCCCTCTCATCCCCTTCTCCCCTACTCTCCTGTAGGGTGAGAAACCCTATTTAGTATGTATGTCATTCTCTCCCTGATCCAAATTCAATGAGGATAAGGTGCCTTTTTGCCTTCCTGTTCTTCTCCTCCCTTGTAACCGTTTTCCCATGCTTCTTCTATATGAGATAGTTCATCCCATCCTGTCTCTCCCCATCTCCTTCATTATATTCCTCTCTCACCTCTTAATTTCACCTTTTAAGTATCATCCCTTCCTATTAAATTCGACCTGTGCCCTCTACCTGTAAACATATATACACACATTCACATATGTATTCATATGCCCATATACCCTTCTTCAACTATTTTTATACTGAGAAAAGTTTCATCAGTTATACTTATCGTTTTTTCCCTGTAGGAATGTTAATAGTTCAACTTTGATAAGTTCATAATGATTTCTTTTCCCAGTTTACCTTCTCAAGCATCTCTTGCTTCTTGTATCTGAATGTAAAATTTTCTATTCAACTCTGGCTTTTTCATCAAGAATACTTGAAAGTCCTCTGTTCCACTGAATGACCATATTTTCCCCTGAAACATGATTCTCAGTTTTGCTGGGTAGGTGATTCTTGGTTTTAATCCCAGGTGCTTTGACCTGTGGAATATCATATTCCAGGCCCTTTGATCCCTCAGTCTTCTAAGCTGCCAGATCCTGTGTTATCCTGATTATGTTTCCACAACATTCAAATTGTTTCTTCCTGGCTGCTTGTAAAATTCTCTCCTTTATCTGGGAATTCTGGAACCTGGCTTGTTGCCACTCAATTACTTGACTTTTGGGCTTGTTGCCATAGTAGTACTGTGCCACCAGCCAGGGGAGCTTCTGTCCCAAATGCTGGGGTTTTCCCAGTTGTCGGAGGTATTGGTTGGGTGGCCTCTCTGAAGCCTCCACACACTCTGGCAAGCTGGTCACACACCCCAAGACCTCCACCCTAGATTGCAATCCAGATTCAAGAAGGGTAAAGCAAGAGCGATTACCCCCGAGACTTATCGCTGGATCCCCCTACAGTTCACAGACCAGGAGCTGAAGCTGCAATGTGGCAATGTGGCACAAGGGCTCCTCAGTGGCTTCTTGCCCCCAGGGGCAAGAGGCCACACACTCTCCCAACCAGTCCCAAAGTCCATAGGGCACTGACCTCTCACTTTGTCCTAGGCATCTATGTGTTGATAATTCTGGAAACAGCCACAGCTGCTGGTGTTCTGGGGTCCCTCCAGCCAGCTGCTGATCTGGCCGCCCTGGGGCTAAAACCTCAGACTCAAGTGGACCTGGGCACGGCTCCCAGAGTGCTTCACTGGCCACTCCCTGCCAGGCTGCCAGGCTGTCCTCAGTGGGAGGTTAGCTTCTCTGTGTCATTTTGTGGGTTCTGGAGCTCCAGAGGTCATTCAGAGTCCCCTTTTACATAATTTTGAAGTGGTGTGGGCAGGAGCTCCGAGGAAGTGCTGTTTCTACTCTGCCATCTTGACTCTGCCCCCCAATTCCCTCATTTTTAGACAAGGAAATTGAGGCCCAGATAGGCTAAGTTGTTCAAGGTCACACAGGTAGTCCATATCAGAGGCAGAGGCTTGAACCCAGTTCCTCTGACTTCCTACTATGCTCAGCCAGGTTTTGAATAGAATAAAAAAGAAGCTCTAGGGAAGGATCATAGATTTAATGCCAGAAAGGGCTTTAAGAAATCATCTAGTCCAAGCCATTTGTTTGACAAAGGAAGAAACTGAGGCCCTGGAAAGAGAAGAGACTTGTGCAAGGATGTGTAACTAATAACATAGCTGAGATTCAGACCCAGGTTGTCTGGCTTTGTCAATCTACTTTTCTACTGCATCAAGGAAAGGATCTGCTGAACCATTTTTTTCTCTTTTATTTAATAGCATTTTATTTTTTCCAATTACATGTAATGACAAATTTTAATGTTCATTTAAAAAAATTATTGAGTTCCAAATTGTCTTTATCCCTCTCTAGCTTCTCCCTCCCTAAGACAGTAAACAGTTTGATACAGATTAAATACATGCAGTCATGTAAAACATATTTCTGTATTAATCATTGTGAAAGAAGAAACAAACCAAAAGAAAAAAAACCACAAAATAATAAAGGAAGTGAAAACAATTTGCTTCAATCTGCTTTTGGACTCCATCAGTTCTTTCTCTGAATGTGGTTAGCATTTTTCATCATGAGTCTTTTGAAATTGCCTTGGATCATTGTATTGCTAAGAATGGCTAAGTCATTCAGTTGCACCATTTCCAAGAAAAAGTAGAGTCCCTAAAAACCTGTTCTGGTAACAAGGCCTGTGGTCCAGGGCTTCATCCTCCACAGACTCCACCTATATCTTAATGGTAGAGGGGACTACCATGGGAAAAGATAATACTTTTATATCTATCTTAAATACTACAAACATGAATAAGACATCTTCTTCCCTCAAGGAGACAAGACAGAAAGACATGAAAAATCAGTAAGTGAAAAAAGAGAGCTTTAAATAACAACGGCACTCAGGCCAAATACTGAGGAAAGGGGTATTTGGAGGGGTAGGAGAAGGGCAGAATGTTAGGTTCCTCCTATCCTCCTTCAACAGCAGTTCTGAAAAAGTCATCAGACAAGGTCCAAGTCAGGTAGGTTTTTTTTTAAATTTTAGTATTTTTTCCCAGTTACATGCAAAAACAATTTTAACATTCTTTCTAAAAACTTTGAGTTCCAAAGCAATTTAATATAGGTTATACATGCGTAGTCATGCAAAACATTTCCATAACAGTCATGTTGTTAAAGAAAGCATAGACCAACCCTCATCCCCCAAACACAATAAAAATAAAGAAAGTAAAAAAATATGCTTCAATCTGTATTCAAACACCATCAGTCCTTTTCTGGGTATAGATAGCCATTTTCCATCATAAGTCCTTCAAAGTTGTCTTAGATCATTGTACTGCTGATATTAGCTAAATCATTCACAGGATCATCTTACAATATTGCTCTTGCTGTGTACACAGTACATTTCATTTTGTTCATGCAAATCTTTCCAGGTTTTTCTGAGAGCATCCTGCTCATCATTTCTGATAGTACAACTGTATTCCATCACAACCACATACCACAGTTTGTTCAGCCATTCCCCACATGATGAGCATCCCCTCAATTTCCAATGGTTTGTCAAAGGCTGGTAGATTTTGGAGACTCAGGATACACCAGTATTTCCATCTCATTGGAATCTTGGAGCTGTCAATTCCATAAGCTCACCCACTAGCCAGTCTACCTATTTATCATTTCTTCTCCCCTATCAATAACTTGCCCAACCAGATGTTGTCTCAACTTTCCCATTTTCTAAAGCATTGTTATACTGAATCACTGCCCTAGACTCAGATCTAGGCCCCTTACTCTCTCCTCCTATCCTATCTTCCCTATGTAGAGCAGTCCTACTCCTCCTAAGATCCAATCTAGCCTTATCAACCCCTTTTCCAAGTTCAGTGTAAGCCCTTGATCTATTATAAGCAAACAACAGCCCCCAAATTTTCCACTAGTGTTACTTCAGGATAACTGATCCCTGGTTTTCCCCTGAATTTCTCTTTCAATTAGAAACTATTCCTTCTTTCCCTCCAACTCAGAGAAAGAAGTGACCAACACATTCCTTACTACCTTATTCTCACCTCTAGATAACTCAAAAAAATCACCTTCTTCGATAGGGGATAGGCTCAGGACTTGTGATTTCATTGATATAGAGAACTCTGAGGTGAAGAAATTCCCTCTAACAATGCAGGTAGGCACCTTTTCTGAAACTTATAGTTTCACAGAGCTGCCTAGAGAAGAGCTGTCAAACACACAGCCTATCCCCAACACTCCTGAGTGCTGCTCAAATCAGATTAAATGTAATTGCATTGGCTGTTGTCCTTTGTTCTCAAGGAGTACCAAAATTACATCACTATGTTGGGGTCAAGATGTCCTACTGTGGCTGATCAGACCAATAAGAGCTTGGGAGCCTCTACCACAAGTCAGACACAAATAGTCCACATTAACATTTGGAGGGGAATTGTCTCTAAATTTGCACATCTCACATTTCTTTTGAGCTACTATGGCAATATAATTGGGAAATATTTAACAAAATAAATAAAAATACAATAAAATATGGATTTATTTATTTATTTATTTAGAAATTGCATTTTTATTACTTTTAAAAATTTATTTGTTTTTAGTTTTCAATATTCATTTCTATAAGATTTTGAGTTCTAAATTTTCTCCCCCTCCCTGTGCTTCTTCCCTCTCCCCAAGATGGCATGCAATTTGATATTGGCTATACATGTACAATCATATTAAACATATTTCCACATTAGTCATCTTGTAAGAAAGAATTAGAACCAAAGGAGAAAAAAACATGAGAAAGAAGAAACAAAAAAAGAGAGAAAATAGTATGCTTCAATCTGCATTCAGACCCCATAGTTCTTTCTCTGGATGTGGATAACATTTTCCATCATGGAGTCTTTTGGAATTGTCTTAGGTCTTTGTATTGCTTAGAAGAGCTAAGTCTATCAAAGTCAGTCATCGCACAATGTTGCTATTACTGTGTACAATGTTCTGGTTCTGCTCACTTCACTCAGCATCAGTTCATGTTAGTCTTTTTTCAGATTTTTCTGAAGTCCACCTGTTCATAATTTCTTGTGGAAAAATAGTATTCCATTCCATTCATGTACCACTACTTGTTCAGCCATTCCCCAGACGATGGCCTTCCCCTCAATTTCCAATTCTTTGCCACCACAAAAACAGCTGGCTAGCATTACATTTTAAAACTAGATCGCTATGTAGCCTGCAGGCATCCATGTATGGATTAGTGGCCTGTTTCCTATTCAGATTTGATGCACACTGACCTAGAAAACTGAGAAATGCTTTGTCTAGGTTCACATGGCCCACATGTGTCGGAGGTGACTTCAAGTTTGGTTCTCTATATGCTGTACCCCATGTGTCTCTCACCTCCTTTGAAGTTCGTAATCAGCTCATGCCACACTATTCCTTTCTTTTTTTTTCTGTAATCTGCAAGGCTTCACAACATTGATCCCACCTCTTCAATGATGTCAATATTTGGTTCACAGTATCTTCGATATGTATGTTGATTCATAATCCTCTAGCTTCTGTAATTTTTACCACCTCCGTTCCATCGCTATTTCTGCTTCCTCATTGGCATCTCTTCAGTATCACTTGGACATTCACTAGCTCTGAGAGCCTTTGTTCTGAAACTCCCTGCCTGACCACAATAGCATGTCATTCTTTCCCTCCTACCCCATTCTCCCAAACCTTCTTTTTGCCCTCATCATGACCTCCATCCTCTGGGCCGCTTCCCATTGTTCCAATCAATCACCTCCTTTTGGGGGGCACCTGCCTCTCTACTCAGCCTGAATACTAATTAGCTATTTCAGCCATCTCTTGCCCCTGACCTACTGTGATATTCCAAGGGAGATTGTGATATGAGTAGTTACTTTAATAACTGAAGAATTGTGGCTACACATAGCACTGATACACATCACAAGCCTTCAACACCTTAGCAGATGTCTTCATGGCTTGCTATCACCCCTCCAAAAAAATTCATCACCTAGTGACTAGCCTTCTGATGATGAGCATTTTCACACTTATCTAATCTAGTTCTTAGTCAGCAGGCACAGTCTCCTACCTGACCCATACTCAGAGCTGTTCAGGCTTAAAAGTACCAGCCAGAGTTCATAGGCACATACTCCAAGAATCCAAGGTCACCTTCATGATGAGTAGTCTCTCGGGCCTTATATTTAAGGGTATTATAAAGAAGAGGGTCTTTCAGCTGAGACAAAAGCTTTCTCACTTGCTTTATTTTTTAGAATAGGAGAGAAAGGAATCTGTTTTCAGGAGAGGGCAGAAATCAAAATGGGATGTGAGCTGAGCAGTATCTTCTGAGCCAAGGAAGCAAATCTATAAGGAGAAGAACAAGGTAAAGAGAGGATGATGTCTGAGCAGGGGAGAGTGGTAGAGAAACAGGGCTTGGTGGAGCCTAGAGTGAAATAGTCTGAGAAGTCAGAAAGTCGATATTGAAAGTCAAAGATAATTGATATTTTGGAGGCTTGCTGTGCTGATGCTCTAATAGTTTTTTATACCTCTTGAATCCTTTCCTCTTAATACATAAGATCCTTGACCTGACCTGTCCTTGCTTTTCCCCAATCCACATCTACCTTGTTAGCAGCTAGTCCATTTGTGGAGGAAGTCACAAAAACTGGGCTAATTGGATTCACTCTGTGTAATGTCAAGCAGGCTCTCACTTTGGGAAGGCTGATGCTTTTTTATTCTTGTTTTAATAATTCCCAATCACATTTCCTATGGGGAGTATTCCAAACTATTTATTTTCCTCACAACTCTAGCCTTACCCCGATTCATTCCCTGCAAGTGACCTTGACATCTGCTGTACTGGGAAACTTAAGACCATCAGACCCAAGTTCCCTCATCATCTCCTCTCCAAATGAGTGCTGGAAAGAGTGCTGACCATCAGAATCATAGGACCTGAGTTTGAATCCTGAATGTCACTTTTACTATTTGTGACCTGGGGCAAATCACTTACCCTGCCTGGGCCTCAGTTTCTTCATCTGTAAATTAAAGGGATTTGGCCAAGTTCACTTTCAACTCTAGGTTTACAGTCCTATGAAACCTCTCAGTGTTTGTGTCCATCCATTCCTGGGGTCTGCTCTTTGCCTTCATAAAAAATCAGTAAGTCAATAAACACTTGTTAAATGCCTACTATGTGCCAGGAGTGGGCTAAGCACTAGAAGTACAAAGAAAGGAATAAGGCAGACCCTGCCCTCAGGAAGTTTACAATCAAATGGGAAAAGACAGTACATAAAAAGAAGCTGAAAAGGTATGAGGGAGAGGGGGCAGGTCATACTCATTCTGGTTCTAGTTCTTCAGCCAGGGTAAGGTTTTTGAGCAGATGGGGTGTTGTGACACGATCAGAATCAAGGTTTAGGAAGATTATTCTAGCAACAGTGTAGGATGAATTAGTAGGGAGAGAGAAGAGAGATGGGAATAATGGTTAGGAGATCCTACAATAGTCTAGGCAGGTGGTCATGACTCACAAAATAATAGAACTAGAGCTAGAATGGACCATAGAAATCATCCATTCCAACCCCTTCATTCTACAGATGAGACTGAATAATTTGCCCAAAGTCACACAGTGAGTTAGTGATAGACCCAGGACTACAATGTAGGCTTTGTATTAAAGAAATAGTAGTAGAAATAGAAAGGAAGGGAGAGATGCAAGAAATAATGCAGGGGTTAAGCTGGAACTGTGTCCTACCAATGAGTCAAGTCGGATTTATTAATGACCTACTATGTGACAAGCACTGTGCTAAGCACTGGGAGTACAAAAAAAGGCAAAAAACAGTTCCTGTTCTCAAAGAGCTTATAGGCCCCATTAGGGGGAGACAACACATTAACAACTATGTACAAAAAAAGCTATATACAGGTAAAATTAGGGATGGTCTCAGAGGGAAGCCTGCAGCCAGGGTTATGTTTGTGTTAGTATCTGCATTCCTCATGCAGAATGATGAATTTCTGGAGGTCATGAAATCCAAGATGTCAGCTGGGTGAGGAACGAAGAGGTAAATGCCCTGGGAACATTCTTTAAATGGTAGAAGATTAGGGAGGAGCTCTCCAATATCCAAACTCTACCCTCTCCAGTCATAAGGAAGGAGGGACCTCATGGATAGGGGGTGCTGAGGAAGTAAGTGTGGAGTTTCAGAGTTGATCTCATCTACAGAATGGTGAGTTGCTGGAGATCATGAAATGTAGGTCAGCTGGGTGGAAAATGATTCAGTTACGTATCAGAGGATGAAGCTGCCATCCTTCCCAAGGCTAGTTCCTTCAGTTGTTCCCTAGGTAAACTTCCCGTCCACCTCCTCCAGGACCTTGCTCCATTATTCATTCTCTCTTCCCTTCTTCCTTTCTTTCTTTCCCTTCTACCTATAGACATATTTAAACAACAGACTTGCTATCTCCTTAAGCTACAGTACCCTCATCTTTTCTACATTTTCTATTTCTAGAGAGAGTTGTCTACACTCACACTTTCTACTTCTCTCCACTTTCCTTACCATTCACTCCTTCCCTAACCTTCCCAAATTTGGTTCTGTCCTCTGATAGTCACTATACTCCTGAAAGTAACAAGTGACCTCTGAATTGTCAAATCCATAGCCCTTTCTCAGTTCTCATCCTCTTTGACCTCTCTGTAGCATTTGATGCTATTGGTCACCTTCACCTTTTCTATGCTTTCTTTTTCCTAGGCTCATGTGACAATATACTCTTGGTTCTCTTTCTACCTCCCTAACCAGTCTTTCTCAATCTCTTTCACTTACTGCTTTTTCCTATCCCTTAAAGTCAGGGTTAAGGTTTCTCCTCAATACTCTTCTCTCTTCAAAACTCTCTACCTTGGTGATTGTGAACTTGTAAACTATGAACCTCTGCAGATCATTCCTAATTCTTTATTTCCAGCCCTGACCTCTCTCCCAAGTTTTGCAAGTTCCAATTCCACTTTTCCAAATGTCTGATGGACACATCTTACCAGCACCTAAATCTCATCATATCTAAAGCAAACTCCCCCATTCCACATCGGCTCCTTCTTTTGACTTTTCTATATCTGTCAATGTCCTCCTCATCCCATTTCCTAGCCACTCATGCTAGAAATCTTTTTCCTCTTCCTTATGCTTTATGTCAATTCAATCAGTTACTTGGATCACATTGATTTAACCCCTGCATTACCTCTTGCATATCTCCCTTCATTTTTATTTCTAATACTATTTCTTTAATAAAAAGCCTACGTTGTAGTCCTGGGTCTACCACCAACTCATTGTGTGACTTTGGGCAAATTATTCAGTCTCATCTGTAGAATGAAGGGGTTGTAATGGGTGATTTCTATGGTCCATTCTAGCTCTAGTCCTATTATTTTGTGAGTCATGACCACCTGCCTAGACTATTGTAGGATCTCCTAACCATAGTTCCTATCTCTCTTCTCTCTCCCTACTAATTCATCCTACACTGTTGCTAGAATAATCTTCCTAAAATTTGATCCTGATCATGTCACAACATCCCCCTGCTCAAAAACCTCCCGTGATACCCTATTGCCCACTTAATTAAGTCTACTGAGTGAAAGCCTGGTAACTGAGACTCTCCACAGTTGGCCCTCCAAAGACAGTATCTCCCATTATTCTTCCTCTTGCATTATAAACACCAGCCAAGCTGGGTGTGGCTTATGCTTTTTCATATTCTCCCTCTTCTCTGTTTCTGACCATCCTTGCCCATCTTTTCCAAAGCAAGTTTGAGGTGAAAATGACAGTTGCCCAAATTCCATTTTGTCAAAAGGCAACTCTTTGTTACTTAGGTTGTCTTACATCTCTTTACCCAGGTAGGTTTTATTTCCTGGGGAGCCAGCCGAGGTCTTCTTTGATAAGACAAATATCCCAATGTCCCTTTCTCTCTCTCTCTCTCTCTCTCTCTCTCTCTCTCTCTCTCTCTCTCTCTCAGTCAGCACATACTAATTGGTATGTAGCTGCTTTCTGGGATTCTTCTGCCTGACTCAAAGGACAAAAAAACCCTGATAGTCACCAAGTGTTGGGTTACTCAGGGTAAGGGAGCTGTGTCCTGCCAATGAGTCAAGTAGTATTTATTAAGGACCTAATATGTGCCATGCACTGTGCTAAGCACTGGTGGGCATAGAGAAAGGCAAATAACAGTCCCTGCTCCCAAAAGAGCCCCATCAGGGGGAGACAACACACTTCCAAAAGCTACATACAGGTGAAATTAGGGATGGTCTCAGAGGGAAGGCACCAAGATTAAAGAGGACTGGAAATTGATTCTTGCAGCAGGTAGGACTAAGGACACTTAGCTTGAAGTATATAACATTTGAGGCATCTAGGTGGTGTATCAAATAGAATACTTGACTTGGAGTAAGGAAAACCTGAATCTGAATCCTCCCTCAAAGACTTCTTAGCTCTGTGATCCTCCACAAATCACCTAACCTGTTTCAATTTTCTCCTCTGTAAAATGGAGACCTACCTCATAGGGTTAGATAGAACCTACCTCATAGGGTTGTTGCAAGTACCAAATGAGATAAAATATGTAGAGTACTTTGCAAACATTAAAGTAATACATAAATGCTAGCTATCATTATTTTTAGTACCAGCATAATCACTATTATTTATTATTTATTATTATTATTAGCAGGGAGTGGGGGACCTAGAATGGTTATGCTTAGAAGGTGGGCTGACCAGGGCATCTCTTGTCTTCTCTCATTGCATGGAGCTGATTTATACTAGTAGAAGAGGAATCCCAGGTTGGTGGAGACAGAAGATGTGTCCACAGGGCTGCTATTTCTAGCTGTTTCCCTACTAAGAGTGAATGGTCTGGGATTTTCTTTTTTGAGAACTTCCTAATTCACTGCTGTCTCTACTCTGGTCTTAGAGCAAAAACATCTTCTCCTGCCTTCCACTCCCAACTTACTGGAATCTACCTCCTTCATTAAGCTTTTCCTGATCTTCCCCAGCTATTGTTAATAAGAGATTTCTTTCTCCTGCCCTCCTGTTTTCCTTTGCATCTCTCATACTACTGCAAATTATAGCTAGTGTTTACATATGTTTCCTACTTGACTGTAAATTCTTTCAGGGCTTCTGTTTGTATCTCCTTCCCTACCTCATTTGGTCCTTTGCATATAATAGCAGATGCTAGGATCTTTCCTTCCTCTCAGTGAGCAACAAGGGAGAATAAATTGTGTCCACCTACTGGCATACGTAGAGCAATTAAAGAGGGGGAAAGTCTAAGAAAGCCAGAGAGAGTAGTGATGGGATCCAGAGAGGACTAGAGAGGTTTTACCCTGATCCTACATGGGGGTCCCAAGGTGTAGGATTGTACCACTAAAGATTAGAGAGAATACTAAAGAAGCATCCTTCCCTTGCCTGAGAAACTGCTTGGATTTCTAGGAAGAGTCAAAAGACTGAGGGGTCAAACTCATAACCCACCAGCTGCTGGAACCAGATAAAAATGTTACTGGGAAATGTTTAACAAAATAGATGAAAATACATCAAAACATAGATAATTTTAATATGTGGTTTTCTAAGTCATTATGTCGCTGGCAGAGATCCTTATCTATAGCTTTGTGGCCCCTGATTCCATCTGAATACCCTGCTTTGATGTCTCTGGGCAAGTGTAGAATAGAGGTTGACTATGTTATTCCTCTGCTCAAGATGCTCTCCGGGCACCATCTTCCCTTTAGATTAAAATGTGGTCTTTTATTTGTCCTTTAAAACCCTTCATAATTTGACACCATTATGCCTCTACAATCTTGTGGCACTTTATTCTCCTTCACAGATGCTACATTCTAGCCAAACTGACCTCTTTGCTACTTTCCCATCAGCCACATCTTATCTCCTGTCTGGGTGCCTTTAAATAAGCCATTTCTTGTGACTGAAATACTTTCCCTCCTCACTTCTGCCTTATGGCTTCTTTTGAGGTCAGATCAGGTACCACCTCCTTCAAGAAGCCTATCTGAATCTTTCCCAGTGGTTAGTATCATCCTTCTGCAAATTACCTTTTTATATATGCAGCCCTTGTCCAAAAACCCCTTAGTATAGGACTCTTTCCTTATTGGTGAAGTTGAATGCCATGCCCTGCCCTGCATGAGGGGCTGGGTGGAGTTGGTGAGAATAAGAGAGACACCCTCTTCAGTCTTCTTGATATTTGAGTCACTTCAGGCATTTTTGGCTTCCAGCTCCTAGAAGGAAGATGGAAAGGGCCAATCCCACTTCAAGTTGCTGTAGGAAATATCTGTGAATCCACGAGAGGTACTGGCAGTCTCTATCATGTCTCCAACCCCAGCTTGCTATAATAGAGACTTCTGGGAATTTCCCCTTGTTAAGATCCAGAACCTTCTCTCTTGGTTGAGCTGAGATAGCTTGCTCCCAATAGGAGAGCTCCTTCATTATATTGTCTAGTATATGTCCTCCCATTTATATCTTCTCTGATTTCTGTTTTACTACTGTCAACCTGAAAGTTTGGTTAAAGGAGGCAAACACGCTAGGTGATATGCAAATTCATATTGTTTATTACCTTAAAGCTAGACGAAGCTAGGAAACTTGTAAATACGAGGAGCCAAAACCCAAGTTCTGACTGCCTGATACAAGATTGACAGAGTTTTTTATATGTTTCAGGACAATCCCAGGATGTCTGTGTCCCTCAGATTTATGGTCTTCATATGTTTTTTTAGTAAGGAAGTTTCTTAGTCATAAATACAGATTGACAAGACAATTGACAAAGTAGTGCCAGTTGGAAATTATGATCCCAGGATATCTGAGTTTTCCTCCATATGGAGTATGTCCCCAAGATAAGAGAAATCCCACTATTTAGCCTTATCTGGTCTCTGGAGTTGCTGGCACAGGAAAGGGCATTTTTACAGCAAAGCAAAGCAGTCTGATTGATTAGTTCAGGCTTTGTTGTCATTACCAATTTTGTTAAATGTGTTTCTTTGCTATTTGCTATGTGTGCTCATTGTTGTAAAATTGGTATTTGGTGGGGAAGGGAATCAAGCCTTGCATATAGAGCTTGGGTTCTCCTTCCCTCCCTTCTACCCAATAATGAAAAACAGCTATCACAAGTTAGATTGAGCCTGATTATGTCCCCTAGACTAATAATATTTAAGGGAACAAATAGATATAATTCTAGCCTGATACCCCCTCTCTCTGAAGAGAGCAGCCAGAAGTCTCAACTTCTTCCTCCTCCTCCTCCTGGCAGGAATTAAAGTCTCCCTTGGACAGGCATGGTGGGAGAAGAGGCTAGAGATGTCTATTCTGCCTCCCTTGGAGCCACAGAATAACACCCCCATGTACAGGTTGGAGGATAGTCGCTCTCCACAATAAGGATTCATTATGCATATTTGTGCTGAATTTTCTATGTGCATATTATTCTCCTCACCCCCATCCACCTTCATTGAAGGCAGGCATTACTTTGTTTTGTTTTATCTTTGCAGCCCCTGTACCTGGTACCATAATAGGTACTTAATAAATGCTAATTGCTATTTTAAAATGTACAGGAGGGAAGGTTATTGAAAATGGTCTCTTTTTTGAGGAAGCGAAACCTTTTACATTTCTTGTAGAGATGAATGAGTGGGGCAGGGGCCTGCTGGAGCCAGCTTCTACAGGCTCTGGAGAACTGATTGTTAAATATACATTTACCCCCTGGAAATCAGATTTACTTGTTTTGTTGATTGTCTAGACTTAAGAAAGTGATGGAGAAAATGTTAATAACGTAAATCAAAGTGTGTGGGAGAGTCAGTTGTTAAACATTTACCAGCATGCCGCTGGTGGGGGAAGGTGAGGGGAGTGCATGACAAATTATCCTAAAACTGCAGAGAGGAGGAAGAAGAGCCAGGAGAACCATTTTTGCTGCAATGATGCAATAACACCAATGAAAACAATACTAAAAGACATAAAAATTCAGATTAAATGCAATAGCCAATCTTGATTCCAAAGGAGTGAGGCTGAAACTCATTTCCTCTAGTCAGAGATAGCAGATAAAGGGAATGGAATGTTGCATAGGACAAAGTCATGGTGGCACTGGCTTTACTGGACTGTTTTTTTTTTTTATTATAAACTAGGGTTCTGGTGAGGTTGTTAATTAGAAATTTTTTTTTTGTTTTGGGTTTTTTTTTTTGCCTTTTGGAGGGCAACTGAGGTTAAGTAACTTGCCCAAGGTCACACAGCTAGGTTTTTGTTTGTGTGTGTGTGTTAAGTGTCTGAGGTCGGATCCAAACTCAGGTCCTTCTGACTCCAGGGCTGACGCTCTACTCACTGCACCACCTAGCTGCCCCGAAATTGTTTATTTTTAAAGATAACTCTAAAACATTAAAAAAAATTCATTACCAACAACACCCTTCTCCTCCTCCCCCATCCAACCCAGAGTTTTTATAGTCTTTCTTAGAGAAGAAAGAGAGAACACTGTCAGGTTTGACAAGACTATTTCAGTAGGAGATGCACCTTAAGCCTTGGATGTGACCTTGTCACCAGGAGTTTTTTTAGGAGTCTCTGTGACAGAAATCCTCACTCCACCCTGCAGGGATCCCTGTAGGAAGCTGTGATTATTTCCAGGAAGATGTTGCCATCCTAAAGGAGGGAAGTTGGAACAGTAGCTGGCAGATGCTACTGAGAGGCCATGACAGTGGCTGGTGTCAAATGGAGAAATGTGAAGATTATGGCCAGTCTGCATCTAATACCTTTACTTAAAAAAAAAAACAGAAAACCCATAACCCTGGAAAACCCTCCATGACATGGAATAAATGCACTGGATAATCACTTTGGGGTGCTTAATGTCACATTCTTGACAATAAAATGAGAGGAAGGTAGACACATTTCTAGCTTTTGTTTTTTACTAGAGATACTTTACTTTTTAAATTTTTATAATGTGTCATAGTCATATGACACATAGAGGAAGCTGGAGGTACAATGGATAGAGCATTGGGCTTAGAATCACTAAGACCTGAGTTCAAATTCAGCCTCAGTTACTAACTAGCTGTTTGACCCTGGACAAGTCACTTAATCTTTGTCTACCTCAATTTCCTCAACTGTAAAATGTAGATAATAATAGTTCTTACCTCCCATGGTTGTTATGAGGATCAAATGAGATAATATTTGTAAAGCACTTAAAACAGTGCCTGGCACATAGTAGGAGCTTAATAAATGCTTCCTTCCTTCCTTCTCATTGTCAGCTTAGTAATACCTATGGATCCCTTCTCAAATAATGTTTTTTAAGTGTATAAAAATGAAACATATAAGATTGCAAAGAAGCTTTTTTTTTCAATGCCAGACTTTGTTGTTTTTATTTTTATTTTTATTTTTTTTAACAAATGCTTTATTAACTTCTGGTTTACATCATTCATTTCCACCAGATTTTGAGTTACAATTTTTTCCCCATTTTTTCCCTACCCACTACCCCAGAATAACAGTCCCACTAGATATCCCTTCATCTAATCTGCTCTCTCCCATATCCCCTTCAACTTTGCCATTAGGGCAAGGTGAATCTCTGAGCCCCGATGCCTGAACATCTTATCTCCCAATTACATGCAAGATAGTATTAATAATAATATTTCTATACATTTGAAACATTTCATTTTAAGACTTTGAATTTCAGATCCATTCCCTTCCTCCCTTGTTCCATCTGGGAAGATAAGCAAATCAGTATATGTTGTACATGTATAGCTATGCTAAACATTACCATAGTAAATATATTGTAAAAGACTGCTTATATTTCCCTCCCACCCATCCCAACCCCCAAGTGGTCCATTCCCTACTTTGATCCTGTCCCTCTTCAAAAGTGGGTACTTCCAAACTCCCCTCCGCCTAGAATGCCCTCCCCTCCATCATCCTCCCTCTCATCCCCTTTCCCCCTACTCTCCTGCAGGGTGAGATATCCCATTTAGTATGTATGTGATTCTCTCCTTGAGCCAAATTCAATGAGAATAAGGTTTTGCCTTTTTGCCTTCCTATTCTTCCCCTCCCCTGCAACTACTTCCCCTTGCCTCTTCTACATGAGATAGTCTACCCTACCCTGTCTCTCCCCATCTCCTCTTGCCACTTTCTTCTCTTACCTCTTAACTTCACCCCTTAAGTATCATCCCTTCCCACCAAATTCAACCTGTGCCCTCTATCCATGTATACCTGTAAACATATATACACACATTCACATATGTATTCATATGACCACACACCCTTCTTCCATTATTTTCATACCAAGAAAGGTTTCATCAGACACAGTTATTGTTTTTCCATGAGGAATGTAAATAGTTCAACTTTGATAAGTTCCTTTTGATTTCTTTTCCCTGATTACCTTCTCAAGCATCTCTTGCTTCTTGTGTCTGAATGTCAAATTTTTTATTCAACTATGGTTTTTTCCTCAAGAATGCTTGAAAGTCCTCTATTCCACTGAATGACCATATTTTCCCCTGAAACAAGATACTCAGTTTTGCTGGATAGGTGACCCTTGGGTTCATTCCCAGCTCTTTTGCCCTCTGGAATATCATATTGCATGCCCTTCAATCCCTCAGTGTAGAAGCTGCCAGGTCCTGGGCTATTCTGATTGTGTTTCCACAATATTGGAATTGTTTCTTCCTGGCTGCTTGTAGTATTTTCTCCTTGATCTGGGAGTTCTGGAACCTGGCTATAATATTCCTAGGAGTTTTCTTTTTGGGATCCTTTTCAGGAGGTGATTTGTGGACTCTTTCAACCTCTATTTCCCCCTCTGGGTCTAAAACATCAGGGCAATTTTCCTTGAGAATTTCTTGAAGGATGATTTCTAGGTTCTTTCTTTGATCATGGCTTTCAGGTAGTCCAATAATTTTTAAATTGTCTCTCCTGGATCTATTTTCCAGGTCAGTGGTTTTTCCCATGAGACATTTTACATTGCCTTCTATTCTTTCATTTATTTGGATCTGTTTAACAGCATCTTGATTTTTCATAAAATCACTAGCTTCCATTTGCTCCAGTCTAATTCTGAAGGAATGATTCTCCTCAGTGAGCTTTTGAGATTCTTTTTCCATCTGGCAAATTTGGCTTTTTAAGGCATTCTTCTCCTCATTGCCTTTCTGAGCCTCTTTTGCCATTTGAGTTAGTCTATTTTTTAAGGTGCTATTTTCCTCAGTCAGGCTGTTGACTGTCATTTCATACTTTTCTTGCATCTTTCTCATTTCTCTACCCAATTTTCCCCCCACTTCTCTTATCTGCTTCTTAAGGTCCTCTATGGCCTGTAACCAAGCTCGTATTTTCATTTGGGGCTTTTGGTGCAGGATTTCTGACCTCACAGTCCTCCTCCTGTTCCATGCTTTGATCCTCTTTGCCCCCAAAATAGGAGTCTAAAGTTGCATTTTTCTATTTATTTTGTTTCCTTTGCCTAGGCATATTGCCACTTAATTACTTTATTTTTCAGCTTGTTGCCACAGTAGGACTCTGCCACCAGACAGGAGAGCTTCTGTCCCAAATGTCTGGGTCTTCACAGCTTCCAGAGGTTGGGTGGCCTCTGTAAAGCCTCCACCTGCTCTGGCAAATTGGATACCCACCCCAGGCCTCCCCCCCAGACCACAATCCATATCCAAGCAGGTTAAAGCAAGAGCAATTAACCCCAAGACTGATTGCTGGATCTCTCTACAGTTCGCAGACCAGGAGCTGGAGCTGCCACTGACGCTGCAAAATGGCCTCTGTGCCGAGTTTCCTTAGCAGCTTTTCGCCCCCAGAGGAGGAAGCCAATGCGTTCCCCAAATACTGGTCCTAAAGTCCATAGGGCACTAACCTCTTACTTTGTCCTAGGCATATCTGTGCTGATGATTCTGGAATCGGCACAGCTGCTGGTGTTCTGGGGTCCCTCCACCCACAGCCGCCTTGGGGCTAAAACCAGGGCTCACACGGGCCTGGTTCCCAGAGCGCTGCACTGTTGGTTCTCAGTGTGCTGTACTGCCTGCTCTCAGAGTGCTGTGCTGGCCGCTCCCTGCAGGGCTGCTGGGCTGTCCTCAGCAGGAGGTTAGCTTCTCTGTGTCGTACTGTGGGTGCTGGGGCTCCAGAAGTTGTTCAGATTCCCCTTTTACATTATTTGGAAGTGGTGTGGGGCAGAGCACCTTGGAAGTGCTGTTTCTATTCCGCCATCTTGGCTCCGCCCCCCAATGCCAGACTTTGAAGGATGGATAATTGCCCAACAAGATAAACAGCCCTTTCAGTGCCTTAAAGTACAATTTGATGGACAAGTATCAGGAAACTGAAAGGTTAAGGGTCTTGAAAGGTGGGGGCAAGTACCACTTTGGTCCATGGCCTGTCAAGACCCACTATTTTAGGACTCCTAGCACCATTGACTAAAAAGGCAATAAAGATTGAGAAAGCAGAGAGTTCAGCTATGCTTAACAGTAGTTTCAAGGAGCTATTGGACTTAAGCTATTCTATGAACAAAATTTAACTTTGTCTAGTCATTGAGAGAACTAGGCCTTTACTTCATTAGTTAAAGGGATTGCCTTAATAATTGTTTTGGTTGTTCAGTCATTTTAGTTGTATCTGACTCTTTGTGATCCCATATGGGATTTTCTTGGCAAAGATACTGGAGTGGTTTGCAATTTCTTTCTGCAGTTCATTTTACAAATGAGGCAAACAGGGTAAAGTGACTTGCCCAGGGTCATACAGTGGCCTAGTAAGTGTCTGAGGCCAGATTTGAACTCAGGAAGATGAGTCTTCTTGACTCCAGTCCTAGCACTCTATCCACTGAGCCTCCTAGCAACGGGGCCTATTTTAATAATAATAGGGAGTAAAAGGGGTCTACAATTACACATCTGAAATTTCCAAGGAAGGTTGGCAATGGCATTGAGGGAGTGAATGTTATCTTGGTGTGTCCAGAAACCAGTAGCATTCAAGTTGCTTGTTTGGTATTATACATAGTACTATAGGGAAGTCTGGTACCTCAGTTCAATTCAACAAATATTAAGTGCCTACTGTGTACAGAATATATCTAAAACACTATGTCTACAACATGAATTTTATGCTGAGATTCCCATAACAGAAGAAAATAAGAGGAAGACTGCTCTCATTTCCTTCTACTCAATAATGAAAAACAGCTATCATAAGTTAGACTGAGCCTGATTATATCCCCTAGACTAATAATATTTAAGGGAGAAAATAGATATTATTCTATCTTGATACCCCCTCTCTCTGAAGAGAGCAGTCAACAGTCTGTTTTTATTGGAGTTCTATCAATATGATCACATGCCACAAGGAAATTTTAGGAAATAAGCGATTGTCAGTGGTGCATAGGAAAATCTGTGGGTGATAAAAACTGATTACAAGTGTTGGCCAACCTGAACAAATGACCTCATTGTGCTTGGAGAAAATGTTGGAAGACTATAAGGAAAGACTACTGAAATTGATAGACTGGAGATCACTGGATTAAAGGTATGTGTGTACCAAATTCAGTTTTGCTGAGCCTCTTTTAAGTATGACAACCACATGATGTTCTTTTTTTTCCTATAAAAAAGTTTTATTGGGGTGGCTAGGTGGCACAGTGAAAAAGAGTTCTAGCCCTGGAGTCGGGAGGACCTGGGATGGGTTCTAGCCTCAGAAAATTAGCACGCACACATAAAAATAACTAGCCATGTAACCTTGAGCAAGTTACTTAACCCCAATTGCTTTAAAAAAAAGTTTTATTGATGCCTTTTATCTCACTGTCTTCCCTCTTGCAATTGAACTGTCCCTTATAACAAAACAAAACAAAAAAGTCAACAAACCCAAAACAGACAAACAAGTTAAAAACAGTACAGCAAAAACTCTTAACTGCCCACATCTAACAATGGACGGCATGTTCTTCTTAGTAAGCCTCTTTTATGAGGTAGTATGTCTTGTTATTTCTTATCCAGGGCAATTCTAAAGGTGTTTTGTTTGTTTTATTTTGTTTTGATTTAGAGGAATATAAGTAGTTCAGTGTACTGAATGCTGGCCCTGGAGTCCCAAGAACCTGAGTTCATTATCTGACCTCAGACACGATTTGTGTACTCTTAAGCAAATCATTTAACCTCTGTTCGCTTAGTTTCCTTAGCTGTAAAGTGGAGATAATATTAGCACCTACCTCCAGGGTTATTAGGAAGATCAAATGAGATAATATTTGTAAAGTGCTGGGGGTGAAGCTTAGGATATTGCTCCCACCACATAAAGTTTCCTGTCCCCTTACTATCATGATCACTTGTAATATAAGATCTTCCCCACCCATTAATGGGCCTTACTTGGAGCCCATTAAGCTCACTTGCTTAAGGGAGGCTAGCTTGTAGGAAGGTGTTCACACCTTTTGCTAATTTCTAATTAGGCACTGAATCAAGAGGGTTGTGATGCCTTCTGGCTCAGAGAAGTATATATACTCCCCAGCTGGTATTTTGCTTTGGGGGCTGGTTTATGAGAAGGATCTTGTGATTCCTTGGTTGAGATTCTGAGTGACCATATGTTCAGAGCTCCCCACCTGCTCAGATGTAAAGGCCCTCTCTATCTAGGAATGTATGTAAATTGTATAGTTGATTCAGGTAGTCAGTGCCCTATCTGTTGGTCTTTATTTCTCTGCTTGTATTTTCTCTGAAATTCAGGGTGCTGAGTTTTCCCCTGAACTAGTGAATGTAATTTAAAAAGATTGTTGACCACTTAAACAGCTATCTTTCCTAGTTAAGCAGATCTAAGAACTGGTTCTAGCAGCCATCCTGGGTATGCCAATGTGGTTGCTGATATATCACCTTCCTCAGGATATATGCTTCAGCCTGTCAGTCTTTCTTTAAGTGTGATGTCCTACTGAACATAATGCTTCAGATGTAGTATGGCCAGGGGAGAGCAGAGCACAACCATCACTCCCTTCTCCCTGGATATTTTATTTTTGTTAATATTTTAAATCCACTACCTTTTTTGGCTACTGTTTACTCACCTTGACCTTCAAGTTCACCTATTTTTCACACAGAATGATTTTTAGCTATGTTTCTCCCCATCTTGCATTTTTGTTGTTAATTAACATTTGCTTCTAAATCTTGTCTAAGTGAAATTTAATCTTATTGCATTGGGCTCATCATTCTAATCTAGAAATATTTTTTAATCTAAATCCTATCATTATTTTCATATTAATTATTCAAAAATTTAAAAGCATGGTTCTCTTCTTCCACCACCATCCCAATATTATACTGATAAAATATATGCTAAAATGAGAGAAATTTATACAAGTAAAATTATTTCTTTTCAGAAATTGTTTTACAATTATTTTTAAGTCAATCTATTTATACACACACACACACACACACACACACACACACACACACACTTTCACATTACAGGTAGACTTCAGATTCCTCAAGGTCAAGGAATAAACTTTTTACCTCTCTCTTTTCCCAAATAGCTCTCTAGTAGGCCCCCAGCTCTCTTTTTGGAATAGAAGTATGTCTTATTATCTCTTATCCAGGACAATTCTACTAGACTCTTTGCTCAGTGGGTTCTTTATGGAGGCCTATTAACTAACAACCACCACTAATCATCTCAACTGCTGTGCATCAGATGGTGAAGGAAAAGAAAGATGTGGGTAAATCAACCTTTTCTTCTTTGTTCTCTCTTCTTCCTGCAGCCTACCTGACAGTGTACATTTCCTTAATTCTTCTTCCTGCTGCTTCCTACCTCTCTCCCTTCCTTCACCTGACTCTACTCAATATTTCTTAGTTTAATTCTATAGAGCCCCTTGGTGAGTAAGATTACTGGACTAGAGTCATCATTTCCTGAATATGTGCCCCCGCTCCCCCATTTTCTCATGGTTTTCCCTAGGCAATGCTGTTTCCTCACTCCTAGAATTACCTCTCCCTTCTCCCCTCTAGACCCACCAAATCTTGTTGGTGATCTTTATCTTTCAAGAGCTTACTCAGATAACACCTCCTCTAGGAAGTTCTTCCTCATCTCCCCACCAAGAGATGAACTTACTTTTCTTTCAATCCCCACAGCAATTAGAATTATAGGTTTTAGAATTGGAAGGGATCTTAGGGTCATCTGGTCCACTCCTCTCATTTTATAGATGCAAAACTGAGTTTCAGAGAGGTGAAATGATTTGTCTCCAGTTCATTTAGGTAATAAGTAACAGGACCTAGGTTCAAACCCAAGTCTTCTGATTCCAAATCACCTTCTATTACCTCAAGCTGCCTCTTTCTATCTTTTTTAATGATACCTAGAACATTTTGCCTTATAATCAGTTATTTGTGTACTTGTTTTATGAGACTCTTCCCACATTAGAATGTAAGTTCCCCGAAAGCAAGGAACATGTCTCACTCAAAACAAAACAAAAATCTTTCCACAACCATCTAGCAGAGTTTCTTCCATATTGTAGGTGTTCAACAAATATTTATTAAGTATTGAAAGAAAGTTTTACTACCAACCAATTGGAGTTGTTCCAACTTTAGCCTTTGCTTAGAATGTATCCAGATCTGATTTCCAGGGGGAAGAGAGAATCACTTGAACTCTGGGCCTGTGGGATCTGTAAGGAGATAAATCTTGAGTTCTTCAGGACTGCAGTCACAGCCATGCCCTTTCCTTCTTGGTGTTTACTCTCCCCATGGAACCTTTATAAAAGGGGCTATTAGACTCACACTGAGTGGCTGGAGAACATACATTCTTGCTTTCTGGTAAGGGTATCCTTTATTGTCTGTTACTCAGCAGGAATGGCTCTATTTGCTTTTGAATAGGTCAGCTGTCTCTTAAATAAGTCAGCTGAGGGCCTAGGAAAGAGTTCTTGCCAGAAATACAAAGCTGTAATCTGGATGACTGGGCAGAGATCCCTCACTCCAAGACACTTAAGGGATTTGGAGGTACCTTATAGTATCTAACCCGCTTGTGATGTTGTCAGTGATGGAGAGCCAGCCCTCTCTGGTGTCAGATACTAGGCTAAGCAACTAGGTTAATCTTCCTTTGTCACTAGGTGGCAGAATGTAATTAAAATGTCAGGATTTCCTGCTACTTTGTAAGCTATTTCTCTTAAAGATTGCATTAGTTACGTGGTACCATTTGCCAATGACATTTTAGGGTCAAGGCCATAAAATAAAATTTCCTTTGTGCAAGTAATGTTTATATACTTCCTATACCTTTTACCTCCCTTGTGTAATTTAACTCATCTGCCTTGATGAGCTTGACTCATATAGGAATCAGTCTTAACAATACTGCTGCTGAAAGCATGCTGGATTTAGAGTTTGAGGGCATAGGTTCAAATCAGACTTCTCCCACCTGTGCCCTCATGGGAAAGCCTTTTAACCTCTCAGTCCCAGTTTCCTCAACTGTAGAATGAGGGGTAAGAGTGGATAGGTACCTTCCAGCTCTAAATCTATGATCCTATGCTCTTTCCACAGTTTCTGGTCTAATAACCCAGGACCCCCTCTAATCACTCAATCAACCAAGAAAGGAAACACAGTAGTAGAGTGGAGAATGTTAGACTAGAAAGTGGGAAAGAGGGGGCTATGCCCTGGCTAGACCACACGAGTGACTACATGGCCCTGGATAAGTAAGTCACTTTACCAACCTTAGTGCTGGGTCTTAGTATTCTCATCTGTAAGTGAGAGGGTCAATAAAGGAGATGGTCTTTAAGAGATTTTCCAGTTCTGAACTTCTCTATTTTATGGTCCACTTTCAGTTTTTGTATTTTATGTCTTTATGTTCTTTCCAGCCAGGGTGTGCTGGTAAATTTTTAACAACTAGCTTACCAGGAAAAATATGTATGCATGATACTCTGTTAATTTACTCTGCATTATTAATATTGACTACATCCCTTCCTTAAACTAGATGATCCACAAAAATGTAATCCTCCCTTCCCCCTTGGAAATCAGCTCTGGATACATTCCAAGCAAAGGTTAAAGCTGGAACAACTCTAATTGGTTGAGAGTAAAGCTTGCTTTCTTTCTTCCTCCCTTCCTTCCTTTTTTTCTTTCCTTCACTACTTAATAAATATTTATTAAACACCTACAATATGGAAGACACTCTGCTAGATGATTGTAGAAAGTTTCTGGTTTTGCTTTTTTTTTCCCCCAATGCTTTATTAACTTCTGGTTTACATCATTCATTTCCGCCAGGTTTTGAATTACAAAATTTCTCCCTGTTTTTCCCCTACCCACTGCCCCAAAATATTGGTCCCACAGGATATCCCCTCCTCCAATCTGCTCTCTCCCATATCTTCTCCCATGCCTCCTTCAACTTTTCCAGTAGGGCATGGTGGATATCTATGCCCCAGTGCCTGTATATCTTATTTCCCAATTACATGTAAAACAGTATTAATAATAGTGTATGTGTGTGTGTGTGTGTGTGTGTGTGTGTGTGTGTGTGTGTGTGTGTATTTAAACATTTGGTTTTAAAACTTTGAATTCCAGATTCATTCCCTTCTTCCCTTGTCACCCACCCTTACTGGGAAGATAAGCAATTCAATATAGGTTGTACATGTGTAGCTAATGCAAAACATTACCATAGTAGATATATTGTAAAAGACTGATTATATTTCCTTCCATCCTATCTCACCTCCCACTTGTTCTATTCTCTACTTTGATCCTGTCCTTTTCAAAAGTGGGTGCTTCCAACTCCCCTCCCCCCCAACCTGCCCTCACTTCTATCATCCCTCCTCTCATCCCCTTCCATCCTACTCTCCTGTATGGTGAGATACCTACATTTAGTGTGTATGTCATTCCCTCCCTAAGCCAAATTCAATGAGAATAAGGTTGACCCATTCCATTCCCTTTTGCCTTCCTGTTCTTGCCCTCCAATTTTCCCTTGCCTCTTCTATATGAGATAGTTTACCCCATTCTGTCTTTCCCCATCTCCTCTCATTATATTCCTCGCTCACCTCTTAATTTCACCTTTTAAGTATCATTCCTTCCTATTAAATAGGTCCTGTGCCCTCTATCTATATATACCTGTAAACATATTTATACACATTCACATATGTATTCATATGCCCATATACCCTCCTATATAGACTATATATATTCCCTTCAACTATTTTCATACTGAGAAAAGTTTCTTCAGTTACAATTATCATTTTTCCATGTAGGAATGTGAATAGTTCAACTTTGATAAGTTCCTTATGACTTCTTTTCCCTGTTTACCTTCTTACGCTTCTCTTGCTTCTTGTATCTGAATGTCAAATTTTCTATTCAACTCTAGTTTTCTCATCAAGAATACTTTAAAGTCCTCTATTCTACTGAATGACCATATTTGCCCCTAAAACATGATACTCAGTTTTTCTGGGTAGGTGATTCTTGGTTTTAATCCCAGCTCCTTTGACCTGCAGAATATCATGTTCCAGGCCCTTTGATCCCTCGGTGTAGAAGCTGCCAGATCCTGTGTTATCCTGATTGTGTTTCTACAATATTCAAATTGTTTCTTCCTGGTTGCTTGTAATGTTTTCTCTTTGATCTGGGAACTCTGTAACCTGGCTATAATATTCCTAGGAGTTTTATTTTTGGGATTTTTTTCAGGAGTTGATTTGTGGACTCTTTGAACCCCTATTTTGCCCTCTGGTTCTAAAACATCAGGGCAATTTTCCTTGAGAATTTCTTGGAGGATGATTTCTAGATTCTTTCTTTGATCATGGTTTTCAGGTAGCCCAATAATTTTTAAATTATCTCTCCTGGATCTATTTTCCAGGTCAGTGGTTTTTCCCATGAGACATTTCACATTGCCTTCTATTCTTTCATTTGTTTGGATCTGCTTAACAGCATCTTGATTTCTCATAAAGTCATTAGCTTCCATTTGGTCCAATCTAATTCTGAAGGAATGATTCTCCTCAGTAAGCTTTTGAGATTCTTTTTCCATCCGGCAAATTTGGCTTTTTAAGGCATTCTTCTCCTCATTGGCTTTTTGAGCCTCTTTTGCCATTTGAGTTAGTCTATTTTTAAGGTGTTATTTTCCTCAATCAGGCTGTTGACTCTCATTTTATAATTTTCTTCCATCATTCTCATTTCTCTTCCCAATTTTTCCTCCACTTCTCTTATCTGCTTCTTAAGGTTCACCATGGTCTGTAATCAGCCCATATTTTCATTTGAAGCTTTTGGTGCAGGAGTTTTGACTTCACTGTCTTCCTCTTGTTCCATGCTTTGATCCTTTTTGTCCCCCAAATAGGAGTCTAATGTTAGATTCTTCTGTTTTGTTTTGTTTTGTTTTTTGCTTCCTTTGCCTGCTCATGTTGCCACTCAATTACTTGACTTTTGGGCTTTTTGCCACAGTAGGACCCTGCCACCAGCCAGGGGAGCTATCATCCCAAACACTGCGGTTTTCTCAGCTTCCGGAGGCATTAGTTGGGTACCCTCTCTGAAGCCTCCACACACTCTGACTAGCTGGTCACACACCCCAGAACCTCCACCCTAGACAGCAATCCAGATCCAAGCAGGTTAAAGCAAGAGTGATTACCCCTCAGACTGGTCACTTGGTCCCCCTACAATCTTCAGGCCAGGGGTTGAATCTGCCACGTGGTGGCAGCTGCGCTGCAGCACCTCAGAGGCTTCTCCCTCCAGGGGATAAAGGCCGACACACTCCCAGCTACTGGATCCCAACATCCACACTACACTGACCTCTCACTTTGACCTTGGCATCTATGTGTTAATAATTCTGGAAAAAGCCACAGCTGCTGGTGTTCTGAAGTCCCTCCAGCCAGAGGTTGGTCAGGCCCAACCTGGGGCTAAAACCTCTGACTCACACAGGCCTGGGCTTGACTCCCAGAGCACTGCACTAGCCACTCCTTGCTGGGCTACTGGGCTATCCTCAGTTGTAGGTTTGCTTATCTGTGTCATTTTGTGGGTTCTATAGCTCCAAAGTTTGTTCAGAGTCCCCTTTTACATGGATTGGGGAAGGTGGAAGCCAGAGCCCCGAGGACGTCCTGTTTCTACTCCACCATCTTGACCTTTTGCTTTGTTTTAAGAGAGATATGGTCCTTGCTCTCAGGGAACTTACATTCTAATTTTGGAGGAGGCTTATAAAATAAGCTCTGATATGTATTCATTGTTCACTCGTTTTTCAGTCTTGTCCAACTCTTTGTGACCACATTTGGGATTTTCTTTGCAAAGACATTGGAGTGGTTTGCTGTTTCCTTCTCTAGCTCAGTTTACATATAAGGAATTTGAAGCAAACAGGGTTAAGTGACTTGCCCAGGGTCACATAGCTAGTAACTGCCTAAGCCTAGATTTGAATTCAGGTCTTCCTGACTCTAGACCAGGCACTCTACCCACTGTGTCACCTGTTTTGTAGCATCTGTCAGCTTCTGAGATATAAATGCTCAGACTGAAAATTTAACAATAGGGTCTCACAAACCAGTAGGATCTGGCCACATTCCTGTTTACAGCCCTGATATTCTATATAGATCCAAATATTCAGAAGCACAAGGAACCTTAAAGATGATCAAATCCAACTCCCTCATTTTATAAATAAGAAGTGACTAGCCCAGAGAAAAGTGACATACCCAAAGCAATGAGATAGAATTTGAACTCTAAGTTCAGGGATCTTCCCCCATGCCATGTTTTAAGGTGTCTGAAAGTTAGCTTGGTGGTGCTATAGTACACAGAGCAAGGGTTGGAATTCATGAAGACTCATCTTCATGAGCTCAAATCTGGCATCAGGCAAAATATAAAATGAGCTGGAGAAGGAAATGGCAAACCACTCCTGTATCTCTGCCAAGAAAACCCCAAATGGAGTCATGAAACGTCAGACACAACTTGTTCTAAGCTAGCAAGTTCAGAAATTCTTTTGTCTTTTGTTTAAGGTCTCCTCTGGTTGTCAATACAGTATCAAAAAATGGGAAAACCATTTTCTGGGTACTATAACCCTCTAGTAATCAGAGGATGGCAGAATGTTGAACTTCACCAGCCATCCCCTGATTATTAGTCCTGGATGCTTTGCCACCTAGTCCCCTCTGCTGAACCACTTTTGAACCCAAGGGGATATTTTCCCAGGGGGTTATTTATAAGACCTTCACTAACATCCTCCTTTGAATGCCTTGCTGTGGTTTGTAGGTGACTCTGGATTTTCAAAGACCATACCATCAGAGGACAAGATCTAACTGGTCCCACAAAGGTATAATAAAGGTTTCAAGTAGGGGCCTAGAGTATGCCATCGTGCAAGAACTGGCCTAGCCAAGTTCTAAGAAAAACATAACCAGGCTGGGTGCAAGGTGATGTTTCTTTTTTTTTTTATGGGGGTTTTTGGTCATAGCAACTCTATATACTGAGGGAGTATGACGTAGTAGATAGAGGGCTAGTCTGGGAGAAAGAAAGACTTGAGTTCAAATATTACCTCAGACCCTATCTGTGTGATCCTGGAAAAATCACCTAATCTTTCTGTTCCTCAGTTTCTTTTTCACTAAAATGAAAGAGTTAGACCTGATAGACTCTAAAATCCCCTTTAGCTCTAAATATTTATGGTCTTATGACCTGCAGCAGTGGAGGGAGTACCTTCTTTGAGAAAATCATTAATCTTAGAAATACTGAACTATTAATAAGGAAGAAATTAAGCTATAGGGGCGGCTAAGTGGCACAGTAAGTAGAGCATCGGCCCTGGAGTCAGAAGGACCTGAGTTCAGATCCGGCCTCAGACACTTAACACACACACAAACAAAAACCTAGCCGTGTGACCTTGGGCAAGTTACTTAACCCCAATTGCCCTCCAAAAAGCAAAACAAAACAAAAAAATGTTAAGCTATATATTACAAGGGCACAGTTACTCAAAGAAATCAGCCTAATGCAAGCTCAACAGTTCTGACGTTTCTTAAATCTGCCAGACCATCTATTTTCTGACCAGAGTCTTATCATTGTACCACCTTTGAGGCCGCCATCTTGACAGAAGAGCTTCCTATACTCAGGTTCCTGTCATGCTTGTATATCCTGCCCCAATACCCCAGATATTGGGTTATCATTCCCTTATCATAGACTTTGGTTTTTACCTATTGGTTGACTTAAAAATACATGCCAAAAAGGCAAAACCTTATTCTCATTGAATTTGGCTCAGGGAGAGAATGACATACATGCTAAATAGGTTATCTCACCCTACAGGAGAGTAGGGTGGAAGGGGATGAGAGGGGGGATGATGGAAGGGAAGGCAGGTTTGGGTGGGGAGGGAAGTTGGAAGCACCCACTTTTGAAAAGGGATAGGATCAAAATAGGGAATAGACCAAGTGGGAGGTGGGATAGGAGGGAGGGAAATATAGTCAGTCTTTTACAATATACCTACTATGGTAACATTTTGCATAGCTATACATGTACAACATATACTGAATTGCTTATCTTCCCAGCAAGAGTGAGTGACAAGGGAGGAAGGGAATGGATCTGGAATTCGAAATTTTAAAATCAAATGTTTAAAAATATATAAATACTATTATTAACACCATTTTACATATAATTGGGAAATAAGATATACAGGCATTGAGGCACAGAGACCTTGCCCTACTGGATAAGTCGAAGGGGGTATGGGAGAAGATATGGGAGAGAGCAGATTGGAGGAGGGTATATCCTGGGGGACTGCTATTCTGGGGTGGTGAGTAGGGGGAAAATGGGGGAAAAATTGTAACTCAAAATCTGGCGGAAATGAATGTTGTAAACCAGAAGTTAATAAAGCATTTGGGAAAAAAATACATGCCAATATAAGTCGATCAGGAGATCTCTCATTTTATGGTGGCCTCTGACACCACTCCCAAGGCTTACATATTAACTGACTGCACAGTATGTCAGCAGTCATATGGCTAGTTCCCAATCACCTCAAAAATACCCCCAAAGTTGTTAAATCTAATTCCAAAGTGGAGTCGTCTAAGCAAGACTGACTTTTTATATAGATGAAATAGGAAGCCACCTACAACCTACATGATATATTTGAGGGGCACCAGGAAGACTCCCCCCATCTCCCAATATTTCTCTTTCTTCATTTATATGGAAACATTCCAGTTCACTATAGCTGGAATATATACTATGTTAAGGATAGTAAGGTGAGATAGGACTAGAAAGATAAGACTGTTGCCAGATTGTAGAGGAGTTTCAATGCCAGGATAAAGATTATAGATTTAGAAGAGAAAAGGACCTTAGAGGTCATCTAGTCCATTCTCCCCATCTTATATACAATGAGATTGAGGATTGGGGAAATTACATGACTTGGCCAAGGTTAAAGTGGCAAAGCTAATATTTTAATCCTGGCCTTCTGAATCCAAACCTGGATCTCTTTTGAACTATCTTAAGTAGTATATACTTAATTCAAAAGGCAAAGGAGAGTCCCTGAAAGTTTATCAAGTGAAGGAGTGATACCATCAGAGCTTTACATAAGGAGGATTGCTTGGATAACAATATGAAGGATGGATGGAAGAGGGTAGAGATTTCAGGCGGGAAGCTATTTTGCTGGTGAGATAGATGTCTAGAGTGAGAGTGACTGCAATGGGCTTGGAAAGGAGTGAGAGAATTAATATGAGAGAGAATTAATAGACCTTAGAAATTGACTAGATGGAATCAAGGACCAAAGAAGAAAGAGCTAAAGATGACCCTTTGGTTTTGAGCCTAGAAAAATAATATCAGTCACAGAAAGAAAAAAAAATAGGATGAAGGGGTAGATTAAAAAGATGAGGAGGTCAATTATGGAGATGTGGAGTTTGATGTGCTGATATCCAACTGGAAATGTAGGATTGGATCAGCTTTTACTTCTTCAAACATTTGCTAAGGATGATGGGGCAGAGTTTGAGACTGCCTTGTTGAAGATGCAGCTCAGTGTGTCTCAAAATGGTTTTATCTTCATGAATGGTCTTATCAGTCCTTACTAGAAAATGGAAGCATCTGCCACTGGAAGAGTTATTGAACTAAAACACATGACATGCTCAGAGAGAAACACAGACATGTGACACAGATACACACACACATGTGCAGACAGACTGACAGGCACTCCCTCACTTTATATATGAGGGAATTGAGATCCAGGGAAGTATAGTGACTTGTCCAAGATATTTTATCCAGTCTTCAAATCTCCATGGGGTTTTTCTAATCCCAAAGGTAACAGTACCCCTTGCCCTAAGATCTGTCCTCCTTACTTCCCCTCAATGGAAAGGAGGTTATGACTCGGCCCTCTAGGGAAAAAAAAATAGCCCACACAGCCTTCCTCCTTCCAATGACATATCATTTGGTCTACAAGATTGTTGACCAGCCATCTTCCCTCATTTTTGCTCTTCCACAGGACAAAAAGCCTGTATCCTATACATCAACATGCCCACTGTCAAGTATTCTTTTCACTGTTTTTTCTTTTTTTTCCTTCTCTTAAAGGGTTGGTTAGTACTAGTAGCCACTCCAAGAGAATTTGGGGTAGCATATAGGTCATTTAGACTTGGAGTCAGGAAGACCTCAGTTCAAATTCCTCAGATACTTACTAACCACGTGACCCTGAGCAAGCTACTTAATATCTTGTGCCTCAGTTTCATCATTTGTAAAACAAGGGCCTTTAACCCAGTGGACTCTAAGGCCCTTCCAACTCTACATCTATGATCTTCTGTCCCCTCTGTTATTTTGGGGATTATGCATCAGTGGAGGGAGATATATGGTTCCTATATCTACTTTTTTTCCCTTCAATTTCCTTGCCCAGCGCAAAAGCTTAAAGCCAAAACTCCTGTCTACAAAGGGCTTCATGTTACTATTGTAAGTAGGGTCTCATGTACTATTTGTTCTCGGCAAGAAGGCTGTTAGCTCCTTTCTCTGGGTTAACTTATCTCAAATTTCCAGCTGTTCCAGTGGAGTTTGGAAGGGGTTCATTTAAACTTTGTTCCCTTTGGGTCAGGTTTGGGAAAAATATATTACTTTGAGTTCTAACTGAGGTCAAATGACTGAGTCCCAAATACTACTCCCATGGGAGCCATATTGACCACCCCAGAACAATCTAGTCTATATATCCCACTTTCCAGTTCAGATGAATGGTTTCCTGTCACATCAACCTTTTCCTCAGGAATCTCCCTTTGGCATTCTTATGTGCTTAGGAACAATCTCTATGCCAAGCAATGTAATTTTCATAGGCTTTGGAATTGCAGTACTGATACCCAACCATTCTGCCTTGACTCCAGGTCCTACATACACCTTTAAACATGACAGGAGGAAGGAGGCCTTTGCTATGCTCTTGGAACTTTGGTAGGTTTTCTCTTCATCTGCTGAAACCTACCTATACCACTAGGAGTGAGGAAATGGGGCATCCCACTTCATAGATGCCTGTTTTAAAAAGCGCTTTAGCTTGTCATATGGGAAAACATGTTGGCGTAACAATCTCCTCTAAAACTTTACCAATATACTATAGTATTCCAACCCAGAATCATTTTTCTCTCCTGGTTAAAATGTAAGCTCTTTCAGAATAAGAATTGCTTCATTCTTGGGGGATGGTTGGGTGGTGCAGTGAATAGAGCACCAATCCTAGAGTCAGGATGACCTGAGTTCAAATCTGGCCTCAGACACTCAACACTTACTAGCCATATGACCTTGGGCAAGTCACTTAACCCTGATTGCCCTGCCCTACCCCCTCAAAAAAAAAGGCAAAAAAAAAGAAGACGAAGAAAAAAAAAGAAAGAAAAGAATTGCTTCATTCTTTATATTTTTATTCCAAACACCTAGAAAAATGCTTGGCACATAGGAGCTTAATAGATGTTGTTGATTGATTATTACTATTATTTGTTACCCAAATTTGCTCTTCAAGAAGTGCGATACAGGGGAAGTATCCTGGATTAAAAGTCTGGAAACTTAGTTTTCTAGTTCCAGTTCAGCCACTGACCAGCCTTGTGACCTTAGGCAAGTCACTGGTTAAGGCTCAGATTTCTTCTTTTAATTTATCCATCTATATATCACATTTTTTTCTTTTTAAATTTTGAGTCCCAAATTCTCTTTCCCTCTCCCATCCCCTCCTCCACCCCCTGAGAAGTCAAGCAATATGATAGCAATTATATATGTGACATGCAAAACATTTTCATATCAACCATATTTTTTAAAAGCAAGAAAAATAAAGTAAGGAAATTGTACTTCATTCAATTTGTACTCTGAGTTCATCAGTTCTCTCTCTGAAAGTGGATAGCATTTTTTTTTATCACAAGTCCTTTGGCATTGTCTTGAATCATTGTATCGATCAGAATGATGGTTTAGAATGATGAATATTATATTGATAAAATGATGGTTGTCCTGGAGAATACTGAAATTCTCTTCTAGCCTGAAGAGCCTGAGGTTCCAAGTCACAGTTATATAAGCGTGTGACTTCTGTAAATACTTTGAAAAATTGAAACTAACATTTCTCTAGACCAGAGGTCAAGTACTTTCAAGGAGATTTGGGAAATCTTTAAGCCTCTCAACAGTGCTTGTGGTAGGGGAAAAGAGAAAGGAAATGTAATGGTTCTCTAGCACCAGTCCTTGACCCCAGACCTCAGTTTAGGCTGAAGGAGTTGAGGATAAGAGAGCAAGGGGAAAAAAGAAAGAAAGAAAGGGGAGGGGAGGGGAAGGAAGGATCAGAAGTAGGTGAACAAAAACTCGTCATTTCATTTTTCCCTTTTAAAATAATGATATTTTGTTTGGACACAGAAAACTCTGTTTTCATTTCCCCTGCACCTCTCTAGTCCTCCCCCTCTCCCACCACATTCCACTAAAGTAGATAAACAAAACTATCCATTAGCCTGTTTATGATCAATAGTCTATTCTTCATTAAATTCATCAAACACTTATTAAGTGCTTACTGTGTGTAGAGCTATATGAGATATCCTGAAAGAGAAACAAAGCTTAGATAAGACAAGATTTCTGCCCTCATCAACATACTGTCTGGTAGGATCAGATGGCAAGCATAGTTAATTATACTACACAATGCGAGACACTAAGTATATTAGAAAGGTGCAAGACCAGGTGTTATCAGGGCCTTATCTCATTTGGGTGTGAAAGTTATTTCTCTGACAGGTGCTGAAGAAGACTAACAGAGCTAAACATGAGGCCTGACCTCCAAAGCTAGCAGGTTTCTTTCCTAAAATACAACCCGAAAAGTGCTGCTAGTAGAATGATCTTACTTCTGGTATGCAAATTCCCACTTCTGGCCCTTTCCTTGTGTTCCCCCTTCTCCCCTTCCACACCTGGAATGCCTCTCACCCTTCAAATCCTGCCCAGCCTTCAAGGTCCAGCTTAAATCCCATGTCCTCCATGAAACCTTCCCTAACTATTCAGGTCCTATGGATCTTTCTATTCTCAAGAGAGCACTAACAGTCAGGACCATAGTTTTATACTTTTCCATTCATTTCCTGTTTTAGTTTCGATCCCTTCCAAACTAAATTGTTAATTCCTTTAGAACAAATACCACGTCATTTACTTCAGTTATATCATTCATACTTCCAATCAGTATCTGGCATTAAATGACACTCAGTCAATGATTTCTAATTGAATATACATATGATTGCTATGTATGTTAGACATGTACTGTACTGATGTGTATTGTATGCACATATCACAGTGTATATATAGTATATTAAATGGTATACTTATTGATATGAATATAATGAGGATTTAGGTCACTAGAGTCATGGGTCCTTGAAGGTGTAAGAACAGGTTATTAACAGGAACCTATAAGGTGTTCAATTCTCTGTTTAAAGGAGTCTGCAAATTGTGTATTCCTGAAGCTCCACAATATATTTTTTTAGTTCATTTTTAAAAAATTGTTTTTATTAATTTGTTTGTTTACTTTTAGTTTACAAGATTCGGTTCCACAATTCTTTGAGTTTCAAATTTTCTCCCTCTCCCTCTCACCCCACCCCATGGCAGTATGCACAATCAAGTATAGGATCTGCAAATACTTCCACATTAGACATTAGTCAGGTTATAAAATCCACAATATATCTTTATACTTAAATCCTTGAAGGTTCTGCTTAGGGTCAAAGTGATTCTGGCCCTGCCTGGTTTTGGTTTCCTATTGTCCCTTTATTTGTTCCTTTTGGCTAAGTAGTCTCTTCTTGGCCCCACATTTATAGTTAGAGTGACTTGAACTCTACCATTTGCAGTGTCCACTGTATCCTTGCCTGAGATCTGATTCCTCAGGTTTCTCCCTTTTTTTCCTTTTTACATGGCTAGGACCCAGGGTATTAATGCATTCAAATGCAGCAAGGATTATAAATCTCTCTAGGACACAGGCTGCATTTATGAAAGGGTAGTACCAGATCTACCTTCCCTCCCTTCTCCAGATGTTTCAAGGAACAGGCCTGGGTAATTTGAATAACCTAGCCCAGCTGCCCTGACGACGGAGGGACAATTGGGCCAAGAGTGAGATGCTTTCCCCCCAATCCTTAGATCTAGCAGGGAATATCAGCAGTAGAAGACACACCCACTGGATGCTGGGGGCGGGGAGGGGAAGAGATACAAGTGGCAGGAACCTTTAGGAAACTGGAGAAAGTGATCCACTTGTGAGGTGCCAAGGGAAGGGGTTTCTATTACCCCACAGAGACCATCCATCAGTGAAATTTGAGGCCTAGATCAACATACAAAAAAGGGTTAATAATGGTGGGGGTGAGGAGTGTTGCTTTTTTTTTCCCCATTGTAAACACACTTTAGGGGGCTTTGACCCCTCTGACTAACTGCTTTGAGTGCTGACTCCCTAAGAGAGTGAACACCCCAATTTGCTGGAGGCTGATGGGATGACTGTATCTGACCCTGGCTACCTATGACTGCCTCCTGGGAGCTGGGGAGAACCACTGGAAGAAGTAGCTGTGGAAGACAGTGTTGGGGAGCAAGGACTTTATGTTTGCTGAGGGCAGCAGGAGGCCTGAATTGCTAGAAACAAACAGACAGAAAGAAATGCTCATTGGAAGAGCAAACCTTGACCAACCTCTGCTGGGACCATACTCAGGAGTAAATCATGGCAACTGTCAAGATCTCTGGAGCAGAGGGTTGTTCACTGGTGAATTATACTGGGGAGATAAACTACCTAGGTTTATACTAGACTCACTTATCACCTATTCAATTGTCAGCGACTTGTGACATTTGAATATACATTTTAAAAAATTCTGAACTTAACAAACATCACCTAAAATTAGTTCTTCCATAAACATGGTAGAAAAGTGAGGATTGTTCATGAAACTACAAATCTCTATTACATACAAATTTCTTTTCTTTTAAAGCGTATGATCAATTCAACGTGTAAATTTCATGTTGTCCTGTTGTCTGTATGGGACGTTCAATTTGGTCAGTAGGCTGATCTTCCTTGTTCCCCTTTGTTGGCAAGAACACTGGCTAATAAGTGTCCCCCTAATAAGGTTATTCTAGTTGAACTGTATCAACATACAAGTTTGAAAGGACCAGTTATTGCTATAATCCAAGCTATACAACTTTGGCCTGGAACTACTGCTGACTGTACCTACAAAGACAAAGCCAGCTGGAGCCCAGGATGACTATGAAAGGGATTCATTAAGATGGAGGGGAGGGTTTGAGGTACTTGTGCAGAGTCAGGGAGGTGGAAGATGGTATGTTGTGAACGGAAGGGATATGCTCATAAATGTTAAACAACTGGATCTACAGAAAAAGAAATCTACCCATGCAGTTTTCAACTTAATCAGGATTATTAACATTTTCTCAATCACTTTCTTAAGTCTACCAACCAACAAAACAATGAATCAATCCTTGATTTGTAACTGTTTGCTGATTTTCAAGGTGTAAGTACTCATACTGAAATTTATCATCATACTCATACTAAAATATCATCTCTCCTGAGCTGGTCTGAGCTGGTTCCAGCCCACCCTTGGGAATGGGGAGTAAAAAGCAAGTCAATTTGGTTAGAATGGAGAATACATGAAAGGTAACTATATGAAATGAGTCTAGAAAGGTAGGTGACAATCAGATTGTTGTATATTTGAAATGCAAAACTGAGGATTCTGTATTTTAGCCTCGAGACAATAGGAAGACATTGAGGATTTTTGAGTAAGGAGGTGACATAGTTATATGTGTGTATTAGGAATATTAATTTAGGTAGAGGATTAGGGTTAAGGTTAGGGTTAGGGTTAGGGTAGATGGAGGTAGATGGATTGGAGGAGAAAAAAACTGAAAACAAGGAAACCAATTGTGAGGTTTTTAGGCAAGAAAGTGAGGAAGACCTAAAATAGGGTTATATTTTCAAGAATTCATTAAAAAATTTGTCATTTTTTCCTTTATGTTTTATATTTGTGATCTCTGATTATGAGTATAAGAAGATCTACTCAATTCAATCCTTTATTAAGTATATACGATATATAAAATATTCTGTGTTATATACTGAGGGATACACAGAGGTGAATGAATGAAAAAAATGAAAATTTAGCACTGCACATGTGCTAAGCATGGTGCTAAGCTCTGAGGCTACCAATACAAAAATGAAGCAGTTCCTGACCTTAAAATGCTTACATTCTAATAGGCAGAAACAATATATATGAGAGACTGGTGGCCAGGAAGGGGCATTTTGGTTAGAAAGTCATAGGCCTGGTGAGGAGGCCATAATGGAGTTGATTCATACATCTTTTCCAGGAGCAATGGTAGTAGTGATATAATTTTGATTCCTGAGCTCCAAAACAGATGTGTATGTTAGGGGCAAGGGGAGAAGGGGAGAGGAGGGACATATGAGTCACTCACTAATTAGGTTATTGTGGGACCCCAAATAAATGAAATATGGTCTCTGTACTCAGAGTGTTTACAGTTTAATAAGGGAGACAATGCATATCTTCATTTATATTATTGTCTTGTAAATTCACTTAGAAGGCCCAGATCCTGCACTGACTTTACTCTCTATGTGACAGTCACATATCTGTGTGTAGTGGGAGTCTAGGGTAAGTGCAAAGCTCTTGACATGGCTCCTCTCCAAGGCTCCAGAGTTTGCTTCTGGGAAAATTGTGATAACATCATAAAGAAAATACCTTGAAGACACTGTGAAACATGCATAGACATTTTGTAACTGGTTTTACTTAGCTAACTTCATAGTTGGAAGAAGTCTTTTTTGATTGGCTGTGTAACCAAAACTGTCCTCATCTTCAGAAAAGCTAGCTAATTCCTTGAGATTCATTCTGATTCCTTTGCCCAAAGTATCTGGTGAGAGGGGGAAAGGCTTCTCTTAGGGACCTTCTTCCCTCTGAGGCCATGTGGTCCTGAAAAAAAGGCCTCAGTCCTTGATCTTTTTGTTTGTTCTTTTCAGTCCAAGGAATTGAATTTCTAAGCTTTAAAATATCAAAAGATTGGGAGGGTGAACCACAGGAATCCAGAAATCAGAACCTCAACCTGGTTTTGTAGTCAGCACAATATTGATGCCTTTAGGTGTACTTTTGGTAATAACCCTCAGGACCCAAGTCCTGGGGTAGTTGCTACAAAGGCTAATTCAACAGGGATGCCCCCTTTGAACCTGAACTTAGTGGGACCAATGCCACATAGGAGCTAAGCTAAGTTTCAAGGCTACTCTCTCAGAGACTGACATTGTGTAATGGAGATTTTGCCTTGGAGATATTCTGGGAAATGTTTGTACTCTGTCCTTGCTATATCTTCAAAGTAAATATGCCTTTGTAAATTTTAATTTATGCTAAGTAGTTAAATAGAACTGGACCCTAACAATGGGAGGAACATAGCTGTTGTGGGCTCAAGTAAATGGCAGTAGAATGGAGACACCGTAGTCCTTCAGTGTTGGAACACTCTTGGAAGGAGCACATATGGTAGGTTGGCCCTGAGACAGGACCAGAGGACCAATCCTTAAGTTTTGCTTTTCTTCTTAAGCTCCTGTTTCCTAGGAATTTTTCAGCTTCTGGTTTCCCATCAGAATAGGGCAGGTATTTCGTCCCAATCATACCTTCTCTTTTTGCAGATACCTCGTGCACAGTCCACTAGGGAGGAGCTAAAACAATGATAAAGCCCTAAATTCAAAGTCACTGGATTAGTTTTGTGGGAACTAACCTTAGTGAAAAACCCTGGCTGGTTTGTCAACACTATCTCATCTAGCTCCTGAAGGGTATAGAAACCTTTTCCCTGAAGGAGGGTGGAATTTTGAGTAACTCAGCACTTGGGTCAAAAAGTGCTGCCTGCTATTGTACGTTCCTAACTGTATATGTAGGGGTGTCTACCACGTCCTCAGGAGTTAGAAATTTGAAGGCTGGGGTGAAGAATGCTAATCAGCCTTTTGGTCCAATGCCTACAGTGGATCTGGGGTCAAATACCACCTCTGAAACTTACTACCTGTGTGAATTTGGGAAAATCACTCAACCTTCTTGGGCCTCAGTTTTCTTATCTTTAAAATGAGAGGCTTGTACTGAGGCCCCTTATAGCCCTGGATCTATGATCCCGAAATCTCATATGAGACTGCTGAGTGGTACCTATTCCTGTTTATCTTTGTAATAAACCTCACTTCACTCTTATGTAGTCACTCATGCAATTTGAACTTGATCTCTGTTTGTTTTGTCCAGGGGTGGGGAACCTACGACCTTGGGGCCACATGTGGCCCTCTAGGCCTTCCAGTTTGGCCCTGTGACTGAATCGAAACTTCACAGAACAAATCCCCTTAATAAAAGGATTTGTTCTATAAAACTTGGACTCCATCAAAAGGTTGAACCCAAGGACCTAGAGGGCCACATGTGGCCTCAAGGGCACAGGATCCCTATCCTGATTTTGTCCATTAAGTTAACACATAATAATGCAAAATAGAATATTCTAAGTGCTCCCAAAATGAACAAAACAAGGACTACAAGAGTTTTAATGTGGGGGAAAAATGACTTTCATGACAAAACAGAGGAAGGTCACAGACCTAGAAAGACTTTCTGGAGGAGGTAGTGCTTGAGTTGGGTCCTGAAGCATGAGTCAGATTTCTGAGTACAGATTAAGTGGGGAAGGGACCAGGCACAGTGAAAGGTACAAGGAACGGTAGGAGGTTAGGGGAAAAGACCAAAGGTAGTGTCAAAATAAGAAGCTCTTCTTGAATGGCAGACTAAAGAATCTGTACTCTATTCAATAGTCAGAAAGGAGCTATTGAAAGTTGTAGAACAAGAGAATGGCAAGGTGTGGACTGGACTTTAGGAAGATCATTTTGTCATTATGGAACAATGGATTGGAGAGAAAGGGGAGACCAGTTAGAAAAATATTGTGATAGTCTCAGTGCTAATGAGGACAATAGTAACAGTAATGATGATGATAAGAGGTAATACTTTAAGTGGCATATAAAGAAAGGAAAATAAAATAGTATCTCATTGTTATCTCAAATGAGAAGTCATGAGACTCGAGCTAGGATGGTAGCAGTGGGAATCGAGGAGGTTTTAAATAAAAACCTATTGTGGAGGTAAGAAATATTCTAGGAAAAGACTACCTATGGGGAGAGAGAAATCAGATTTGTTTATTTCTTTTTTTTATTTTTTTATTTTAAGCAATTCGGGTTAAGTAACTTGCTCAAGGTTACACAGCCAGTCATTATTTATGTGTGGGTGCTCATTTTCTAAGGCCAGATCGGATCCCGGGTCATCCCAACTCCAAGGCCAGCACTCTTACTTGCTGCGCCACCTAGCCGCCCCAGATTTGTTTATTTCTAATTTGGAAGGCAGGGAAAACATAGAATGCTCTAAAGCTGGGGAAATTCAATAGGTGCTTTTGCCTCATGATTTGTACTTTGGTCTTGATTTCATACAGCAACACTTCCAAAAGTTAATTTTCCATCCTTAAAGCCCCATTATCCTGTGGGCAGGAAGATTCCTCCAGGCTGAGTTCCCCTAGACTAATCCCAAGGGAGAGATTTGGCTCCTTTTTATTCTTGTCCCTATGTTCAGCAAAACATGAGGGGCTTGGGCCTTAAGGGTAGCAGATGCGCTTTCCTTCTGTTTTTTGTTGGGACTAGTATGGTTTTTTGTGAATAAAATCACCATTTGACACTCTGTCTGTAAAATGTAACAGTGATTCCCAGTGTCTCTTTCATCTGCTTGGATGAGTCTCAGTGTTCAATAGTTTCTCTCATCCTCAGTTTCCTCATCTACAAATGGATATAATAATATTTTACCTACCTACCTCCTAGGGCTGCTGTGAGGATCAAATGAGATTATATATATATTTGTATATTTATATATATTTGTAAGCATGAGTTGTGACTAAACCTTATCCAAAATAAACAAGGATACTCTACCACTATAAGTTACAGAGCAGGTGCCAATATACATTGGTTGGAGTTTCTGCATTAGAGTTCATTGGGATGAAATCACACACCTGGTTTTTTGGAAACTTGTTTTCCAAAGAAATTGGATAGATGAAAGTGGTGGAAGAGGAGTAGCATTATATACTAAGAATGTTTACCTATGTGAGGAAATCTAAGAACCAGAACAGGAAAGCATGGTTAAGAGTATTTGGGTGAAGATTAATGGAAAGAGAAAGTGATATCACAATTGGAGAATACTATAGACCACCCAGATGGGAAAAGGGAAGAGGTGAATTCAGATATAATAGTGATAGGGGACTTCAGTTGTCCATACAACAAATAATTTCTTGTTTGCCTTCAGTTGATCAACAAATATATCTAAGTGTCTACTTTGTGCTGGACACTAAAAAACACAAGAAATAAATAATCCCTAAATACAATGAACTTACATTCTAATGAGAGAGATAAGTACATTACATGTAATATATATCATATATAACATATTACATGTATAAAATAATATTTTATATTATTATAACACATATAGCAAAAGTATAAAGTGAATAAATACAAATATATACAAAGTAGTTAAATGCATGTAGGTAGATAAAGTGGATAGAGTACTGTGCCTGGAGTCAGGAAGACTCGAGTACAAATCCAGCCTCAGCCACCTGCTAGCTGTGACATCCTGGACAAGTCACTTAATATGTTTGCCTTAATTCACTGAAGAAGGAAATGGCAAACCACTTAAGTATCTTTGCTTTAGAAAACCCCATATGGGGTCACGAAGAGTAGGACGTGACTGAACAAGTTAAATATAAGATAGTGTGGGAGGAAGGGCTATAAGAATTGGATGGATGGGTGGAATCAGGAAAATCTTCATATAGAAAATGAGCTGCATCTTAAAAATAAGAGAGAGACTCCATGAGACAGAAATAAGGAGGGAGTATATTCTAAGCATATGGAGATGGCCAGTGCAAAAGCACAGAAATGGGAAATGGAATATTGTGTATGAGTTATAGAAGGAAGGCTTGTTTTTACTAGATCACAGAGTATGGGAGGGGAAGTAATGTCCATTGAGGCTGGAAAGATGGACTGTGTAGGGCTTTAAAAGCTCTTAAGTACATTAATTATAATTCCATCCTTCAAAAGATAGAGGAAACAATGAGGGAAGAATGCTATTCTGGACCTGTTTCTTAACAAGGGAGGGACTAACTGCTAAGACAACAAGGAAAGGACCCTTGGCGGGAAGCAACCACTCCACCTTTGAATTTGTAATAGTTGAGGAGAGAAAAGCTGGGCATAACCTGCTATGTATTCTAAATTTTGGGAGAACAGATTTCAAAGAGTCTAGAGAAAGGATTGTTAGACTCTCAGGAATTAATTCTACAAGGGGACCTGAAAAGCAGGAGGTAGAAAGGGAGGGGGAAAGGGGAAGGTCCCCATGTAGGGGGATGGTGGAGGCATCCAGAGAGACAGGACTTGAGCCAGAAGAGGAGTGAAGGATGTGTGGCTTGAGCACTTCTTCAAAATGGAGGTTCTGGGGAGGAGAGAGCTTTGGGGAGCTCTTCGAGGGTTGAGAAGGCAGCTGAGGCATGGAGTCATGATTGACTTTATTTTCTTTTTTTGATAGTTACCAGTGTTTTGCTAAAATCTCGGTAAAGTATACTCACATCATCTTCCTGATTTATCAAATAAGGAATCTCATGCTATTCTTATAGAAAATATGGAGATATGTAGGCTAGACTATAATACAATTAGGTGAATTTAGAACTGATTGAATGGCTGAATCCATTGTTCAATGTCAACTTGGAAAGAGAACAATAGGGACCTATATGTCCTTGGCCCTGGGCTTTTTAACATTTTTATTGGTGACTTAGATATGGCACGGCCATCAAATTTGCAGACGACATACAACTAAATGGAATAGCTAATAAAATGAATGATAATCATGATCCAAAAAGTTTGCATCAGCCTTGAACTTTGGGCCAAATGTAAAAAGGATAAATTCAATTGGGATAAATTGGAAATCTTAAACTTGAATTTTAAAAAATACAATTTCATAGTTGTAAGATGTGAAAGGCATGACTGGAATAGGAGTTCATGAAAAAAAGATCTGGTGTTTTAGAGTACTTTAGTAGATGCCCCATACAACTCAACTGACTTATTTGGGCAGCCCTCCAAAGCTGATGTAATCTTGGACTGCATTAAGAGAGGCATAATGTCTAGGTGCCCTGGCCAAATCCAGAGTATCGTGTTTATTTTGGGGTGCCACATATTAAGTGACTTGAGAGTGTACAAAAGAGGGGTCCTGGTATGATAAAGGGCCACAAGCTTGTGCCATGAGGATCAGCTGAAAGAAATGAAGATGTTTAGCCTAGAGAAGAGAAGACTTAGGAAGGGCAGTATAGCTATCAAGTATTTGAAAGACTGTTACTTAGGGAAAAGAGATTAGGCTTTTTTTTCCTTTCAGAATGGTTAGAATTTGCAAAAACTATTACTATGGCTGGCGTGATTAAATGCTCTTTCCCTGATTATTTAATCTGGGGAAAAACTTCTTAACCATCAGGGCTATCCAAAAGGAGAATGATCTGGAATCTTTGGACTCCCTTTCATTGGGCAACATCCTCAAGCAAAGGCTAGATGACCTCCAGTTAAAGACTGTTATAGAGAAGATTCTTAGTCAGGTCTGGATTTTAACACATGTCCCCCGAGGTCTCTTTCAACTCAAAAACACTATTATCCATCCCTCTATGGGCTATGGGCTATACCAATGGAAAACTTACCCATGATCATGAGATTCCTAATTCTTCGAAGTATTGTTCCCCTAAGAAATCCTTCTTGGGATGGATGATAAAGTGTATTTCTACTCTTCTTGGTTGAGTTGGGTGACTACAGGAATTCAATGCTTCAAACTCTATATTTGATCACTTTATAGATTAGTTTTGCTTAACTATTTGTTGATGTTGTTGCTATAGTAGGGAATTTAAGGAGGGGAAAGGAAATGGTTTCTGGGAAATGATTGTGATATAAAAGTGAAAAGGCATCAATAAAACAAATATAAAGCTAACTCTGGAATGGTTTTCCAAATAATATCATCATCACCACCATCCTCATCACCATCATTATCACTGATATTTACATAGTACTTTATGCTAACAAAATTCTTTACATCATTTATCTCATTTCATCCTCACAGCAGCCCCACAAATTAGTGTAATTATTATTACCTCCATTTTATAGATGAGAACACAGTGACTCAGAGGAAAGTTACCTATACCAATATGGCACAGCAAAAATGGGTCTTGAATTAGGTCTCTTAATTCCAAGGCCAACAAGGCCGATAATCTTCAGGGAGGTAAATTTATTTGGTTTGGGAATCTCTTTCTCTCTATTTTAATTCTTCATCAATTACCTTATCATGGAACACATGGAGGGTGTGTTCACTTTAAATGACTGGGTTTCCAAAGTCTACTTGTTTGAACTGCTTCACTTTGGGCGAAAAAGCCCTCCCTTTGGCTAATGAGAGGGTGACTGGGACGCAAGCCCTCTTTCATGATCAGATATAAGACCGGAGGCCTTTTTAGCCCCAGTCACCCTCTCATTAGCTTCATGCTCCTTTGTCTTCTTCTACAGTACTTCAGTAGCTGCCTTCTTCTATGATCCTCTAGCCCATAAATTACACCCTAATAAATGCCTCTGAGTGTGCTAGGAAAGGATTATAGCTCAGTGACAAAAAGAAAGAAAAAATGGACGTGTTTTATGACTTGCTGGTTAAATGTTCTTGCTGCTGGTGGCAAAGGTCCTGGGTCCTATAGACTAAGCATCTGCAGATTAAGAATTCAGAGTGGAGCGTCTCACAAGGTGGGCTTCTGACTCATTGTACGTGCTTTAGGACTCATTGGTGATGCCTCTGAAGCTAATCTCCTCATCTAGGAAGTAGGAAGCTGCCATACTCATCCACGTGGAGACACAGCCACAAATCAGAAACATGTTGCCTGTTAAACTCTCCACTCTCCATTCTACCCACTGGAAGTCTTTGGATTGGTGCTTTAAAATGACTGAGAATTGATGTCAGATCCCAGCAATATTTTCTGAATTATCAGAGAAAATCTAATTTATATTCAAAAGAGTTTGGGGGTATTTTATATCTAAATTTGTTGAAAACTGATAGTACAGGGGCCGCTAGGTGGCACAATGAATAGAGCACTGGTCCTAGAGTCAGGAGGACCTGAATTCAAATGCAGCCTCTGACACTTGACACTCTTACTACCTGTGTGACCTTGGGCAAGTCACTTAACCCCAATTGTCCTGCCCTCCCCCTCCAAAAAAAAGAAAAAGAAAAAGAAAACTAATAGTACATTGAAAGTAAAGGAACTGGTTTCAAATTCCTGTTTTGCCACTGGCTGCCTATTTTATTTCATGGTATAGTCAAAAAAGCACTGGCTCTACAGTCAGGACTTGGATTCAGATTTAACCTCTGATGCTTGTTGCCCATGTGACAGTAAATCCCTTAATCTCCCTGGGTCAAAATTTCTACATCAATAAAAGAAGGGCCTGGATTAGATGTCCCTTGGGGTCCCTATGGACCCTTGACCTACGTCCTATGATCTCTGACCTTCAGTTACTTTGCCTGCAAAGTGAAGGGGTTGGGCCAGATTCCTCTTAGGCAGGTATAACAATTTTCGAGTAGTTACCATGCACCAGGCACTCTGCTTACAATAGCAAAAATTCCCTGCCCTCAGGAGCTTACATTCTAATGGGGAAAGACAACCTGTTACAAGGGAGCTGAAAAGCTAGGACAGGGTGGGGCGCCAGTGCAGCAGCTGGGTAGCAAAGTTCAGAGAGTCAGTAACATATCTCTTCCAGCATAATGTAAAGTAGATGGAGATGAAATTGCACTTGGGAGAGGCCCGAGTTCAAATCCTACCTCCAATACTTAGTAACTGCGACTATGAGCAAATAATTTAAACTCTGTGTGCCTGTTTCCTCATCTATAAAATGGGGATAATAATAGCAACTACCTCACAGGGCAGTGACGAGGATCAAATGTGTTAATGTAGCAAAATAAAGGACTTTGCAAACCTTAAAAGACTCTTTCTCTCCCTGGAAATGTATGTTCATATGTGACATGTATGCATATTTACATATATGTATATATATACATATATATCATATACACATATATGTCAACAATTATTAGAAATCTACGGTTTCTCTTCCTTGACCCAGACACCCCACTGCTAGGCACATACACCAAGAAGATCAAATATAGAAAAAAGCCCAACATGTACCAAAATATATTTATAGCAACTCTTTTCATATTAGCAAAGAACTAGAAACAAAGTGCTCATTGGGGGAAACTGCTAAACAAACCGTGGTCCATAAATGGAAAAAAATATTCCTATATCTTAAGAAATAATGAGTGTGAAGAATGAAGAGAGCATGGAAAGAGATATTAAATCATGCAAAGTAAAGGAATCAGAACCAGTAAAACAAAATTCACAATGATGATACCAATGTAAATGAAAGAACATCAACAACAAAAACCATAACTGGATCTTGGATAATGATAATTATCAATCTTGGTTCCAAAGATGAGATATAAGAATGGATCTCGGGGCGGCTAGGTGGCGCAGTGAGTAGAGCGTTGGCCCTGGAGTCAGAAGGACCTGAGTTCGGATCCAGCCTCAGACACTTAATGCACACACAAACAAAAAAAAACCTAGCCATGTGACCTTGGGCAAGTTACTTAACCCCAATTGCCCTCCAAAAAGCAAAAAAAAAAAAAAAAAAAGAATGGAACTCCTTCCCCTCTTCAAAGAAGTGGGGGATTATGGAGGTGGAACACAGCACATACACCACCAGACCTGATTGATATCTGTGTCAACTTTACCCAATTGCCTTTTCTTCCCCCCACCTCCCTTTTTGTTCTTTTTTATAAGGGTGACTGTCTACACTGGGGAGGAGGAGAGATGAATTGATTGGTAAATGAAGATGATGTCAAAACAATATTAATAAAAATAAAACTCTAATCCTATGATTCTTATCAGAAAGGTGTCTTAAGTCTCAGTTAACTAGATTATTTGAACCAATACATCATTCTCTAATCATGTTCATGTCAGGTTTTATACTATTGCTATACAGACAACAGGTTTAATAGTATGTCTGTATATGCCAAATATTACCATAATCGGGAGAGGGATGGTTAAAGCTATTGGATGAGCCGTGAGTAGTGGAAAGAGCCCTGGCCCTGGAGCATAAAGTTCTGCCTTCTAACATACAAATTCTATGATCCTGGAAAAAGTCACTTAACCTCTCAGTACCCTGGGCAATACTCTAAAGAGAGGGTGCTGAACTTCCTTGGGGAAAGAAAGGGAAAGGAAGGGAAAGTGAAAAGCATTTATATAGTGCCTACTATTTGCCAGGTTTTATATAGTGCAGAGGCTAGAGCACTGGGTGTAGAGTCAGGAAGACCTCAGCTCAAATATGGCTAGACACTTTCTAGCTATGTGACCTTGGGCAAGTCACTTAACTACAACAGGTCTAAACAACATACCAAGAATTTGGCGTGGCTGGGGGAAAATGTAGAGTTGCCACTGTGTACTCTCCTGTTTTTCACATGACCTGTGGCAAACTACCATTGTCAATCTGTCTCTAGTCTAACCTATCTGCTCCTGAAGAAGTTTAGCCTATTTTAATTTTAGCCCCTACCTACTGCCAACTTGTGAAGGTCTGATCTACAACAACCTGCTGGGTAATGAATGTACTAAATACTGAGTACTTTATAAATATTATCCCCACCACAACCCTATGCTATTGTATCCCCATTTAACAGTCGAGGAAACTACATCAAACAGGGTTTGAGGGTTTTTTTAATGACTTGCTCAAGATCTCACAGCTAGTGTCTGAGGCTGGATTTGAACTCGATTCTTCCTGACTTGAGAGGTCTGGCACTTCATCTATTAGAGGGAGTACCCTATTATGAATGGTTCTCAAACTTTATGAACTTGGAAACACTTTACCTCTTAAAAATTACTGAAGACCCTGAAGAGATTTTGTTTATTTGAGGTTTCTCTAATACTTTCTTAAGTCTAGACAACCAACAAAACAATAAATCAAGCTCTGACTATCATGTCTTCAAATTTCCAAGGTGTAAATGCTCACAGTGCGATCTGGCTTCACCACACTGCTGAAGAAGCAAGATGGTGCAAAGGAAGGGAGAGAGAAGGAAACTGTCTTTATCCCTCTGACTCTGGTTCACTGGAAGCTGGTGGTAGTGTTCTGCTTCCCCTATTTTTCCTCTACTCTTGGCCAATGGCTCTGAATGAATAAAGTATTAGAGAAAATGTTACCAATAATACAGATTAAATTTAAAGGTTGGTCTGCATACATTTCTCCCCCTGGAGAGCTGATTGTTAAATATTTACTAGTTCACTGATGCCTGTGTTCCTGCACTGCAGGTCAGTCACACATAGGGATGGCCACACTGTAGATCTCACCATTACCCATTAAGAGTTCTACTTCCCTAATTAGAAACTCTCACATTCACCTATTTGACCACAAACTCCTATTATTCTACCTCTCACTATGCCTCACTCTTTCTAAGCCTATTTTCCTCCTTTATTGAGACATCTGCCCCTCAGTGTACTTTGTCAGGTCATCATCCCTATTCCAATTTCATTTTTCTCCCTGTCCAGGCTCACTCCTCTAGTTGGCCATTTCAATGCTATACCGTCCTCTTCTCTCAAATTCCTTGTCTTATCCTATCACCACTCATCTCTTACCAAACTTTAGCCTTGGATAACTTTCACCATCTGTCTTTTCTGCTCCTATTCACGAGCTCCTGGACACAGCTGGATGAAGTCCTACAACCATGCTCACTGTGTTCATTAGACATTCTGAGAATCTGACCTCTTACTTTGGAGAGAAAATGGAGGCCATTCAACTTAAGTTATTTTTTCTCCCATTTTCTTTATTACAAAACTCTTTTACATGATTTCTTAGTCTCTCTTCCTTTCCTCCAATCTCTGAAAAAGAGATGACTCTTCTCTTTGCCAAGGCCAACTCCTCTCAGTGGGAACTTGATCTTATACCCTTCTGTCTTCTCCAAAAGATTTCATACTCAAGCATTTCCCCTTTCTCTCAAATCTTTAACTTTTCCCCATCAACTGTCTTCTCTAGGCTTCTGTACTGCCTTCAAACATGTTCAAGTCTCCCTTATCCTTAAAAAAAAACCTCCATATGACTCATCTATCCTTTTAGGTTATTGTAATATCTCTCTTCCTTTTCTCAAATTCCTTTATAAAACTATGTTTGCCTGTATTTCTTTTCCCTCATACACTACTCAGCCCTTAGCAATCTACCTTCCAACTTCATCATTCAACTAAAATTGCTCTTCCCAAAATTAACAATCATCTTATAATTGCCAAAGCTGACGGGTTTTTTCCTCAGTCTTTGTGTTCCTTGACCTATCTGCTGCATTTGGAACTGTTGACTCCCCTCTTCTCTCTAGGTTTTCATGATATCACTATCACCTGGCTTAACTCCTTTCTATCTAACTGTTCTTTTGTTGGCTTGACTCCTTTCTATCTAACTGCTCTTTTGTTGGTTCATACTTAATATCATATGCCTTAAGGGTTTTTCAAGGGTCTCTCCTGGGCCTTCTTTTCTCCTTCTATAAATACCCTCTACATAGCCCCATCAGCTGCCCTGAGTTTTTCTGTCATCTCCATACAGATGATTCACATGTGTACACATAAACACACATAGCTATTTACACACATGTGTATTCATGCATCTGTGTGTGCAATATGTGTATAGATTTATGCATGTGTGTTTATGTACATATATACATATATGCAAACATGTGTGTGTACATGCACATATCACCAGTCTTTCCCTCAAACTTCACTCCCATATCACTAGTTGTCTATTGGGCATTTCAAACTGGATGTCCCAAAGACATCTCAAACTCAGCATATCCAAAACTAAACCCACTATTTTATTTAAAAAAATCTTTCCCTCTTCAAATTTCCTTATTTTGGTCAAAAGCACCACCATCCTTCAAGCTCCCAGTTTTGTATCCTCAGCATTATGTTCAAATTCTCACTCTCATCCCACATATCTAATATTGTCATTTCTTGTCCAATCTTGCCATTTCTTACTTCACAGCCTACCTTGCCTTTGACCTCTTTCTTTCCATTTCCAGATACCACCCTGGGTTTGGCCCTTATCACCTCTCACCTAGATTATTGCCATAATTCCTTAATTAATCTCCTTACCTCAAACTTCTTCACTCTTCCAGTCTACCCTACACACAATTGCCAAAGTAATTTTTCTTAAGTATATATTTAATGATACAACTCCATTACTTAACTCCAGTGGCCCCCAAAATAACTATCTCTTGGATAAAATATAAATTTATTTGTGAATTAAACTCTTTCACAATATAGACCCAAACTATATTTCTACACTCACTGTCCATCATTCCCCCTCCTACACTGTAATTCAGCCTCCCCACTGTTCCTCAGACATAACACTCCATTTTCCTCCTCCCTGCTTTTGTATTGACTGGTCCACACACCTGGAATGCATTCTCTCCTTACCGCTTCCTCCTTGAGTCTCTCTTTTCCTTTAAAATGCAGCTGAAGCATCAAAGCTTTCCTGATCCCCTCCCATCAGCTAGTGTCCTTCTTCCAAAACAACCTGATATTTATTTTAATTTATTCACTTTACACTGAAAATTTTTTTTAACGTACTGTTTGTTGTCTCTCCCGTTAGAACATATACTCTTTTCAGGTAGGGATTATTACATTCTTTGTACTTTGTATACCTGACTGGCATGCAGTTGGCACTTAATAAATACTTGTTGATACTGTTAACATCTGGTTTTATATAGAAAGGTATCCTTACTCTGTCAGTGAAACAAAGAGAATCTTAAGACTAACATTTTCTTATCATCTAGGAGACTAGAAAATATAAGAATTTTTTTTTAGGAAAAGAAACAGTAGACTTGGAACTCAGGATCATGCCCCTGGCTATCTACTTACCTGAACTCATCCCTGAAGTCCAGGCCTGACACTGAAGGCCCTCTACAGTGATACAATCATCCTTATGTCAAAGATTTATGATTTTCAGCTGAGTAGTGAATACAACTCACCACCCCTTCAGACCTTAGTAAATAACCTTGATGAGTTGTTGTAGACCAAAACCCCCCACCAAAACGCAAAACCGAAACACACACACACACACACACACACACACACACACACACACACACACAACTCCCAAACTCCATTTGGTAGCTTAGTCTCGTACTGTAAGCCTTTTACAATTTATCTAAGCTGGTCATCAGATGCCAGGTATACAGTCCCTCACAGGGGTCATTCTCAAAGCATTTCCAGCTTGATGGGACCTAGCACAGCTTGACTTTACTGGCACGGTCTCTAAGAACCTAAGGGCTCCTCTGTATCTGGATGAGACATCAGAGGAGGAACTTTAGTGAAGGAGAGTAGCAAAATGGTAATACTTCTTTACAGTTTTCATTGCATACATTATCTCATTTGATTCTTTGAGATAATTTGGTCAAGTGCTATTATCTTAATTTGACAATAAAGAAACAGTGTTAGGGGCGGTTAGGTGGCGCAGTGAGTAGAGCGTCGGCCCTGGAGTCAGAAGGACCTGAGTTCAGATCCGGCCTCAGACACTTAACGCACACACAAACAAAAACCTAGCCGTGTGACCTTGGGCAAGTTACTTAACCCCAATTGCCCTCCAAAAAAAAAAAAAAAAAGAAATAGTCTCAGAGACATTCAGTGTCTTACCTGGGGACATGCAGGTAGTAACGAGCAGATCTGGGATTTCAACCCAGGTCTGTTGACTCCAAGTTTACTGCTTTTTGTACAATGCAATGCTGTTCTGCAATTTGGTGCCAGCCTTTCTTTGCATCTTTACCTGCCATTGCTAGGACATCCTTGAGGCTTCCATCCTTTACTCTAGCCAGAGTGATAGATCTGTCATGTATTTTCTTTCCCTGTACCTTTGCTATTCCCTCTGTCTGGAATGCCTCTTATGTAAACTGGATGAGGGATATTATGATATTGGGATATTGGGATGTGGACAGCTAGAGTAATTGATCCATGAGTTCAGACCCTGATTCTAAAAGAATTCCACCAGCCCCATGTATTTAGTCCTATCTGACCTTCTCCTGTCTGGGTGAAGTCAAAGGTATCTAAGAATGGCATATGTATAATAGACTTTAGTTTTTTAAATTTACCTTATTTTAAAACCACACAGCCCCTGATATCTGTAGGTGGTCCAGAACCAGTCTGTTGTCTGGATAGAGCCATTCTTGGGGATGGCTGGGAGGTTAAGCCACTTGCGCAAACTCGTATGACTAGTTACTATCTAAAGTAGGACTTGAATTCAGAATGCAACCCTCAGGCTGCAAAAGGAGATAGGGTGAATAGGTTTCACTAAACCAAAGGAGAAAGCTAAACCATGGAAACGGGAAGTTCAGTCAGATGGAGTATGCTCAGGAGGGTAACCAGGGGCAACAGCTGAAGTGAGAATGAAGTATGGGGACCAGCTAGAATTGTCTGGGGAGTGGGGGAGGGGTAGAGAGGGGAGGATGGCCACTGACAGCTTGTAGGGGTCAGAGAGAAGCTGATCAATTGCCTCTCCCTGGTGGGTGGGTGTGCTGCTGGTCCTTGAACTCCACTGTTTCCTCAAGGGGAAGGGCTTCTGCCCCCTGACATCTAGATAATGGCAAAGCTGCAAAGAGTGCTTGGGCCTTCTGATTCCTATTTAATATGTCTATGCCAAAGCCACAATAGCACATCTCCCTATGCTATGGACCTAGCCATTGTGGAAGACTGTATTCAAAAGCGGGCTCAGGGAAAGGAAGGTCCCAAGGATCAATTAACAGTGCCTTAATCCTTCATTGTTCCATTTTGTGTTAACAACTAAAGTTTTTTGTGCAGTCCCCACCTCTATCCCAACCCTATCCCCTACATGGGAGGCTGCTAAATGGCACTAAGGTGGAGTGATGGGCCCAGAGTAAGGAAGCTGAGTTCAAATCTAGCCTCATACCCTTACCTTACTCTCTGTGTGACCTGGCACAAATCACTTTGCCTCTGTTTGCTCAGCTGTCAAGTGGGAATAATAATAGCACCTACCTCACAAGGTAGTTGTGAGGATCAAATGAGATAATATTTTTACTATAGTAAAGCACTTAGTATGGTGCCTGGCAGATAGTTGGTATTATATAAATGCTTTTTTGTATATACATAAATATATGAGTAAGCACATATGTACATATATGTATAGCATATATGAATGTATACACACATGTATTTTTAATTGGAGCTATTATTCCATCTATGTAGGAAGTTCCCAGAGAAGACCATCTACTAATACAAGTCTATACATTCTCTGTATTTTACAACCTTAAGAGCAGCCTGGGGGTGGTGGGGTGATGGGACATGGCCCCTGAATTTTCCCATACATTTCAGCAACCCAGTCCCTGATGACTCAACTGAGGCATCAGGCCCATCCCAGCCCACCTAGATACTCAATGGTGCTTTTAATAGTCCTTTCACTGTGGCTTTCCAACCCAGCCTGGACCACTTAATTCCTTTCACTGTTTGCACCTGAGCTGCCCAGGCTATTTACCACTCCTTAATCCCATCCAAATCTTCTCACAATCTTTTTTTGGTATAAAGGTATCAGTACCATCCTCATCAAACTGCAGATTTATTAGGAATCTTGCCTGCTTCTATTGGCTTTACCATACCCAGATTCACTTAGAATCTAACTTGCTTCTGTTCACAATACAAATAAACCTCTCTACTTTGACTGAAAGAAGGCTTGAATTCTTTCAAGGCAGACCACCCTGAACCCTTGCGTTTCAGGATGCACCCAGCACCCCAAACCACAACAGGGGCACTGAGAAGTTTAGTGATTTGCCCAGGGTCACACAGCTAGGAAGTGTCTGAGACTAGATTTGAACTCGGAAAGAAGAGCCTTCATTTGTTTTCTTGAAGAACAGAGCTTCTCTTCCGGGCAGGCCTTTCAGAAGAAACCAAAAGGGGAACTGGAATCTGGGCTCCCTGGGGTGTGAATGTGTGCAAGCTGATTAGCATTAGGGGCACTTTCTCCAGCCTTTTGGATTTGTGAAGCGGGCTTCTAATCCTGACAGACATTTCCCCAAACAACATTACCTTTCACCGACTTTCTTTGTTTTACCACTGTTTGTTGTGTCAGCCCCTGGAGGCTGTGTGTACATGGGCAGCTCCTGTTTGGAGGGGTGGAGGGGACTAACTGAGAGAAGAAATTACCATTGCTGACAAGGACAGAGTAAGAATTGTACCCCAGTGATACCTATGGGCCCAAAACTGAGGCCTAGAAAGGAATGTTACTTTCCTACCATTCTTCAGGCACCTCATTCTGAAGATTTTTAAGCCACAGGAATCCAGACCTCTGTGATGAGGACTGCTGGGGGAAATAAAGGGCCTTTTAAACTCTCTTTGCATATATGGGCAGCAAAGGGCTTTGAATGATCATCTAATCTGATCCATCTTCATAGCCTCTGAAGGACCATACAGAATCATGGACTTTGAAAGAAAGAAAGGAACTTTGATATCATTTATGAAATAGATATGGCCTCCAAAAATATTCTGTGTAAATCAAAATATATTTTTAATACAGAAGGAGAGATTGTTCACATTAGAGGTTGTTACCCTTAAAAGGTAACTGGAAGTCCATCCTTTCTTTTGGAAAGTAAAGAATCTTTTATAATCATCCATGTCCTTTGAATAGCACCTCTTTTCAGTGCTGGGTTTACAAAAATGAGTTGTAATAGAGACTGGTCCTAAAGTTATGAGACATTGGAGTTAGCAACATGTCTGTCTTAGTCACTCATGCAATTAAGAGCAGGAGAATCATCGAAAGCTTCTGCAGTGTTCCCAAGTGAGGTCACAGGTTATGTGCTGCTGGTGCTTTATTTGGAGATGGGAAATTTAATACAAGACAATAAACTTTTGGATTATCTTTGGAGCAGGTGGGGGGAGGGCTAAGGAGACTGAAGAAAGAGGAAATAGACTCCAACCTGAGGGTAGGCTTTTGTTTGTTTTTTTTCTTAAGAGACAGAAAACTGTGGTTTAATACAGACAGCTGTTTAGAGAATTTATGTCAGCTATTGTTCCTAGTTAGATATTACTGTGCATTTGTCTTTGACTAAGTTAAACTATTTTCACTATCTTAAAAGGCCAAGGTAGATTTTTAAATTTAGGATCTAAAAAGAAATTTGGGATTTTTTAGCAGGATAAAGGTATATGAGCCAAAGAGTGATGAATAATCCCTAGACTGAACCCCAAAAGTAAAGGGGAACGATGGAACACTAGGTGATTGGCTGTTCACCCATAGGGCACTTCCATCTGCCCCAGGTTCCCATTGTTCCAACTACTGCCAAAAACTGTACCCTCACTATATGTGTATTGAGGGGGAAGAGTTCCTGTCAATAAAATCCCTTTCTTAAGAGGCTGTACCCTTTATATGTAGTAGGCAAGATATGCATAGTTAGTCCCATCTAGGAGCAAGGATGGAATAGGGGCAGATCTGCCAATGTATGGACACTTGTATCTTTCCGACCTTTTAGTGGCAGCCCTTGTGTGGGCTCATTCATTCAACTAACATGTACTGAGTGTCCTGTGTGCGGCCACTATTGTGAGACATACAAGAGAAGTTGAAAACATAGTCTGTCTCAGGCAGAATTTGACAGTTTCATTGTAGAAAATACTAGGCTGCTGTGAAGAGCATGTCAGGGACTGTCTTCTGGCTGCTGCAGGGACTGCTTGCTTCTTGGTGAATGATTCTCCGCTTGACCAGGCTCTAACCAATCTTTTCAGACTGATTTCACATTATACCCTCACACCCGCCCCATGTTCCAGCTAAGCTGGCCTCTTGGTTGTTTCCTGTGTATGATCTCTGTCATGGCCTGGCCCATGCTCCAGGCTTGGAATTCTCTCCCTCCTCACCTTTGTCTCTTAGAATGCTGCTCCCCTTAAAGGCTCATCTCAGATGTTTCCTCCATAGTCCCAATGTTAATGTTATACACCACCAATTACTTGGTATTTACTTGTCTTTGAATATGTTTTATGTTTCTCCTAGTAGAATGTAAGCTCCTTGAGGACAGGAACTGTCTGGGTTTGTTTTATTTTAAAATTACAAGTGGCATAGGGACTGGACTGTGATTTTATTGTTAACAATAAAATCCTGGTTAAGAATCTCCTTTATAGGGGTGGCTAGGTGGCGCAGTGAATAGAGCGCCGGCCCTGGAGTCAGAAGGACCTGAGTTCGGAGCTGGCCTCCGACACTTAATCCATACAAACAAAAACCAACCATGTAACCTTGGGCAAGTTACTTAACCCCAATTGCCCTAAAGGGGCGGCTAGGTGGCGCAGTGAGTAAGAGCGCCGACCTCGGAGTTGGGATGACCTGAGATCAGATCTGGCCTCAGAAAATGAGCACCCACGCATAAATAATGACTAGCCGTGTAACCTTGAGCAAGTTACTTAACCCCAATTGCTTTAAAAAAAAAATTAAAAGAAAAAAAAGAATCTCCTTTATAGGGGGCGGAGTCAAGATGACAGAGTAGAAGCACAAACTTGGCATGGGCTCCTACTTCCTACTCACGCTTCCAATACATGTAAAAAAATGACTCTAAACAAACTTTAGAGTTACAGAACCCACAAAGAGACAGAGAGAAACAAATCTCTCATTAAAGGCAGCCTGGCAGGCTGACAGGAAGGGTCTGGCCCATGGAGCTGAGAGCTGAGTGCAGTCTCTGTGAGCCGAGGTTCCAGCCACAGGGTGGCCCTGACTAGCAGTGGCCAGAGCAGACTTCAGGAGACTGAATCACCATCAGTTGTGGTGGTTTCCAGACTTCTCAACCCATAAATGCCAAAGACAAAGTAAAAGGTTAGTGTGGAACTCTGTTGGAACAGGGCAGAATGGAAGAGCTCAGTCCAGCCCCTGCTCCCAGGTAGAGAAGCAGCAGAGGCACAGCAGCTGTACAGCCACTGCCACATTACTGCCTCAGGAGCTCCTGGCCTGCAGATTATAGGGGGACCAACTGACCATTCAGAGGGTAATCTCTTTTTCTTTAACCTGCTTGGATCTGGATCACAGTCTTGGGTAGTGGTCCTGGGGTGTGCAGCTAGTGAGACAGAGCTTGTGGGGGCTGTAGAGAGGGTACCCTCCTAATAGCTTCAGAAGCTGCAAGAACACCAGCAATTTGGAACATAGCTCTTTCCATTCTGGAAGCAGAGTTCTACCATGGCAAAGAGCTCAAAAGTCAAGTAATTGGCTGGCAATATGAGCAAGCAGAGGAAGCACAAACAGACCACAGAATCCTTTTTGGGGGACATAAAGGATCAAGGCATGGAGTGGGAGGAAGACAGCAAAGTCAGAACTCCTGCATCAAAAGCCTTTAAGAAAAATATGAACTGATTACAGGCCATGGAGGAGCTCAAGAAGGATTTTGAAAATCAAGTAAGAGAAATGCAGGAAAAACTGGGAAGAGAAATGAGAATGATGCAAGAAAATCATGAAAAGCGGGGGGCGGAGCCAAGATGGCGGAGTAGAAACAGCTCATCCAAGCCACTCTGCCCCCAGATTCCCCCCAAACGATGTAAAAGGGGACTGTGAACAACTTCTGGAGCCTCAGCACCCACAGAACGACACAGAGAAGCTAAATTCCCGCTGAGGACAGCCCAGCAGCCCTGCAGGAAGGACCAGCGCAGTGGTCTGGGACCTGGCAGTGTGCAGCGGGCAGAGCGCAGGAGCCCAGCCGAGCCGAGCCCAGGTCCGCATGAGCCGAGGTTTTAGCCCCAGGGCGGCAGGGCCAACAGCTGGCTGGAGGAACCCCAGAACACCAGGAGCTGTGGCGACTCCAGAATTATCAACATAGACTTGCCTAGGACAAAGTAAGAGGTTAGTGTCCTATGGACTTTGGGACTGGTATTAGGGAATGCGTCGGCTCCCTCCCCTGGGGGCTAGAAGCCGCTGAGGACAAACGCCATTTTGTAGTTTTCAGAGGCAGCTCCAGCTCCCAGCCTGCAAATTTGTAGGGAGATCCAGCGATCAGTCTTGGGGGGTAATCGCTCTTGCTTTAACCTCCCTGGAGCTGGATTGTGATCTAGGGTGGAAGTCGTGGGTGGGTTTACAGCTTGCCAGAAACGGAAGTTGCCCCCCACACGTTCGGGACGAAAATTCCTCTATCTGGCCTTAAAGCCATAGTGTGGCAACAAGCCCAAAAGTCAAGTAATTAAGTGGCAACATGCCAAGGCAAAGGAAACAGAAAAATGCAACCCTAGACTCCTATTTTGGGGGCATAGAGCAGGAAAAGGACTGTGAGGTCAGAAGTCCTGCTCCAAAAGCCCCAGGGGAAAACATGAGCGGGTTGCAGGCCATAGAGGACCTTAAGAAGGACTTTAAAAGTCAAATAAGAGAAGTGGAGGAAAAATTGGAAAGAGAAATGAGAAGGATGCAGGAAAAGTATGAAATGAGGGTCAACAGCCTGACTGAGGAAAACAATACCTTAAAAAATAGACTAACTCAAATGGCAAAGGAGGCCCAAAAGGGCAATGAGGAGAAGAATGCCTTAAAAAGCCAAATTTGCCAGATGGAAAAAGAATCTCAAAAGTTCACTGAGGAGATTCATTCCTTCAGAGTTAGACTGGAGCAAATGGAAGCTCATGACTTTATGAGAAATCAAGATGCTGTTAAGCAGATCCAAACAAATGAAAGATTAGAAGGCAATGTGAAATATCTCATGGGAAAAACCACTGACCTGGAGAATAGATCCAGGAGAGACAATTTAAAAATTATTGGACTACCTGAAAGCCATGATCAAGAAAGAACCTAGAAATCACCCTTCAAGAAATTCTCAAGGAAAACTGCCCTGATGTTTTAGATCCAGAGGGCAAAATAGAGGTTGAAAGAATCCACAGATCACCTCCTGAAAAAGATCCCAAAAAGAAAACTCCCAGGAATATTATAGCCAGGTTCCAGAATCCCCAGATCAAGGAGAAAATACTCCAAGCAGCCAGGAAGAAACAATTTCAATATTGTGGAAACACAATCAGAATAGCCCAGGACCTGGCAGCTTCTACACTGAGGGATCGAAGGGCATGGAATATGATATTCCAGAGGGCAAAAGAACTGGGAATGAACCCAAGGGTCACCTACCCAGCAAAACTGAGTATTTTGTTTCAGGGGAAAATATGGTCATTCAGTGGAATAGAGGACTTTCAAGCATTCTTGAAGAAAAAACCAGAGTTGAATAGAAAATTTGACATCCAGACACAAGAAGCAAGAGATGCCTGAGAAGGTAATCAGGGAAAAGAAATCAAAAGGAACTTATCAAAGTTGAACTATTTACATTCCTATATGGAAAAGCAATAACTGTGACTGATGATATCTTTCTCACTATGAAAATAATGGAAGAAGGGTGTGTGGTCATATGAATACATATGTGAATGTGTGTGTATATGGTTACAGTTATATATGGATAGAGGGCATAGATTGAATTTGTTGGGAAGGGAGAATACTCAAGGGATGAAATTATGAGGTGAGAGAGGAAAGTGGCAAGAGGAGATGGGGAGAGACAGGGTAGTGTAAACTATCCCATGCAGAAGAAGCAAGGGGAAGTGGTTGCAAAAGAGGGAGAGAATAAGGAAGGCTAAAAAGGGAAAACCACATTCACATTGAATTTGGTTCAGGGAGAAAATGACATACATACTAAATGGGATATCTCAACCTGCAGCAGGATAGGGGAAGGGGGATGAGAGGAGGGATGATGGATGGGAGGGCATCCTTGGGGTGAGGGGAGGTTGGAAGTACCCACTATAGAAGAGGGACAGGATCATGTAGGGAATGGACCAGGTGGGGGGTGGGATGAGTAGGAGGGAATTATAAGCAGCCTTGTACAATATATCTACTATGATAATGTTTTGCATAGCTAGACATGTACAACATATACTGAATTACTTATCTCCCCAGAGGGAATGGGTGACAAGGGAGGAAGGAAATGGATCTGAAATTCGAGGTCTTAACATTAAATGTTTCAAATATATATAAATACTATTATTAATACTCTTTTGCCTATAATTGGGAGATAAGATGTGCAGGCATTGGGATGCAAAGATTCATCTTCCTCTAATGGAAAAGTCGATGGGGGTATGGGAGAAGGTATGGGAGAGAGCAGATTGGAGGAAGCGATATCTTGTGGGATTACTATTCTGGGAGGTTGGGTAGGGGAATAATGGGGGGAAAATGATTGTAACTCAAAATCTGGTGGAAATGAATGATGTAAAACAGAAGTTAATAAACCATTTGTTTAAAAAAAAAAAAGAAAATCATGAAAAGCAAGTCAACAGCCTGCTAAAGGAGAACCAAAAATACACTGAAGAAAATAACATCTTAAAAATTAGACTAACTCAGGGGTGGCTAGGTGGCGCAGTGAATAGAGCACCGGCCCTGGAGTCAGAAGGACTTGAGTTCGGAGCCGGCCTCCGACACTTAATCCACACAAACAAAAACCTAGCCGTGTAACCTTGGGCAAGTTACTTAACCCCAATTGCCCTAAAGGGGCGGCTAGGTGGCGCAGTGAGTAAGAGCACCGGCCTCGGAGTTGGGATGACCCGAGATCAGATCCGGCCTCAGAAAATGAGCACCCATGCATAAATAATGACTAGCCGTGTAACCTTGAGCAAGTTACTTAACCCCAACTGTTTTAAAAAAAAAAAAAAGGATAATAAAAAAAAAATTAGACTAACTCAAGTGGCAAAAGAGGCCCAAAAAGCCAGTGAGGAGAAGAATGCCTTAAAAAGCTGAATTTGCCAGATGGAAAAAGAATGTCAAAAATGGACTGAAGAAGATAACTCCTTCAAAATTAGATTGGAGGAATTGGAAGCTAATGACTTTATGAGAAATCAAGATACTACAAAACAGATCCAAACAAATGAAAAAATAGAAGGCAATGTGAAATATCTCATTGGGAAAACTACTGATCTGGAAAATAGATCCAGGAGAGATAATTTTAAAATAATTTTTAAAAATAATTTAAAATTCTCTACCTGAGAGCCATGATCAAAAAAAGAGTCTAGACACCATCTTTCAAGAAATTATCAAGCAAAATTGTCCTGATATTCTAGAACCAGAGGGCAAAATAGAAATTGAAAGAACTCACTGATCACCTCTTGAAAAAGATCCCAAAAAGAAAACTCCTAGGAATATTATAGCCAAATTCCAGAGTTTCCAGGTCAAGGAGAAAATACTACAAGCAGTCAGGAAGAAACAATTTGAGTATTGTGGAAATACAATCAGGATAACACAAGACCTAGCAGCTTCTACATTAAAGGATGGAAGGGCTTAGAATATGATATTGCAGAGGTCAAAGGAGCTAGGACTAAAACCAAGAATCACCTACCCAGAAAAAATGAATATCATGTTTCAGGGGAAAATATGGTCATTCAATGAAATAGAGGATTTTCAAGCATTCTTGCTGAAAAAACCCAAGCTGAACAGAAAATCTGACTTTCAAATACAAGATGCAAAAGAAGGTAAACAGGAAAAAGAAATCATAAGGAACTTATTAAAGTTGAACTATTTACATTTCTACATGGAAAAACGATAAGTATAACTCATAAGACTTTTCTCAGTATGAGGATAGTTGAAGAGAATATATATATATGTATATATTTATGTATATATACACATATATGTATGTATAAGAGGGTGTATGTGTATATAAATATATATGTGAGTATGGCCATATGTATGTTCATATATACATAGACAGAGGGCACAGGATGAATTGAATATGAAGGGATGATATCTAAAAAATAAAATTATGAGGTGAGAGAGGAATGTATTGGAAGAAGAAAGGGAAAGATTGATTAGGGTAAATTATCTCATATAAAAGAGGCAAGAGAAAACTATTATAATGGAGGGGAAGAGCAGGAAGGTGAAAGGGAATGGAACGACCTTATTCTCATTGAATTTGGCTTAAAGAGGGAATAACATATATACTCAATTGGGTATCTTACCCTACAGAAAAATAGGGGAGTAGGGATAAGAGGAGGGATGATGGAAGGGAGGGCAAATTGGGGGAGAGGGTAGTTAGAAGCAAACATTTTTGAAAAAGGATACGGTCAAAGGAGAAAACAGAATAAGTGGAGGGCAGAATAGGATAGAGGGAAAAATAGTTTGTCTCGCTATATAACTACTATGGAAATAATTTGGGTAACTACACATGTACAATCTATATTGAATCATTTGTCTTCCTAGTGGGGGTGGGTGAGGAGGGAAGAAGGGCAAAAATCTGAAACTCAAAGTTTTAAAAACAAATGTTTAAAAAAATTTTTTTTTTTTACATGCAACTGGAAAAATAAGATATACAGGCACCGGGGTAGAGAAATCCATCTTGTCCTACTAGAAAGTTGGGGGGGGGGTGATGGGGAAGAATATAAGAGAGAACAGATTGGGGGAAGGGGTATTCAGTAGGCTTGCTACTTTGGGGTGGGGGGTAGGGGAAAGATGGGGAGAAAAAATTGTAACTCAAAATCTTATGGAAATGAATGTTGAAAACGAAAAATAAATAATAATTAAAAAAAGAATCTCCTTTATAGGGCAGCTAGGTGGTGAGGTGCATAAAGTGCCCGGTCTAGAGTCAGGAAGACCTGAGCTCAAATATGGCCTCAGGCACTTACTAGCTGTGTAATCCTGGATAAGTCACTTAACCCCAATTGCCTCAGTTTCCTCATTTGTAAAATGAGCTGGAGAAGGCAATGGCAAACCACTCCAGCATCTTTATCAAGAAAACTCCAAATGGGCCCACAAAGAGTCAGAAGCTACTGAAAAGACTGAACAACAAAAAGAATCTCCTTTATCAATTCTGGCTGACCCTTTCTTTGCAAAGTATAAATTAAAAGCAGGGCTTCTTAACTGGGGTCCACAGACCTCCAAGGAATATGAAGATAGATTTCAGGAGTTTGGTGAATTTGTATGGGAAAATTTTGCATCTTCATTTTTACTAATGTCTAACCAAAATTTAGCATTTCCTTCATTTATTTAAAATCATCATTCTAAGAAGAGGTCCTGCAGAAGTTTCTGCAGACTGCCAAAGGGGTCCACAGCATTTAAAAAAAGGTTAGGAACTCCTATCATAGAGAGTCAAGTAGAAAACCAAGAGGTTAAGTGAATTGCTAAGGCTCACCCAGCTTGTATCTGTCAGAGGGAAGACTAGAACTCAGGGCTTTCCAGATCCAAAGTCACCTCTCTCTGTCCATTATATTACATTGTCTTTCAGGCAAGCACAGTGCTTGCTATAGATTAGGTGCTTAATAAATACTTTGAATTGAATTTAATTGAATTTTATTAGTTTGGGTTCCCAGATTACAGGTGCATAGAGACTCCTTTGGGACTTCATTATATGTCAGCCAATCACACAGCTTCTGATCTTGGCTGCAATGCCAGGGCAAGGGACCAGTCTTGGCTCCCAATTCTGTATCTATTTCTGTTACCCTGGTGGTGCTGATTTTATGGGAGAGGAATCGAAATGCGTTTGTTAAGCAGTTACTATTTCCCAAGGACACAGTAAGCTCTGGGAATACAAATAGAAAATCAAGACAATCCCTATTCTCAAAGAGCTCACATTCTAATTGGAGAAGAGAGAGAGAGAGAGATAGAGAGAGAGAGAGAGAGAGAGAGAGAGAGAGAGAGAGAGAGAGAGAGAGAGTGTGTGTGTGTGTGTGTGTGTGTGAATTCCCATGGATCCCTTTAGCAGTCTGGTGAAGCCTATGGAGCCCTTCTCAGGATGTTTTTTAAATAATTGAAGGAAATGCTCAATTTCAGTTAGATGTTCGTGAAAATAAGGATGCAAAATTTTTCCATTCAAGTTCACAGTACTCCTAAAATTGATCTTTTGACCCCTTGGGGGTCTGTAGACTCCAGGTTAAGAACTTCTGCTCTGAGTTTATACATTACAGAGAAGGTACCAATATGAGCTGATAGATAATTGATACATATATGTATATATGTGTATGTTTCTATATGTATACATATATATGGTATGTATGTATATATATATATGGCATATGTATATGGTATATATGTATAGCAACTCTGTGTGTGTGTGTGTGTGTGTGTGTGTGTGTGTGAATATAAAGACCCAGGGGTTCATAGGGTAGAAGGGGAAGGAAGATGGAACCACCTGGGAGTCTGGAGATCACAGAGGCAGGGCAGATGGACCATAGTGCCTCTTATTTTAGCTAAAAGATTGTAGCTGTTGACTCCCTGCTTGGTGAAGTGGTATGAGTGACCACATCCAATCTCTAGACAGATGATTAGAGAGAGAGACATAGGACCCATAACTCTTGAGAAGGGGAGAAATTGGTTAGATCTGTGCAGGAGGAAAGCTGGGGCATTGATGAAGGATTCTCAAATTGGCCTGATCAACTCTGCCCCTTTATACCTGACGTTAGGCTCTGGGCAAGTAGGGCTTAAGCATTAGGTTAGGTTTGCTTGTTAAGTCAGGAAAACCTAAAGTAAAATCTGGCCTCAGACACTTACTAGCTGTATGATCCTGGGCAAGTCACTTAACCCTATTTGCCTGTTTCCTCATATGGAAAATGAGCTGGAGAAGGAAATGGCAAACCACTCCAGTATCATTGCCAAGAAATGGGGTCACAGAGAGAGCCGACGTGACTGAAACAACTCAATAACAACAAAGGCTGTCACTGGAGAGAAATTTCAGATGATGATTGCACGCATGCTCCCCCTCCCCCCCACTGCCCCATCTACACAGTTATTCTTCTGCTACCTGGCACATATTTGTACTCTTACTGCTTGGTATTGCTAGTATCTGCCTTTGTCCATTACCCTCCTAGGCTGGATGGAGCTTCTCCAGTTTGCTGATAATGTTTTCATATTTCAAGGCTGTAGTAGCTGAGGCAAGTTTGGTTTTCATAATGTAGCCATTCTCTCTCTTGTAGAGGGGGAGCCTCCTGCTTCTCACTTCAGAATCACTGCTGTTGAAAATGGAGATCAGAGCTCTTTTCCCAGTTTAGTGACCTTATTGTATATGGTCTCACTGCCTTCTTTTTGTTATCTTGATTCCATAGTTAACTGTTTCAACAGGCGTTCTACTCCACCCTTGAATTTCTTGTCTTTGTCTTTCTGCAATTTATGTCTTCTTAATCTTTCACTCCTCAATCTATCTCCATCATTTGCCTTCTTTGATGCTAATTCTGAGTTATTGAGTGCTGCTAGAAGAAGTCATGTGACTATGGGCTAGGTCTACCACAAATTCTTTTGATCTAGCCTCATTTGGCACTCAGAATATTGCTACAAGGCAATCTTTTTATTTATCTCTAATTGACTCCATATTATCACAGCAGCTGTTCAAAACCTTCTCTTCTTTATTTATGTCTCAAATGCCACCCTCATTCCCTTCTGTGTTAATTCCTCACTTCCCTAGGAAAATCAATGCTTATATACTGAACTCCATCATCTCTTTCCATACTTTAAAACCTTTCTGTGCCTTCACCTAACCTCTAACCCAGAGGTTCCCAAATTTATTTGGCCTACTGCTCCCTTTTGAAAAAGAAATTACTCAGGGCCCACTGAAAATCGACTTTCTTCAACCCTTTAATGCTTTTAAAAAATTTTTGCATCATTTAAAAATATATAATTTCTTAAAATGACTCATCTTAAATTTAACAATTAATTACAAGTTTGTGGGGGTTTTCCTGCATTAAAATTTTAATGATGCAAAACACTGTGTCATGTAACTGTACAGTATCATATTGTAAATAAGTCATTACAAGCGAATATACTGAGTAGTCCAGTTTGACTGGAGGAATAAATGCTGGCTTTCCTAACAGTGCATGACATACTCTCCTGCCAACACTTGCTTGTTAAGACCTGTTGTAGACTTGACCACTGATGGGTTATGACTTGCATTTTGTGTGTTTACTTGGAAAATAATGTAATCACTATGACTTTTCTGTTACACAACAGATGAAACATGTATGAATGGTTTTTCAAATTTTTCTTCTCTTTTCTTCTTTCCTTATGCTTCCACCACCCCCTTTTATTTTTATTCAATGTCCCCCAATTGTGCCAAAGGCTACTACTGGCCCCCAGATTGATTCAGTGCCCCCCCCCCAGGGGGTGGATCATCCACTTTTTCTATGTGGTCTAACCCCACGGCTCTAATTTATTCCACTTGTGCACAGTCTTCTATCTCCTTCAAGAACTTGCCCCATTGATCCCTCACTATATATCACGAGATATATAGAAGTGCAGGATTCATCCTAGGGTAGTAAGTAGGCAGAATTCTGGCCTTGGGTAAGAAAATCTTCAGGCTACAGTAGAAGGGGGATTAATTATCATGTGAAAGGAATTTGATATCCAGGTTAGGCCATCATTCCTCCCCACTTCAAAGTGGGTGCTTCTGAGTCAACCCCACATAGCAGGGTTAAACTCAGATGCAGAAAGCTGTTTTGCAAGGAAGAGAAAAAATCTCATTCATCGGATTGGTTTCCTACCTTTGATGGCACAGGTAAATAGGTAGGTACCAATTAACTAGGAAACTGGAAATTTTCAGCAAGAGAATCTAGATAGAAGGAGTGCTATAAAAGAGGCAGGGACAGGATTCCAGAGAGGAGAAGGGTACATGTTTAGAGCAGAGACAGCCTTTCTCAATAAAGTCTAAACCCAGCAAACCCACATAAGTGCCTTAAGATATACATAATATTTTACATATGTATGTCATGACAATAATAATAATTCTAAGAGAAAGTTGCTACAGGCATCTAGGTAACACAATGGATAGAGTTCTGGACCTAGAGTCAGGAAGATCCAAGTCCAAATTTAAGCCTAGACACTTAATAGCTGTGTGACCTAGGCAAGTCACTGAACCTGCCTGCCTCTGTTTCCTCATCTGTAAAATGAGTACAATAATTATACCTACCTCCCATTGTGACAATAAAGTATTTGTAAAGTACTTTGCAAACCTTAAAGCTCTATATAAATGAGCTCTGTTGGTTGTCACACAAGCATTATTATTCTCATTTTATAAAAGTCAAAGGACTGATTTAGTACTCTGTATTTCCTTGTTTGGCCAAGATAGTCTTTATTTCTTTTAGCTATAAGGGAAGAGCTAGAATAGAGACAGACTTATGGGGTTTCATAGCCAGGACTTCCATCTGAGCACAGTAGAGCTGAACATTCTATAGTCTTTTTTTTTTTTTTTGGCAAGGTAATCAGTGTTGAGTGACTTGCCCAAGGTCACAGAGTGTCAAGTGTCTGAGGATAGATTTGAACTCAGGTCTTCCTGACTTCAGGGTCAATGTTCTATCCTCTGCACCACCTAGCTACCCCATAACACTCTATACTCTTGAAATACTGAGTCAAAAAGACAAAAAGACAATAAAAGTTAGAAGACAGCTGAGAATACAAGCTGCAGTTGGAAAATTCTGGAAACAAGTAACCCATTATTAAGATGTGATTATAGAAAACTGAACTGGAGCAAAGTTTCTTCCTATGGCAAAGAAAACTTTTAATTATCCTTCAGGGTAGAAATGTCTGCCCATAATCCTCTGCAGTAATGTTGATCCCAACAAAAGAATGCATTGTTTCCACATTGATGAGGAAACTGAGATATGGAGCATTTAAATGACTTGCCCAGGGTCAGCTAGTTCAAACTTTTAGGGGTGGGCTTTGAAGAGTCTTCTAAACCCAGACACAGTTCTCTGTGCTCTGCCATGCTGTGCCTCTCAGTTGTCCACACTGCCTTCACAGGCTCTGCCTTAGTGTAACCACAGCTAATGGGTTCAGAACAATCAGAAGCCCAGAGTTTTTGTGTTTTTTATTTTTGTGTATTTGTATTTCCTTATGTACATTTCTTTTGGTTGTTCTGGGAGAGTTACCCAAGAGAAACTTGACTAATACCTAGGGACAAAGTATAAATAAGCGCAGCTGGTACAATTCAGATAGACAGGCTGGATATGACACTAACTTTCATCATTGTTTACTTTTCCAATCATCATACATTATTGTGTGGGGGCTCCTGACTATCATAAGCCCTCCTATGGAGACAATACAGATACTGGTGGACACCCCCATGCACTATGAAAACCACACAGGGGGAAAAGGCAGACCTTCAACAAACACTTTGTATTCTGTGACTCTAACACTCCTTCTAACTTTGGCCCATCTCTCTTCTGTTTGCTTTCTTCATTCACCATATTCATAACCTTCATATAACAGGTTTGAACCAAAATAAATAAATAGTTTGAACCAAAATAAATCAGTTCCTATTCCTGCTGTAAGGGCTACACCACTGTGCTTACCCTTTGATCCTGCTACTACTGCTAGGTCTGTATCCCAAAGATATTTCTTTAAAAAAGGTAAAAGGACCAATTTGTTAAAAAATATTTATAGCAGCTCTTTTTTGTAGTGGATAAGAATTAGAAATCGAGATGTCATCCATCAATTGGGGAAAAGATAAGCAAGCTGTGGTATATGATTGTGATGGAATAGTATTGTGCTATAAGAAATGACAAGCAGTATGATTTCAGAAAAACCTGGAAAGACTTACATGAACTGATGCAAAGCAAAGTAAACAATCAGGAGAACATTATACTCAGCAACAGCAATATTGTACAGTGAAGAATTGTGAATGATTTAGCTGTTCTCAGCAATACCGTGATCCAAGACAATCCCAAAGGACTCATAATAAAGCATGCTCCAGAGAAAAAACTGATATTGCCTAAATACAGACTGAAGTGCATGCTTTCATTTTCATTTATTTATTTATATTTAAATAGAAAATATATTTTATGTCTGTTTATTTTTCACTTTCATTCTTTTCTAAATTCTAATCTTTTACAAAATTACTAATATGGAAATGTTTTATGTAATTGCATATGTGTAACCTACATCAGACTGCTTACTGTATCAGAGAAGGGGAGGGAGAGAGAAAAGAAGAGAGGGGTAGGAATTGGAACTCAAAACTTTAAAAAAAGTTTTAAAATTATTTTAACATGTAATTGGGTAAAAAAAATAAAGCATTATACAATAAAATAAAGTAAGGGAAAGGATGGTTAAAATGCATTGGGATAAATAAAGAGTACTTATACAAAATTTCTTTTGATGAGATGCAGAAATAAAAATGAATGTTGGAATGGACCTCATATTATAAACCACGAATCTTTTTTTTTTTACTGTCAGTGGATCTGTATAAACTTTAAAAATGTTGTACAACTATTTAAAAGTCATTTTCAGATTTAAGATACCTTACCCAGACCTTAAGATTGGGGATGGTGCTTACATTTTAATTCAGTTCCAAATCTGAAACTTTGTTGAGGTTTTATAGCTATACTTTTAAAAATTAGAATTCATATAATAATAAAATAGCATAGTAATAAATAATAAAATAAAATAAATTAGTCCCCTCCCCACTCTATGATTCTTCTAACTACCCTTATAGAAGTCAGCATACATTTCAAGAGGGTCATTTGAGAATCTCTTGTAGCCAGAGCAAGATAATTCTATGATCCTTGAACTCCTTGTGTAATATTTGGCAGGGGACTCAGAAAGGAAGACCAATGGGTTATTGTGAAGGTAGCCACCTTTATTTTTCAGAAGTACAGTGTGAGTTAATGATTGGAGGATGAGAGCATATGCAATGAATGGAAATAGATGTGATGTGTTGGGAGATTTGGCATTCTTCACCTTTTTGTGTTTCCTCTGTTTCCCTAGAGAATTCAAGTATCTTGACATACCCAGAAGGTATGACTTCTGTGTTTCACTTGGGAGAGAAGCAGTTCGGTAGCGTTGGAAGTTGTGTGCCTCTGACCTTGGGCTTGAAATAGTGGTTAGCATGAGGACCTGGGACACCAGTAATACTAGTCAATCCACCATCACCACTTCCACGAAAACCTTGATCATTACCTTCTCCAAGACCTGTATAGAGAGAGCCTAGGACTCTAAATCTAAGAGCCTTAGGAAAAGCAGTGTCCTTCAAACTACAAGTCCTGCTTCTATTTTGGACTGCATCTGAAACTTAATGCAATAAAGTATGAAAGAGTTGTTTTGGAGAAGTGGTCCACCTTCCTTCACACCACCATCACCACCAATTGCCACAAATGGGCAGCCCATGGCAATCTCCCCCACACAGCCCAGCTCTCACAGTCCATCATTCTAGGAGTAGACCCTGGTAAAGATGTGGCCTGGCAACTGCTTCTAGAGGAGCTACAGCCACAGTCTCTGAAGACCCAGAAAGAAAGTTCTCACCAACAGATTTTTAGCATTGCCAAATGGTTCAACATCAGAAGTGGATATCATCTTGTCAGCTAAAATTACATTTAAGATAATACATTGCCATTGACAGGATGGCATTTAAGGACCGTGGACCTCTCCACTAAAACCTTCTTTGTGTGTGGTTTCCCCATTAAGATGTGAACTCCTTGAGAGCAGACTGTTTAACTTTTTCTATTTGTGTCCCCAGGGTTTAATCACAGTGATTTGCACATAACAGACACTTATGCTCATTCATTCATTCATTCAAAAGGAGTCTATCTGTGATGGAGAAGTGCCTGCAGACTCAGTTTTCTGCCCTCTCTGCACTACATTCTGACTGAGGTACCCATCTTTCTAGGGCAGCTTCAGCAGGGGCCTCAATATGTCTAATGCTTCTGTTTCCAGCTTCTCCATTTCCCAGTGGCATTGGTAATCCATAATCATTCAGGTTTAAAGCCGTGAAGTCAGAAAGAAGCAGCATGACATCATGGAAGGGACAGCTACATGATATAATTGATAGAGAGCCAGGCCTAAAGTCAGGAAGACTCATCTATCCGAGTTCAAATCTGACCTCAGACACTTAATAGATGGGCAACCCCCCGGGCAAGTCACTTAACCTTGTTTGCCTCAATTTCCTTATTTGTAAAATGAGCTGGAGAAGGAAATGATGAATCGTTCTAGTATCTTTGCCAAAAAAATCCCAAATGGGGTCACAAAGAGTTGGACATGACTGAAAACGATCATGGAAAGATCTGGAATGAGGAGATCTGAACCAGGCTAACGTCTTAGACACAATAGCTGTGTGACCATGAACAAATCACTTTAACCTCTCTAAGCTTCAGCTCCCTTGTTAATAGGAGGAGATGGAGTAGTTGCATGATGCCATAGGGTGGCTGTGAGAAAAGTGCTTAGTAAGTCTGAGGCAGTTACAGAAGCAAGTTCTTATTAGTCTGTCCTTTTCACGCCTTTTATTTACCCCCTCTATTTAGTCACCAAGCCCTATGAATTATTTTAACAAATTTCTGACATTCCTCCCCTTGTTTCATTCCCACTGGTATTACCCTAGTCCAGGGGCCTCTTCATCTAAATGCTTCGTGTCTCTGATGCCTTTCTCTTGCCTGAAATCCAGCCTACCTACTTGTTGTTTAGTCGTTCACTTGTGACTGACTTTTTGTGACCCCGTGGAGTTTTCTTGGCAAGTACTGAAGTGGTTTGCCATTTCCTTTTCCAGTCTTATGCCAGTAGGGGCTAAATAATTTGCTCGGGATCACATAGCTAGTAAGTGTCTGAGGTCATATTTGAACTCTAGGTTTTCTGACTCTAGGCCCAATGCTCTATCAACTGCACTACCTAGCTTCCTTTCTACCTGTATATACCAGGTGCTTTAATGTTTTGGGTTTGTTTGTTTGTTTGTTTGTTTGTTTTTGAGGGGGGGCATCTATACCTATGATTTTACCTTTGTGGAGGGAACCTTCTTTACCAATGTAGATCAGCAATGATTCTGCAACTAATTATAGTCTTAGATAGTTTCTTCTGGTACTGAGAGATTACACTACTTGCTCAGATAAGCCAACTTTGATAGACTTAGCTCTTCTTCTCAGCAATAAAATAATCTTAGACAATTCCAAAAGGCTCATGATGGAAAAAAAAAAGAACTATGGGGGGCGGAGCCAAGATGGCGGAGTAGAAACAGCTCTTCCAAGCCTCTCTGACCCCAGATTCTCCGCAAACTATGTAAAAAAGGACTCTGAAAATCTTCTGGAGCCCCAGCACCCACAGAACGACACAGAGAAGCTAACCTCCCGCTGAGGACAGCCCAGCACCCTGCAGGAAGGACCAGCGCAGTGGTCTGGGAGCCGGCAGAGCGCAGGAGCCGAGCCGAGCCCAGGTCCACGTGAGCCGAGGTTTTAGCCCCAGGGCGGCAGGGCCAGCAGCCGGCTGGAGGAACCCCAGAACACCAGGAACTGTGGAGACTCCAGAATTATCAACATAGACTTGCCTAGGACAAAGTAAGAGGTTAGTGTCCTATGGACTTTGGGACCTGTATTTGGGGAATGCGTCAGCTCCCTCCCCTGGGGGCTAGAAGCTGCTGAGGAGACACGCCACTGTGTAGTTTTCAGAGGCATTTCCGGCTCCCAGCCTACAAATCGTGGGGAGATCCAGCGATCAGTCTTGGGGGTAATCGCTCTTGCTTTAACCTCCCTGGATCTGGATTGTGATCTAGGGTGGAAGTTGTGGGTGGGTTTACAGCTTGCCAGAAACGGAAGTTGCCCCCCACACGTTCGGGACGAAAATTCCTCTAGCTGGCCTTAAAGCCATAGTGTGGCAACAAGCCCAAAAGTCAAGCAATTAAGTGGCAACATGCCAAGGCAAAGGAAACAGAAAAATGCAACCCTAGACTCCTATTTTGGGGGCATAGAGCGGGAAAAGGACTGTGAGGTCAGAAGTCCTGCTCCAAAAGCCCCAGGGGAAAACATGAGTGGGTTGCAGGCCATAGAGGACCTTAAGAAGGACTTTAAAAATCAAATAAGAGAAGTGGAGGAAAAATTAGAAAGAGAAATGAGAAGGATGCAGGAAAAGTATGAAATGAGGGTCAACAGCCTGACTGAGGAAAACAACACCTTAAAAAATAGACTAACTCAAATGGCAAAGGAGGCCCAAAAGGGCAATGAGGAGAAGAATGCCTTAAAAAGTCGAATTTGCCAGATGGAAAAAGAATCTCAAAAGTTCACTGAGGAGATTCATTCCTTCAGAGTTAGACTGGAGCAAATGGAAGCTAATGACTTTATGAGAAATCAAGATGCTGTTAAGCAGATCCAAACAACGAAAGATTAGAAGGCAATGTGAAATATCTCATGGGAAAAACCACTGACCTGGAAAATAGATCCAGGAGAGACAATTTAAAAATTATTGGACTACCTGAAAGCCATGATCAAGGAAAGAACCTAGAAATCACCCTTCAAGAAATTCTCAAGGAAAACTGCCCTGATGTTTTAGATCCAGAGGGCAAAATAGAGGTTGAAAGAATCCACCGATCACCTCCTGAAAAAGATCCCAAAAAGAAAACTCCCAGAAATAGCCAGGTTCCAGAATCCCCAGATCAGAACACACAGGAAGAAACAATTTCAATATTGTGGAAACACAATCAGAATAGCCAACCTGCAGCTTCTACACTGAGGGATCGAAGGACATGGAATATGATATTCCAGAGGGCAAAAGAACTGGGAATGAACCAAGGGTCACCTACCAGCAAAACTGAGTATTTTGTTTCAGGGGAAAATATGACATTCAGTGGAATAGAGGACTTTCAAGCATTCTTGAGGAAAAAACCAGAATTGAATAGAAAATTTGACATCCAGACACAAGAAGCAAGAGATGCCTGAGAAGGTAATCAGGGAAAAGAAATCAAAAGGAACTTATCAAAGTTGAACTATTTACATTCCTATATGGAAAAACAATAACTGTGACTGATGATATCTTTCTCACTATGAAAATAATGGAAGAGGGGTGTGTGGTCATATGAATACATATGTGAATGTGTGTGTATATGGTTACAGTTATATATGGATAGAGGGCATAGGTTGAATTTGTTGGGAAGGGAGAATACTCAAGGGATGAAATTATGAGGTGAGAGAGGAAAGTGGCAAGAGGAGATGGGAGAGACAGGGTAGGGTAAACTATCCCATGTAGAAGAAGCAAGGGGAAGTGGTTGCAAAGGAGGGGGAGAATAAGGAAGGTTAAAAAGGCAAAACCACATTCACATTGAATTTGGTTCAGGGAGAAAATGACATACATACTAAATGGGATATCTCAACCTGCAGCAGGATAGGGGGAAGGGGGATGAGAGGAGAGATGATGGATGGGAGGGCATCCTTGGGGTGAGGGGAGGTTGGAAGTACCCACTATAGAAGAGGGACAGGATCATGTAGGGAATGGACCGGGTGGGGGGTGGGATCAGTGGGAGGGAATTATAAGCAGCCTTGTACAATATATCTACTATGACAATGTTTTGCATAGCTAGACATGTACAACATATACTGAATTACTTATATCCCAAGTAGGAATGGGTGACAAGGGAGGAAGGAAATGGATCTGAAATTCAAGGTCGTAACATTAAATGTTTCAAATATATATATAAATACTATTATTAATACTCTTTTGCCTATAATTGGGAGATAAGATGTGCAGGCATTGGGACACAAAGATTCATCTTCCTCTAATGGAAAAGTCGATGGGGGTATGGGAGAAGGTATGAGAGAGAGCAGATTGGAGGAAGTGATATCTTGTGGGACTACTATTCTGGGAGGTTGGGTAGGGGAATAATGGGGGGAAAATGATTGTAACTCAAAATCTGGCGGAAATGAATGATGTAAAACAGAAGTTAATAAAGTATTTGTTTAAAAAAAAAAAGAACTATGGGGTCTGAATGCAGATTTTCACTTTTTCTGTTTTTTCTTTCCCTTTTGTTCTGATTCTTCTTTCACAACATGACTAATATGAAAATATGTTTAATATGATTGTATGTATATAATCTATATCATATTGCTTGCTATCTTGGGGAGAGGAACAGGAAGGGAGGGAGGAAGAAAAATATTTGGAACTCAAAATTATAAAAGTGAATGTTGAAAACTATCTTCACATGTGATTGGAAAAAAATACTATTAAGTGGGAAAAATACAAGTAAATAATAATGATAAAAATGCAAATCAGCAATGATTCTGCAACGAATGATAGTTTTAGATAGTTTCTTCTGGTGGTGAGAGCATTGCTTGCTCCTGATCACACAGCTTTTCTGTGTCAGAGGAAAGATCTGGATCCAGATTTCCTGGACTCTGAGGCCAGTTCTCTCTCCACTCTACAATGTTGCTTCTAAACTCTATTAGCTTCATCTTTCACCACTTTTATCACATTAGTCTATTATTCCAGAACCTACAATGACTCCCTATTACCTATGACATCAAATCCAAAAGTCTCCACTTTGCTTTCAAAGCCTTCCATAATTTGGCTCCCATTCCTCCACTCCCACCCCACCCCAAAAAGGCAGTTGGAAGTAGCTCAATAGAAGAAAACTTTCCCTTCTGCAAAGCTGGTTTCCTCACTATTATTCTAACACATCAAATTCACATCTGATTTTGTACATTTGCTTGTGTTTTACTGGTTTGAAGAGCCAAGGAAATCTTCCTTTCTGCTTAATCTAAATGTAAAGGAGGAGTAACAACTCCTACCTGGCTGGGGTGGGGGGAGCCAAATCCCTCCCTCATACATAAATACAATCTATTCAAATTCAAAACCACTTTCAATATTTCACCTCCTCCACGAAGCCTTCTCTGACAGTTGCAGCCCACACTGATCTCTCCTTTCCCTGAGATACTATGGCTATTATCACTTGTACCACACAGTTTGACACTTAGAGACTGATCTCATTTTAGAATCATAGAATTTTAAAGTTGGAAAAGCATGTTGGAACATAAATATCAGAACTAGAAGACAATTTAAAACCTAGAATGAAGAGTGTTAGAGCTGGAAGGAACCACAGAATGTTAGAACCAAAGCATAATTCAGAACCTAGAACATAAAAGGTTAGAGTCAGTTTAGAACACAGAAAAGGAAATTCAGATGTCATGGGTTAGAGCTCAGAACTTAGAGCATGGGTAGTATGTCTTTCTTTCCTGGTTCTCATTTATGAGGAGGCTCCATGAACTTGCCTCTGTAATAGGGTTATAGTATAATTAAGGGATGCTTTTCCCTGATTGGGAACCTGTGCAGGCACTTTCCATTTCTTGTCAACTTACAGCATCCCAACAAAAAGCCTTTTAATTGGCTGTTGAGTTTGAATGAAGTATGCATTTAAAAAAAAAAGTTTGGGGGCGGAGCCAAGATGGCAGAGTAGAAACAGCTCATCTGAGCCACTCTGCCCCCAGATTCCCCCCAAACTATGTAAAAGGGGACTCTGAACAACTTCTGGAGCCCCAGCACCCACAGAATGACAGAGAGAAGCTAACCTCCCGCTGAGGACAGCCCAGCAGCCCTGCAGGAAGGGCCAGTGCAGCACTCTGGGAGCTGGCAGTACATAGCGCAGAGCGTGGGGAGCCGAGCCTAGCGGAGCCCAGGTCCCCGTGAGCTGAGGTTTTAGCCCTAGGGCGGCAGGGCCAGCAGCCGGCTGGAGAGACCCCAGAACACCAGCAGCTGTGGCAACTCCAGAATTATCAACATAGACATGCCTAGGACAAAGTAAGAGGTTAGTGCCCTATGGACTTTGGGACCAGTATTTGGGGAATGTGTTGGCTCCCTCCCCTGGGGGCTAGAAGGAGCTGAGGAGACACGCCATTTTGTAGTTTTCAGAGGCAGCTCCAGCTCCTGGCCTGCAAATTAATTGTAGGGAGATCCAGTGATCAGTCTTGGGGGGTAATCGCTCTTGCTTTAACCTCCTTGGATCTGGATTGTGTTCTAGGGTGGAAGTTGTGGGTGGGTTTACAGCTTGCCAGAAACGGAAGTTGCCCCCCACATGTTTGGGACGAAAATTCCTCTAGCTGGCCTTAAAGCCATAGTGTGGCAACAAGCCCAAAAGTCAAGCAATTAAGTGGCAACATGCCAAGGCAAAGGAAACAGAAAAAATGCAACCCTAGACTCCTATTTTGGGGGCATAGAGTGGGAAAAGGACTGTGAGGTCAGAAGTCCTGCTCCAAAAGCCCCAGGGGAAAACATGAGCGGGTTGCAGGCCATAGAGGACCTTAAGAAGGACTTTAAAAATCAAATAAGAGAAGTGGAGGAAAAATTAGAAAAAGAAATGAGAAGGATGCAGGAAAAGTATGAAATGAGGGTCAACAACCTGACTGAGGAAAACAACACCTTAAAAAATAGACTAACTCAAATGGCAAAGGAGGCCCAAAAGGGCAATGAGGAGAAGAATGCCTTAAAAAGTCGAATTTGCCGGATGGAAAAAGAATCTCAAAAGTTCACTGAGGAGATTCATTCCTTCAGAGTTAGACTGGAGCAAATGGAAGCTAATGACTTTATGAGAAATCAAGATGCTGTTAAGCAGATCCAAACAAAGGAAAGATTAGAAGGCAATGTGAAATATCTCATGGGAAAAACCACTGACCTGGAAAATAGATCCAGGAGAGACAATTTAAAAATTATTGGACTACCTGAAAGCCATGATCGAAGAAAGAACCTAGAAATCACCCTTCAAGAAATTCTCAAGGAAAATTGCCCTGATGTTTTAGATCCAGAGGGCAAAATAGAGGTTGAAAGAATCCACCGATCACCTCCTGAAAAAGATCCCAAAAAGAAAACTCCCAGGAATATTATAGCCAGGTTCCAGAATCCCCAGATCAAGGAGAAAATACTACAAGCAGCCAGGAAGAAACAATTTCAATATTGTGGAAACACAATCAGAATAGCCCAGGACCTGGCAGCTTCTACACTGAGGGATTGAAGGGCATGGAATATGATATTCCAGAGGGCAAAAGAACTGGGAATGAACCCAAGGGTCACCTACCCAGCAAAACTGAGTATTTTGTTTCAGGGGAAAATATGGTCATTCAGTGGAATTAGAGGACTTTCAAGCATTCTTGAGGAAAAAACCAGAATTGAATAGAAAATTTGACATCCAGACACAAGAAGGAAGAGATGCCTAAGCAGGTAATCAGGGAAAAGAAATCAAAAGGAACTTATCAAAGTTGAACTATTTACATTCCTATATGGAAAAGCAATAACTGTGACTGATGATATCTTTCTCACTATGAAAATAATGGAAGAAGGGAGTGTGGTCATATGAATACATATGTGAATGTGTGTGTATATGGTTACAGTTATATATGGGTAGAGGGCATAAGTTGAATTTGTTGGGAAGGGAGAATACTCAAGGGATGAAATTATGAGGTGAGAGAGGAAAGTGGCAAGAGGAGATGGAGAGAGACAGGGTAGGGTAAACTATTTCATGTAGAAGAAGCAAGGGGAAGTGGTTGCAAGGGAGGAGGAGAATAGGAAGGCAAAAAAGGCAAAACCACATTCTCATTGAATTTGGTTCAGGGAGAGAATGACATACATACTAAATGGGATATCCCAACCTGCAGCAGAATAGGGGGAAGGGGGATGAGAGGAGGGATGATGGATGGGAGGGCATCCTTGGGGGGAGGGGAGGTTGGAAGTACCCACTATAGAAGAGGGACAGGATCATGTAGGGAATGGACCAGGTGGGGGTGGGATGAGTGGGAGGGAATTATAAGCAGCCTTGTACAATATATCTACTATGATAATGTTTTGCATAGCTAGACATGTACAACATATACTGAATTACTTATCTCCCCAGAGGGAATGGGTGACAAGGGAGGAAGGAAATGCATCTGAAATTCAAGGTCTTAACATTAAATGTTTCAAATATATATAAATACTATTGTTAATACTCTTTTGCTTATAATTGGGAGATAAGATGTGCAGGCACTGGGACACAAAGACTCACCTTCCTCTAATGGAAAAGTCGAAGGGGGTATGAGAGAAGGTATGGGAGAGAGCAGATTGGAGGAAGCAATATCTTGTGGGACTGCTATTCTGGGAGGTTGGGAAGGGGAATAACGGGGGGAAAATGATTGTAACTCAAAATCTGGTGGAAATGAATGATGTAAAACAGAAGTTAATAAAGCATTTGTTTAAAAAAAAAGTTTGAGCAGAGACAATCTCTGACTCTTTTTTCCTGGAGGCTTTTAAGTATGAAGGATTTCTGTAGGCCACTACATGGAACAGATTTGGCTGCTAGGTGTCTGTGAATGTATGACACCTCTGTTTTCTTTTATATTTAATCTTTCCCGATCATGGGTGAATGAGTAGTACCCTGAGGTAGGAGACCCAGGCAACTGGTGAGACCAAGAGATCCATCAAAGCTGGATGGCTGAGGGGCCACCCAGACACCTGCTTGGCCCAACCCAACAGTGGATTGACTCAGCAGCCAATGGACTTCATCATTCAAAAAGATAGTGTAGCTGAGCAAAGTAGTGATTTCTCTATCAGCTGTACCGTATCCAGAGGTGACCTTGGTGGGGACTCTGAGAAGGAAGAAGAAAACTCCCAAGGCCAGCAGATAGAGGCAGAACACCAAGTTTGAGTCCACCCTTCCCTCCCTCCACCCCCATCCCCACCCTAATCTGGGGATTTTGTTATTATACTTCTATCCTTGCTTTTTCTGTTGTTCAGTTGTTTCCGTCGTGTCCGACAATTTGTGACTTCACTTGGGGTTTTCTTGGCAAAGATATTGGAGAGGTTTGCCATTTCTGTCTCCATTTCATTTTACAGATAAGGAAACTGAGGCAAACAAGGTTAAGTGACTTCCCCGAAGTTTCACATGTATTAAATGTCTGAGGCCAGGTTCGAACTCAGGGAGATGAGTCCTCCTGATTCCAGGGCCATTACTCTATCCACTGCAGCACCTAGCTGCTTTGCAAAAGTTCATTTATATCAACTTGTTTTAATCAATATATTGGGAGAAGAGCATACTGGATAGGGGCTTGTAAACTATAGTAAAAGAATCTCTAGCCCCTCAGGTTTCTAGCTAGAATACTGAGGGGATGAGTAGTCAGCTGCTTTCAAGGGACCCATCTTGCCTGAATGAGTTAAGAAAATGAGCCCAGAGGGGGTGCTACCCAAAATTGGAAGGGACCCAGTCTGAGTCCCTCTTTTGACGGAGGATGAAACTCCTTTTCTTTTATTTCTTCAAATCTTCCATATTAACTGTTTCTTTCATTAGACAACACCTCCTTGGGTCAAGAAATCTGTTTTTCCTGTATCTTTGGCAGTACATAGTATAGTGCTAGCTAAATAGCAGTACTTAATACATGCCTGCTGATTGGCTGACCAGGTAGCTGGGTAGGAAAAGAGGAAGTTCTACCAATTAGCAGGCCACCTGGATTTTGAGAGGGGAAAGGCAGTCAGTCACCAAACATTTATATTGAGTCCCCCTAAGGACACACAAAGATTGTAGGAAGGCAGGACCATTCTTTCCTACTCTGGCAAGTTGTGACTTTTTCCCTCTAGGTTGACCCCAGGGCTTCTGACACCATTCTAGTGTCTCGATGCCCCATTTCACCATAGAACTGCTGGTAGTCTTCTTGGACATCCATCTGCTCACTGACTGAGCTACTCAGAAATCAGATGCAAGCTTCATTGTTCCCCATAGAGCTCTTAATCACCCAATTTCTCAGAAAGAAGACGATTAGTCTCCTTAAAAAGCTCAATGAGGTTACCAGCAGCATCATGTCACCAGCATCCCAAAGCTCTGGATAAAATATTTCTGGGAAGAAATATGTGTGAGCTGAGAGGCTGACAGTGTCTCTGCTGGGGAAGAGCCATGAGCTCATCTAGGGCAGCTGTGACAAGGACGTGAGATTAACTGAAATGAATTTATACTGGATATTCCTCACCTAACTACTGGGCGGCACAAATCCCAAGATGACAAACACTCACATTTACGGAACACTCTGAGGTTTGCACACAGCGTCCCTCACAATAGCCTCCCGAGGCAGGGAGTGTATCACCTCATTTTTGCTGATGAGAAAAGTGAGGCTTAGAGAGATGAAGGAAATGGCAAAGGGTCACACAGCTAGTGTCAGAGACTGGATTCAAACACTCCTAGGTCTCCTGATTTCAGGACCTAGACCCTCCCCTTTTACACCATCCTGCTACTTCAGGACATGGCAGGGCATATGTCACATGGGAAAAAAGGATAACAGCAGTGGGACCCGAGAATACAGTGATGAGAAGAGACCAACTTGTGGGGAATCTCGACTTTTGTTATTTAGTTTTCAGTTGTGTTTAATTCTTTGTGCTTCCAAGTTGGGGTTTCCTTGGCAAAGATACTGGAGTGGTTTGCCATTTCTTTCTCCAGCTCATTTTACAGATAAGGAAACTGAGGCAAACTGGGTTAAGTGACTGACTGGCCCAGGGTCATGCAACTAGTATCTGAGGCCAGATTTGAACTCAGGAAGATGAGTCTACCTGACTTCAGGCATGACACTCTATTGCACCACCTAGCTGCCCAAGGGTACTTCAACCATATAGGTGTAAAACCTTAGGTTTGCATTTGTAAGAAAAAAGGGTCCTAAAGTTGGGTGCACTCATACACTAGGCCTCCTGCCTTCACTACCAACACAGAACATCCCAGCAGCTCTGAGTTCAAAGAGACCTGGGAGGCCAACCAGTCCAACCTGAGACTCCCTTTCACAAGACATTCATGTAAAGGGAGAATCTCTACTGAAGGAAAACCTAGTACCTTTTTTTTTTTTTTTTTGCTTTTTGGAGGGGGGGGGATGGCAGGGCAATTGGGGTTAAGTGACTTGCCCAAGGTCACACAGTTAGGTTGGATTTGAACTCAGGTCCTCCTGACTCCAGGGCTAGTGCTCTATTCACTGTGCCCCCAACCTAGTACCTTTCAAGGAAGGAAGAAAAGCAACAAGCATTTATTAGATGCCTACTATGTACCAGGCACATGTTAAGTGCTTTACAAATAGCATCTCATTTGATCTTTACAATAACTCTGGGAAGTAGGTACTCTGATTATTCTCATTTTATAGCTGTGAAAACAGAGGCAGGTGGTGATTAAGTGACTTGCCCAGTGTCACACAGCAAGTAAGTGGCTGAGTCTGGCTTTGAAGTCAAGTTTTCCCGATCTAGCACTCTTTCCACTAGGCCACTTAGCTGCTCCAATTAAAAAAAATACTTCTCTCTTGCCTCACCCCTACTTGAGAAAGAAAAAGGCAAGAAAGGTCTTTATATCAAATATGCATAGTCAAAACAAATTTCCACATTAGCCGTGTCAAAAAATGTTTGTCTTATTCTGAATCTTGAAACTATCACCTCTCTGTCAGGAGGGAGGAAAAATTCTTCATGGTTGGTCAGAATTCTTAAGTTTTCCAGAGTAGTTCCTTTTTACAATTTTTATTGAATAAATTGTTCTAGTTTTGCTCTGGATAGCTCAGTCCATTCTAGTTTCCCAGGCTTCTCTTAATCCATCCCTTTCACTATTTTTTTGGCACAATAATATTCTATTTTGTTTAGTTATTTCAGTTATGTCCAACTCTTTATGCCCCATTTGGAGTTTCCTTGGCAAAGATACTGGAGTGGCTTTGCCATTTTCTTCTCCAGCTTATTTTACAGATGAGGAAACTGAGGCAAACAGGGTGAAATGATTGGCCCGGGGTCACACAGATAGTAAATGTCTGAGGCTGGATTTGAACTCAAGGAGAAGAGGCAGCAAGACCTGAATTCAATTCATACTAGATGTGAGACCCTGAGCAAATCACTTACCCCTGTTTGCCGCATTTTCCTTTGTAAAATGGGCTGGAGAAGGAAATGGGAAATCATTCTAGTATCTTTGCCAAGAAAACCACAAATGGGGCACAAAGAATTGGATACAATTGAATTGCAACAATATTCCATTACATTTTTATAATTTGTGCAGCCATTCCCCAATTGATGAGCATCCTCAGTTTCTAATTCTTTGCTCTAACATAGAGTCATTATAACTATTTTTGCATGTATGGGTCCTTTTCCTCTTTCTTTGGGGAATAAGCCTAATAAACCTAAGATTATTAAGAGTAGGTCCTGAGGAGCAGAGTCAAGATGGCAGAGTAGAAATGGGACTTCCTCGGGGCTCTGGCTTCCACACCCCACCCCCCCCAATTCATGCAAAAGGTGACTCCAAACAAACTTTGGAGCTACAGAAGCCACAGAATGACACAGAGAAGCTAACCTCCCACTGAGCACAGCCTGGAAGGCCAGCAGGAAGTGGCCAGGACAGTGCTCTGGGAGCCCAGTCCAGCCCTGTGCAAGCCTGAGGTTTTAGCCTCAGAGTGGGCTTGACCAACCTCTGGCTGGAGGGACTTCAGATCACCAGCAGCTGTGGCAGTTTCTAGAATTGTCAACCCATAGATGCCAGGGACAAAGTGAGAGGTCAGTGCAATATGGACTTTGGGATCCGGTAGTTTCGGAATGTGGTCAGCCTTTATCCCCTGGAAGGAGAAGCTGCTGAGGTGCTACAGCCAGCTGTGTAGCTGCTACCACGTGGCAGCCTCAGCTCCCGGCCTGCAGATTGTAGGGGGAACAAGTGACCAGTCTGAGGGGTAATCACTCTTGCTTTAACCTGCTTGGATCTGGATTGCTGTCTAGGATGGAGGTCCTGGGGTGTGCCACCAGCTTGCCAGAGTGTGTGGAGACTTCAGAGAGGGCACCCAACTAATACCTCAGGCAGCTGAGAAAACCCCAGCATTTGGGATAAATCTCCCCTATCTGGTAGCAGAGTCCTACTGTGACAAAAAGCCCAAAAGTCAAGTAATTGAGTGGCAACATGAGCAGGCAAAGGAAGCAAAGCCAGATGGAAAAAGAATCTCAAAAGCTCACTGAAGAGAATCATTCCTTCAGAATTAGATTGGAGCAAATGGAAGCTAGTGACTTTATGAGAAACCAAGATGCTGTTAAACAGATCCAAACAAATGAAAAAATAGAAGGAAGTGTGAAATATCTCATTGGGAAAACAACTGACCTGGAAAATAGATCCGGGAGAGATAATTAAACACACACACACACACACACACACACACACACATATGTAAACACATTTCTATTCCCTTCAACTTTATTATTGGCCTGTGGGTCAAGAGGGTTGTTACATTCTCTGTACCCTCCCCCCCTCCCCAAGAAGGCTATATAAATTGATGTGAGGCTTTGCTTTGGGGCTCACTTTGAGAAGTGTTATGTGACTTGACCAGATGAGACTCTGGGCACCCATTGAGAGCCCCCTGACTTTGAAAAACCCCAATGTTGATACTTCCCTCTCTGGTAACTGACTAGGTATGGATGTAATGGTTGGACAGTTGGATGCCTATCTGCTTGATCTGTTTGTTTCCCTATCTTGTAATTTCTGCTGGTAACCTCTGTATACTCTGAAGTTCAGGGCGCTGACATTTTCCCCTGAATTAGGTAAATAATATATTTGATTGATTAAAGCAAGATTGTTAACCCATTTTGAGTTGCTTTCCTGTAGAAAAGCAGATCTAAGAACCTGTGTTGGCAGCCACCCTGGGGATGCTGGGGTGCTTGCTGCTATAGTATCTCACCCTACAGGAGAGTAAGGGGGAAGGGGATGAGAGGGGGGATGATGGAAGGGAGGGCAGGCTGGTGGGGAGGGTAGTTGGAAGCACCCACTTTTGAAAAGGGACAGGATCAAAGTAGAACAAGTGGGGGGTGGGATAGGATAGAGGGAAATACAGTCAGTCTTTTACAATATATCCACTATAGAAATATTTTGCATAGCTACACATGTACAACCTATATTTAATTGCTTATCTTCCCAGTAAAGGTGGGTGACAAGGGAGGAAGGGAATGAATCTGGAATTCAAAGTTTTAAAATCAAATGTTTAAAATATATATATATATATATATATATATATATATATATATATGTGTGTGTGTGTGTGTGTGTGTGTGTGTGTGTGTGTGTGTGTGTAATATTATTAATATTATTTTACATGTAACTGGGAAATAAGATATATAAGCACTAGGGCATAGATGTCCACAGTGCCCTCTTGGAAAGTCAGAGGGGGTATGGGAGAAGATATGGGAAAGAGCAGATTGTAGGAGGGGATACCCAGTGGGATCACTTTTTTGAGTGGTGGGAAGGGGGAAAAATGGGGAGAAAATTTGTAACTCAAAATCTTGTAGAAACGAATGATGTAAACTTAGAAGTTAATAAAGCATTTGATAAAAAAAAGCATAGGTCCTAATAATCCTAATAACTTCTGAGGTAACCTGTTCTACTTTTGTATAACTGTGTTAGGGAGTTTTTCTTTACATCAAGCCCCATCTGTCTCCTTCCAGACTGTTTAGACTAGCACATGAAGATACTCCTCCTTCCCATGCCCTAGTTAAGCCATGATTCCCCAATAAACTAATCATTTCCTATGCCTACCTGCAGACTGGGCCTCCATCCAGCCCACCCTGTCAAGAAGAAGAAAGCAGACTTGAAGCCTCAGGAGCACACACTGCTGGATTTCAATAGCCCATCACTTTAATCCCTGGCCTCTCTGCTGGCTTCTTGGACTCCAGACCCTTGCTAAACATGACCTGTAAGGTCTGGTTGCTCCTTCACCATGTGTGTGACTTCTTGACTTTCAGGCTCTTGGCTTCCATCTGATTACAGGTTCCCCTGCCTACTGCTATGACTGTGTGGTTTCTAAATCTTGGTCAACTTTGACAATCTGGTAGCTATTAGAAATCTAACCCCAGAGTGTTAGGTTATTCAGTCCCCTTCCTGATCCTCCACTTCTCCCCCAATACTTTTCTTTTATAGATACTTCTCTTCTCCCCCCTTCCAGATATTCCTGGAAGTAAACCCAGAGGTGAGCTCATATGTGACCATTAATCATATCCATTATGCTAGACAGTGTGATTGTTCAGCTTGCATCATTGTTTACTCCATACTGTTATATACAACATAAGGGGAGAAATAATCAGGCTAGAGTCTTCTTCCTTAATAACCATATTGGGAGTAGAGTTCTGGGGTGAACTGCACAGCAAGGCCACCAGGACCAAGGGTTCCTAGTCTCCACACTTGAACTTAAGCTGCTCTCGCTCTCTAGCCCCATGGCAACAAGGGCTCCCACCTTCCCTCCACACTCTCCCATACCCACTATCAGCTTTCACACCAAATGCAGCCTCCAAAGGCAAGGTCACTGTGACTATCCCCTGTCCTTCCATTCCTTCTACACTACAGCATAGAAACATACCACAACCACTGCCCCACCTTCTGTGCTGTTTTGTTCACCAGCCGTCTTCCTTCCAACCAACCCAATCCTAGCCATGGCAGCCCTCTTCTAAATACCCCCTAATGCATTGATTCATTTACCCTTTCTAGTTGCACCATGCTACAGGGAGAGGCAGTCTTTAAGAGACCAAGATCTACTTCTTATCATGATGAGGCATCAGAGGTGGAGGCATAAAATTATGGACTTGTAGTATCTCAGAGCAGGTGAGGAGGATAGGGGTGTAGGGGGCTTCCATAGAAGCAACATCACCTCTGCTTGTCTTCTCTTCAGTCCCATACCTTTCCCGTCTCCTGAAGGGAAGTTGCTAAATTTGAATTTAGATCCTCTGTTATCTCTCTTGGGGTTCCCAGCCCCCCCAGATATGTTCTATTAACCATGGCCTAGCACAGCACTTAGGATAACAGCTTTTATCATAGTAAGTTGTCAGCAGGAACACATTTATCCTACCAGTTATCCTGAGTGTAACAACTTCTTTAGCTTAGGTGTGAGGTTTTATACACAGGGAGGCAATTTTCCACATGGATAAGATACAAAGTCCACTTTTGTCCAGCTTAGGAGGTAAATTTTCCCTAATAATAATAGCTCACTTTTATCTATATGGCATTTTATGATCTGAATATGTCTTGCATACATTGTCTCATCCTTGATCCTCATAACAACCCTGGGAAGGCTGCGCTGTAGGGGATCATCTCCATTTTGCATATGCCCAAACTGAAGCTCAGAGAGATTAGGGATCTGTACCCAGCTGCTAAAGTAATCAGGGCCCAAAGTGGAATCCCAAACTAAATCTCTCCTAATTCCAAGTAATTATTCTCCATTTTACCATAATCTCTGCTGGTTCCTCGGTTTGGGATACTTCTTGTGCAATCATATGGGTTTACCAAAAGTTTGGTAAGTATTATGCACAGGCACCCTGCAAGGAATTGGGGATGCAAGTACAAAGGATGAAACAATCCCTATTCTCAGGGATTTCACATGAGTCCTGCCTGTTCCTAGTCTAGGCTCTTCTCTCTGTGGCTCAATGAGGGGACATTAAATCATACTTCTTTAGTATCTGAAAGAATTTGTGATTCCCTCAATGTCAGTTCTTCCTCCAGAAGAGATAGCAAACACTCCATGTAAAATGATTGCCCACTGGTAACCTTTGGGTTGGCTTTGCTAGGCTGGACCTCAGATAACAGACAAACAATCCATCACTAAGCCCACCCTTGAAACCACTGCAGATTGATAGGGAGCTGCCAGAACTTGCAATCCATCAGCATAGTTTTCAAGAACCCAAGGTTACATCCTTGTCATGATGAGACATTAGAAATGGAGGCATGAAATCATGAATCATGATCTCAGGGACCCCAGAGATTACTTAATTCAACCCATAACCAAAGCAGGAATTACTTCTATAGCTTGACAAGTGTTCATCCATATTGTTCCTAAACCTCTCCAGAGATGGAGAAATCACTACCTCCTGAGGCACCCTATTACACTTCTGGATTTCTCTAACTATTCAATTCAACTAACTTTCTTGAGTACCTACCATATCCCCAGTCAGCATTATTGTAGGTGATAGGGAAAGACAGATAAAAATGAAACAGTCCTTGCCTTCAAAGAGCTTACATTCTACTTGGGGATACAATTTCCACTCATTCAACTTGGTTTTGCCCTTCGGGATCAAGAAAAATAAATCAAATCCCTCTTCTTTGAGACACTCTTAAAATACTTGAGGACAGTTATCACTTCCCTACTTTACCCTACCTTGCAGCAGAGCATTCTCCTCTTTAGGCTAAACATCTGTAGATTCTTTAATTGATTTTTCTGCAGCATGATTTTAAATCTACTTTTCACCCTGTTCTTTTTAGTCCCACCCTGCTTTTATTTCTGGTTCAGGCGACTCTGATTCACTGAGTCTTCTGATGACCAAAGGACTGTATTTCTTGCCTGGCCTCAACCTTCCCTCAATACAATCTACTATCTCTGGGCTGAGGTTGAGTTTCATCCTTGGCCCTCTAAACAGTGCATGGTTTCTACTTAATTAACTCATTTCTCTCCATAATAATTCTGCCCCCCCAATTGACACCCTGGGTTTCCTTTTAATCTACTGTTCCAATTAGGATTCTGTCTCTATTAACATTACTACTAACTCATTAGAGTCATAAAATCTTAGAGTTAGAAGAAGCCTCAGAAGACATAGCCAAGTGAGTCATTTGCACATAACATTTGACCTGAATAAAGGTCATCCTCAGATGTAGGCTGAATCTCTAAACTCTGAGATTTTCTTGAAAGGAAAAACTATACAAATATGCACTGAAAAGTAATTATACAAGTTTACTGTGACAAAAAAAAACCCTTGGCTATAAAAAATATAGAGTTGGATTATTGTCTAGGAGGGCAGAGGAAGTGTGAATGGGGTCTAGAACTGCCCTGACCCAAAGGGAGAGGCTTTGGTGACTTCAGAGATAATGTCAAGTAGGCATAATTTGCAAATTCAGATCCATAGACCAGCAAAGGGAAGAAAAAGAGACGAGGCCAGTGAGTACCTATTGCAATTATACATTTGTCCCCTACCTCTTATCCCTGGAAACCAGAGGCAGGACCAGCAAAAGCCAATCTGGGCATGATTATAGTCCAAAGTCAAGATTTCATACATCATATTTGGGGAGAACATGTCAATTATATTTGGACCAGTCTGGTCCATAACCAGTTATCTAACCAAAATCATACAGAAACCGGACACAATGGAGAACTTTGCCTCACAAAGGGTGCACGGCTAATGAACAGGTGTTATGTGGAAGCCAGTTGCTATGAATTCAATCCATGAAAATTGTCTAGTTTCTGTTGCATGTGTAGTACAAGATTTGGGAAAATAATTTTTCAAAGCAAACAAAACCTTTCTTTGGCTAGTGTGTATCCATGGGACAGCTAGGTGGTGCAATAGATAGAGGGCCGGATCTGGAGTCAGGAAGACTTATCTTCACAAATTCAAATCTGACCTCACACACTTACTAGCTGTGTGACCTCAGGCAAGTCACTTAACCCTGTTTGCCTCAATTTCCTCATCTGTAAAATGAGCTGGAGAAGGAACTGGCAAATAATTTTAATGTCTTTGCCAAGAAAATCCCAAATAGGGTCACAAAAAGTCAGAGAAAACTAAAAAATGACTGAAAGAAGATGTGTCTTTTTTTGGTATTGGTAATTGGTATTTGTATACACTTACTTAAGATGCAACCTGAGGAGGCCTTACACAGTTGTGAAGTATTTCCACTTTCAGAATCTTATTGAAGCTTCAAGTAGTGCTGCGAGGTAGGTAGGGGTTTAAAGGCTAAAATGAAATAATATAGTAGGAGATGAGGTAATAGTAACTGACGTTTGTATATTGACTGGAGGTTTGTAAAGCACTTTACTTATATATTATCCCATTTGACTTTTACAACTACCCTATGAGGTAAGTGAGGTCTGCCTCTATGATCCCCATTTAGTGGGTGATTTAACTGAAACTGAGAGAGCACCTTGCCTAGTGTTACAAAGCTAGTCAAGTGTCTAAGGCAGGATTCGAATCCACAACTTTGTGTTCATTCTGTCCAACATGATCCACTATACCATCTAGCTTTGAAAATCTTAAATGCTATACAATATGTATGTATATGTGTGTATATGCATAGACACAACATGTATACACATATGTATGTATGCATAGATACATATATCCACTTTGATTCCTGCCCCGAGCAAAAATAGGAGGTTGGAGCCGAAGGCTACCACTCTGCTTTCCTCAGAGAAAGGAGATAGGGCTAGAATTATGTCTGTCTGTTCCCTTTATTATTATCATTATTGTTTTTGTTTTTTTTTTTTTGCTTTTTGGAGGGCAATTGGGGTTAAGTAACTTGCCCAAGGTCACATGGCTAGGTTTTTTTGTTTGTGTGTGCATTAAGTGGCTGAGGTTGGATACGAACTCAGGTCCTTCTGACTCCAGGGCCAATGCTCTACTCACTGAGCCACCTAGCCGCCCCTCCCTTAAATATTATTAATCTAGGAGATATAATTTTCAGGTTTAAGCTAACTCCTGATCACTATTCCTTAATGGAGAAGGGGAAACCCAAGTTTTTATATCCAAGGTTTTTACCCCTTTTCCACCAAGCGCCAGTTCCACAATGAACACACATAGCAACTAGCAAAGAGACCCATTTATCCAAGCCAGGAAATCAGAGAAAGCATACACATCAGAATATATACCAGACAATACATAAAGTAGATATACTCTCATTTGGGAGCAAGATAGCTTAGCTCAGCTCAACCAAGAAAGAGAACCCCAGTCTTATCCAAGGGGAAATTCCCTAAAGTCTCTAGTGTAGCAAGCTATACATGGGGCATGATAGACAAAGACTGCCAGCTCCTTCCCTGTTGGTTTCTTCCCAGAGTATTTCTCTCCCTTCAATAACAAATCTGACCTCAGACACTAGCTATGTGACTCTAGGCAAATCACTTAAGCTTTGTGTGTCTCAGTTTCCTCAACTGTAAAAATGGACATCATAATGGCACCAACTTCACAGCATTGATGTGAGGTTAATAAGATATATTTGTAAAGTACTTAGCACTTTATACAAGTTTATTCCCTCCTCCTTCCTTTCCCCAGGTACTGTGTTAGTTTCTTGGATGCAAAAAAGTCCCTGCCTTCAGGGAACTTACATTCTGATGGGAGAGACAACATATAAATAACTAGGCATATGCAAGGTATCCACAAAGTAGACAGAAGGTAATTCCAGAAGGGAAGGCACAAGGCAGATATGAACAAAACATGTGGGAAACATGTTGAGGGCAAGATATGCTTTGCAAACATGTTATCTGGACACCAAGGCTGATGACTTTCACTTATCTCCATTCTCTCTCTCTCTCTCTCTCTCTCTCTCTCTCTCTCTCTCTCTCTCTGTCACTCACACACACACACACACACACACACACACACACACACACACACACACCCCTCCTCTCAGGTGTATTCCCTTGCAAAGTTTACTTTGTGTTCTTAAGCCAGAAAAAAAATGGGAAAAAACTTGTTGATCAACAGAATGGATAAATTGTGTGTTCTCTTTCTTGAATACAGTGTTGAGGGGAGATAATTGGAAGGACCCCAGAGGGGGAGGGTGATTTAAAATTGTTGGCTTCACCAAAGCAAGATTTCTGGATGGGGGCTCCTAGCCAAAAGAGAAAGAGCTATTGATTTATTTCAACAGCTTCCCAGAACAGAGAGAATACATTCACTAGAATTTTTTGCTGGGCATCAAAATGAGTCAGTAACACTGTGGAAGGTAACTGGCAGGCACTGAGTCAGGAATCTACCATTTTCTGTTGCCACTTTGAAAAGAAACTATTTCCCAGAGGGAAGGCAGACCTGGGAGTGGCTAGCTAGAAAGTCAGGCCCCAATGGGTGGAGCAGCTCTATTAGTCATATAGTTTGTGTGTGTGTGTGTGTGTGTGTGTGTGTGTGTGTATGTGTATGTATATGTATATATATACACACACATCACATCTGTATATATGTGTAGTTTATATATATAGGTTATGTGTACATAGTTCATATATATGTGCATATACTTTATATATCTTAGATATCAAGCCCTTATACATAGCAGATTCTTAACAAATGGGGTTTTTATAAGTTGCATTGAATTAAACTATTTTTCTGTGATCACACAACTCAGTTGTGGGTAAGATTCAAACCTAGATGTCTAGACTTCAAGTCTAGTGCTACTTTGTCATTTTAGCACAGTTAGACTTTTGAAAAAAACAAGAAAACCTGATTTGAATTATGGGTAGGTGATATGAAGAACAAAATAAGCTTTGTTTTTTAAGGCTGTAGCATAGTTGTAGTATTGACCAAACAGCTTGCTTACCTTCTAAAGGAATGTATATTTAAGTTTTTACATAGTTCATTCCAACAAGCATTTTCATTCATTAAGAGTGAAGAAAATGTAGTGCAGAAAAGATAGAACATAACTTTACTAATGTGGACTATGTAAAATGAAAATTTAGAAAGACTAAGGTCACCCACTGCATCCTGGTCATGTCAGTCGTCTTGACATTTGTCCTTCCACTCTGATGACCCTGGAGGAGAGAGTGAGGTTGACTCTTTGCTCAGCTCTGCCTCGATTAAATCCAATTCACTCACAAGTCAAGACATCCAAACAAAGATGAACAACATCAAAAGAGAGATTAAAAGTGGTGGAAGCCCGATAGCAAAATAGATGTAGTTAACACTGTTACCTTTAACTATTTTTTTTTAACTTTGTTTCAAGGAAAGACTTCTGGAAGGAGGTAAGAGGTTTGAGGATTGATGGTATAGGTCTCAATGGAACTTTTAAAAAACTAATAAATAAATTGAGCCCTTGACAATATTAGTAGCATTAACTCAGATGGGATTTTGTTTCCCATCAATGAAAATTAGTGCATGGTATCTAAATCTGCCTTCCAGGTTTTCTATAACATGTCAACACCTATTTTTGATTTGTTGTTTTTGAACCTCACACCCCAAAATGATCATGCCTCTAGACTAGTAGTATCAAACACAAATAAAAAGAAGCAGATTTGCTGAATACATATTGACTTAGAAAACCACAAATTAACATTATTTATGTTATATTGTATTTTAATTTATTTTGTTAAACATTTCCCAATTATATTTTATTCTGATTGAGGTCTCATCAGGAGGGATTGTTGGAGGCCACACATAGTAAGTTCAACAACTCTGTCTAAACCAGCAGTATTTAGAAAGGCATATAAATTTAATTCTAATTCTATACCCCTTCTCAGAGAACAGAGGGGCCTGACTCATGTCTGCCTGCTCCTCTCCAGCAAGGAATCAGTCTGCCTTGGAGAATGGTGGGCAAAATTCCAGAGATCTTTCCATGTCTCCCACTGAGCCACATTCAATCAACCCATGTGTACATAGATAACAATCTACATGGTCAGCACATACCTTACAGTAAAGAAAAGGAAAGCCCCAGACACTCTACGGCACATATTAAAGTATGAGAGTAAAGGACCAGATTTCATCCAAGACTGACTCTCAGTATGATCTGTCCAGTCTAGGTCATCCCTGTGCCCCTCATAAATACACTCCTCCAGGGATCATTGTTCCTTGGAGCATACAGCACCAAACCTCTGGGGCCTAAGTCCCGCCCAGGGCACTATACCAACTCATAGAATATAGTGCAATTTTTTAAAAGCTCTAAATTTTTAATTGAGGCCCCACTTTTAAATCTCAGTTCTCTATGGGATCTAGGGTAAGTTTCCACACCTCTATTGACTTTATTTTCCTTATCAATAAAATAAGGAGTTCACTCCTAGATCCATAGATCATCTCTGACATCTCTTTGAGTTTTGAATGTTTTGATAAGTGCATGCATAGATACACAAGACCCAGAGCTTGTGGAATGTTAGGCTCTGAGCACAATAGTTCCTATGTTTCTACAGCAATGTCCCAATCTGCTACTTATACCATGTGCCCCTGTGTTCCTAGAGTAGGGACTTACCCATCTCACTATGCATCATGCACATGTGCTAGGAATTCTTGCTAGAAGCTTCCAACTCTGACCCACTTCCTTCACTTTAGGCCAGTACAAAGAACCAGCCTGGGACAATTTGCATAACCTGACTCAGCTGTCCCTAAAGAAACTACAACTTGCTTGTGAAGGAATAGCAACTGAAAAGAGAGGAGTCCCTCTGTGAAAGACTCAGTGGGAGATTAAAATGTCAGCAAGAAGTTCACTGCCCAGGCCCAGAGGGATTGAAAGAGGTTTAAAATAAGGGCAAGCACTCACATGTTGGTCAGAAGAATTGATACAAGGACACTCTCAAGATTTCTTTTAAGAACTCTGGAACTGATTGTGTGACATGGGAGACACTGGCACAGGACTGCCCAGGACAATGCCCCTATCAGAGAAGTGGCTGGGCTTTATGAGCAAAGCAGAACTGAAGTAGCTTTAAAGAAATGAGAGGTGCACAAATTTAGAGAATCCATCCTAAATGTTCACATGGACTGTTTGTGCCTGTCCCGTGGCATTCCAAGCTCATATTGGTCTGATCAGACAGTCGGATGCATTGTAACTTGACTCTAGCTTTGTGATGGCATTTTGGTCCTCTTTGAAAAAGAAGAACTAACCAAACCAACAACAAAGTTAGACACTTATTGTGAGTCCTAGACTATAGACTTAAAGTGAAAAGGAACTTTAGAGGTCGTTGGGTCCAACCCTCTCATTTTTCAGAAAAGCACACTGTGGCCCAGTCAGGTGAAGTCATTGGCAGCAGAATAGAGAAATGTTTCAGCGATCCAAGGAAGAAGTGTCCTCAAAGTCACTTAGGGACTCTATGTGGAGGAACAGGGCTGTGGGACCCAGAGGAGAATGTTTAAATAGGCTAGAAGCACTAGTTCCCTTGAAAACAAAAAGAGTTGTAAGCTGAGGTCCAGAATGATCATTCCATGGTCCAGGCTAGTTAAAGGCTGGTACTGGAGAGAGATAACTAGCACCATCTGCTGGAAGAGAATCCAACATCAGGGACTGGCAAAGCAGAGCTAAGTATGGCTATAGTGGCCCCAAGGCTCATAACCCCTCATGACCCATGACCTTTGTTCTCTTAGAACAGAGAACAATAACCAGAGCAGCAACTGGAGCATATTGTCAGCAAAACTGCAATGAGACAGGGAAACTGATATGAAAGAAAGAATCCCTGCCTTCTCCCTTGCTGGGGTTTTGCCCAATCAATCAATTGATCAATAAACATGTATTAAGCACCTACTATGTACCAGTCACTGTGCTAAGTGCTAAGGATACAAAAAGAGACAAAAGACCATCCCTGTCATCAAGGAGCTTGCAATCTAATGAGGAGACAGCATGCACACACATATACAAAGCAAGCTGTATACAGGATAAATAGGAAATAATTAAAAGAAGGAAGGCACTGGAATTAAGAGGGCTTGGTCATAGGGACTGGGGGAAAGAGTGTCCCTCTGGGCAGTGTGGGTGGGTCTAGATTCTCCATGCGCTCAGATATGATTCTTTTTTTGTGTGTTTTTTACTATATAAAACTTTTTTTTGAAGTCTTATAAGACAGTGATTGTAAGGGGAATGTAGTGTCTGTCCTTGGATCATCTCTTACACCAAGGTGGGAGCAATGAGTCAGAGAAGAGGTATTTGTAAGCTTTTTCCATCAGGAGAGAGTCTCTGACATGGTGCCTAGTAAGTTATTCAGAGTCAACAAAGGGGATATTAACTGATGGTTCTTTCTCATGTTTTTCCAGGGAGCATGAGAAATAATCATGACTTTAGGACGTTTGCCTTCTGATTTGGCTCCCTGTCCTAATTTTGAAGGACAGCATTCCTCATTCTGATAGCCAATTGGTGGAAAGGATTCTCCCAACCTGGAACAATACTGACCAAACCTATTGGAGTTAACAGATGCTCCCTGTTCTTGTACTTCCCCTTAAAGGGTGTCTTTTTTTTCTTAGTGGAGGAGGTGGTATTATCTACCCCATTGGGATCAGAATGGGCTTTCAGTATTGGGACATTATAACAAAATGTTCAAAGGAGACATTCCTTAGAAGGAGTCCAATTACTTTATACCACATGTAAACAGAAGTAAATTAACATGATTGTACATGGAAGTGTATTAATGGAACTGTTAACAGAACAAGCATTTAAGCTGGAAGAAAGAAGAGTGCCCATGATTGCTGTCCTCAAGTATCTGAAAGGCTATCCTATGGAAGAGGAATTGGGCTTGTTCTATTTGACCCCAGAAAGCAGAAATAGAAGCAGCTGGTGCAAATTGCAGAAGCAGATTCATTATTTAATTTTTTTTCCTTTTGTTTCTTTTCTTTTTTGGCAATTGGAATTAAGTGACTTGCCCAGGGTCACACAGCTAGTAAGTGTCTGAGGCTAGATTTGAACTCAGGTCCTCCTGACTCCAGGACCAATAATGCTCTATCCACTGAGCCATCTGGCTGCCCCTAAAATTCAGTTCAATATAAGGAGAGTCCTCTTAATCATCAGAGCTAAACAAATCTATATGGACTAACTTGGGAGGTAATAAACATCCCATAGCTGGGGAGATCTCTAAATAGAGGCTGAATGAACATTTGTTAAGAATGCTGGGGAGAGGGGAGCAGAGTCTAGATGGCGGAATAGAAACAAGACTTCCTTGCAGCTCAGGCTCCCACCTCCCCCAATTCATGTAAAAATGACTCTAGACAAATTTTGGAGCTACAGAACCCATAAAATGACACAGAGAAGCTAACCTCCCACTGAGGACAACCTGGCAGGCTGGCAGCAAGGGGCAAGTGCAGTCCTCTAGGAGCTGAGCCCAGCCCCACTCAACCCAGAGGTCTTAGCCCCAGGGTAGCCTGACAAGACGCTGACTGGAGGGACTTCAGATCACGAGCAGCTGTGGCAGTTTCCAGAATTATCAACCCATAGATGCCAGGGACAAAGTGAGAGGTCAGTGCAGTATGGACTTTGGGATCTGAGAATTCAGAGTGTGATCTGGCCTTTTCCCCCAGGGCAAGAAGCAGCTGAGGCGCTGCAGCTGGCTTTTCAGCCATGTGGCAGCTTCAGCTCCTGGTCTGCAGATTGTAGGGGGACCAAGTGACCAGTCTGAGGGGTAATCACTCTTGTTTTAACCTGCTTGGATCTCAATTGCTATCTAGGGTGGAGGTCCTGGGGTGTGTGACCAGCTTGCTAGAGCAGGTGGAGGCTTCAGAGAGGGCACCCAATTAATACCTTCAGCAGCTAAGGAAACCCCAGCATTTGGGATAAAGCTCCCACTTCTGGTAGCAGAGTTCTACTGTGGCAAAAAGCCCAAAAGTCAAGTAATTGAGTGGCAACATGAGCAGGCAAAGGAAGCAAAGCAAACAGTGCACTCCAACATTACACTCCTATTTTGGGGACAAAAAGGATCAAAGCATGGAACAGGAGGAAGATAGTGAAGTCAGAACTCCTGCACCAAAAGCTTCCAAGAAAAATAGGAGTTGGTTACAGGCCATAGAGGAGCTTAAAAAAGGATTTTGAAAATCAAATAAGAGAAGTGGAGGAGAAATTGGGAAAAGAAATGAGAATGATGCAAGAAAATTATGAAATGAGAGTCAAAAACCTGACTGAAAAAAATAACACCTTAAAAAATAGACTAACAGATGGCAAAAGAGGCTCAAAAAGGCAATGAGGAGAAGAATGCCTTAAAAAGCTGAATTTGCCAGATAGAAAAAGAATCTCAAAAGCTCTGGAATCCAAAGTTTTAAAATCAAATGTTTAAAAGAGAATCGTTCCTTCAGGATTAGATTGGAGCAAATGGAAGCTAGTGACTTTATGAGAAATCAAGATACTATTAAACAGATCCAAACAAATGAAAAAATAGAAGGCAGTGTGAAATATCTCATTGGGAAAACCACTGACCTGGAAAATAGATCCAAGAGAGATAATTAAAAAATTATTGGACTACCTGAAAACAATGATCAAAGAAAGAACCTAGAAATCATCCTTCAAGAAATCCTCAAGGAAAATTGCCCTGATGTTTTAGAACCAGAGGGCAAAATAGAGGTTGAAAGAATCCACTGATCACCTCCTGATAAAGATCCCCAAAAGAAAACTCCTAGGAATATTAGAGCCAGGTTCCAGAGTTCCCAGATCAAGGAGAAAATATCACAAGCAGCCAGGAAGAAACAATTTGAATAGTGTGGAAACACAATCAGGACAACACAGGATCTGGCAGCTTTTACACTGAGGGATCAAAGGGCTTGGAATTTTGGAGGTTAAAGGAGCTGGGATTAAAACCAAGAATCACCTACCCAGCAAAACTGAGTATCGTGTTCCAGGGGAAAATATGGTCATTCAGTGGAATAGAGGATTTTCAAGCATTCTTGATGAAAAAACCAGAGTTAAATAGAAAATTTGACATTCAGATACAAGAAGCAAGAGAAGCTTGAGAAGGTAAACAGGGAAAAGAAATCATAAGGAACTTATCAGAGTCGAACTACTTATATTCCTCCATGGAAAAACGATAAATGTAACTTATGAAACTTTTCTCAGTATAAGAATAGCTGAAGGGAATAGAAATGTATGTATGTATATATGTATGTATGTGTGTATATATGTGTGTGTGTGTGTATGTTTACATACATATATATCTATGTAGGAGGGTATAATGGGCATATGAATACATATGTGAGTGTGTGTATATAGATCTACAGGTATACATAGACAGAGGGCACAGGACCAATTGAACAGGAAGGGATGATTCTTAAAAGGCGAAATTAAGAGGTGAGAGAGGAATATAATGAGAGGAGATGGGAAGAGACAGAATGGGGTAAACTATCTCATATAGAAGAGGCAAGGGAAAATGGTTACAATGGAGGGGAAGAATAGGAAGGCAAAAGGGAATGAGTCAACCTTATTCTCATTGAATTTGGCTTAGGGAGGTAATGACATACACACTAAATAGGGTATCTCACCCTACAGGAGAGTAGAAGTGAAGGGGAAGGGGGGTGCATAATGGAAGAGAGGGCAGGCTGAAGGGGGAGAGAGGTTGGAAGCACCCACTTTTGAAAAGGGAAAGGATCAAAGTAGAGAATAGAACAAGTGAGGGGTAGGATGGGATGGAAGGAAATATAGTCAGTCTTCCACAATATATCCACTATGGAAATATTTGGGTAGCTACACATGTAAAACCTATATTGAATTGCTTGTCTTCCCAGTAAGGGTGGGTGACAAGGGAGGAAGGGAAAGAATCTGAAATCCAAAGTTTTAAAATCAAATGTTTAAAAATATCCATACATATTATTATTAATATTTTTACATGTAACTGGGAAATAAGATATAGAGGTGCTGGGGCATAGAGATCCACTGTGCCCTACTGGAAAGTCGAAGGGGCATGGGGGAAGATATGGGAGAGAGCAGATTGGAGCAGGGGATATTCAGTGGGATTGCTGTTTTGGGGTGGTGGCTAGGGGAAATTGGGTAGAAAATTTGTAACTCAAAATCTTGTAGAAATGAATGATGTAAACTAAAAAATAAAAAAGAGGAAAAAAATCCCCAGAGAAGGAGCTTCTAGTGTCTGAATACAGATTAAAGCAACCTTTTCTTTAAAAAAAAAACAAAACAGAAAAGAATACTGGGGAGAAAATTGCTGTTAAGGTATGGTTTGGACTAGTTGGCCTCTGAGGTCCCTCCCTGTCTGAGGTTCTGTGGTTCTTCAATTTAAAAAGATGCAGTTTACCTAGCATTGTTATTGTCAGAGGGGCTCCAAAACTCTCATTTGCATTACAAATTATGTGGCAAATAATGGATTATCATTGGGTGGGTGGGACCTTGGGACTGTGTATGGGAAGAAGGAAAAAGGAGATTCTGTATGGAAGCCTTCTCTCAGACCCCACAGTTTGTTGGCACAGGTTCTGATGTTGGAAAGTGATGCAGAAGAAATTCCTGATCTGAACAGTGCCTTCTGATGAGGAGGCCAGGAGTGACAAATCTGCTTTGAGCTTTGGGGTTTTTTTTGTTGGTGGTTTGTTTGTTTGTTTTTCTGCCCCCTCATCTTCCCAGAGAACTTTGAGGAGAACTGAGAGGCAAAGTGACTTCATGGAAAGAGAACTGAACTTTGACTCAAGACCTGGGTGGGAATCCTGACTCTATCACCCACTACAATGGTGCATGACTTTTAGCAACGTACTTTTCCTTTCTGGAAGATAGGATCACATATTTAGAGCTTGAAAGAAATCTTAGAGGCCACCTAGCCCAACCCCTTCATTTTATAGTTGAGGGAATTGAGGCCCTTAGAGTTTATGTGATCTGTGTAACTGAGACATTAAGACAGTAGGTAGTAGAGCCAGTATTTGAACACAGGTCATCTGACTCCAAATCCACAATTCTTTCTTCTTTTGAAAAAGGGGGAATATTGCTGTGGTATAGGAAAAGATAAGTTGGTAGACTTAGAATAATATGGAAAGACTCAGACATAAGAAGGAAGAGGTTATCTACCCTCACAGAAACAGAGGACAAATAAGTATAGTACAGTCTTACACAGTTGTATATGAATGTATGTCTACATATGAGTACGATTATAGATATCTAAGTACATGCATGGGTATTTATATATGTGTATGTGTATATATCTTTGTGTGCATGTGTATATATATACATTTGTGTACATGTATGTGTATGTGTATGTATGTATATATACCTTTGTGTGCCTATGTGTATATATGTGTGTATATGTATGTGTATGTGTGTGTATATGTGTGTGTGTGTGTGTGTGTGTATCTGCACTTAATTGTAGTTTTCTTTGGGGTAGGGAAGAAGGGGGAAAAGGAACAAAGTAAAAAGTGCATAGCAGAGAACAAAAGAAAGCTTATAAAGAAGCAATGGTGGAGAGCTCTGAACACAATGTGTAGTATTTATTACATAGACTTTCTTGAAATGGAAATGTATTGCTGTATATTTTGAATCCTCTCTAATGTTCTGCTGTGCACATGGCAATGCTTTTTTTCTTTTCTCATTTTGTATTTAAATTTTAATATTTAAGTTTATAATGTTTCCTTTTCTTTTCTTATTGTGTATTTGTTTTAGTATTTAGGTTTAAAATTCATTTTTAAAAGACTAAAAAAATTTTTTAAAAGAAAGAAAAATGGGTATGGTTATTCTTGCACAACCCACTTGGTAGGATTGTTGGGAGGAAAGTCATTTTGCAAAGTGCCATGTAAATGTGAGTGGTTATGAATTGTCTTCTGTTCAAATTTTGCAAGGCAATTTCAGGGTTCCCTCCAATAGTACCTTCATCAGGTTTTACCTTGGTCTCTTTCATGGATACCCCCCCAATATCATTCTAATGTTTTTTCATGATTTTTAGTGTACTTCTCATACCCTCCTGCTAGACTGTAAGTTCTTTGAAGGCAGAGACCATAGGTTTTCCTATATATACTTTGGGGAAGGTAGTACAAGACCTTGTACTTGGGTTATAAATGAATGAATGTGGAGACTGCAGAATAGGTTTTTTGAATGGCATCTAGAACAACCTTAATTAAAACCTGCAGCTCTATTCCTTTTATCTTCCCACTCTTGACCTATGAAGGAGTTTTCTGACTGATAATTAGATTTTTATTCAAAGTTGTTCTCTAGTGATATTCTCCCAGCCAATTAAGGGAAGAGGTGTCAAAATGGGGATGAAACGTGTGAGCTGTATTCATGTATGTAGGATGGTTTCTAATACTCATCTGTCATCCTTTCCTCCAAAATGATTTGGTGCTGGTATGATGGCCAATACCATCATACAACATTTGTTGTGTGTTGTAGAGTGAACTCTTATTCAGGCTGCTGTAGAAAGCCACTGAGGTCCCTTCCAACTCTGAGATTCTTCATTCTCTAGGATGGTTGGCATGAATTCTCTAGTGGAGGACCCGATTAAAAACCATGGTGGGAAAAAGGATGTGAAGGAAGTAGAATTCCAAGAAGTTAGACTGAATGGGATGCTCCATGGATTCTTTCCCTTCATCCCAGAGCTATTCTTCCTGAACATAATTCAACCTGACCTACAGAGGGTGTCTCAGGGTTCTGTTAAGACTCCCAAGGCCTAAACCCTTAAAATAATCCTAGAGGTCCTAGAGTAGGAGTGGGAAACCTGCAGCTTCGAGGGCACCTGTGATCCGCTAGGTCCTCAACTGCAGCACTTTGACTTAATCCAAACATCACAGAAATTTGGAATTTGGATTCAGAGGGCTGCACTTGGGAACCTAGAGGGCCACATGTGGCCTCAAGCCCACAGGTTCCCCACTCCTGTCCTAGAGCAATGATGGTGTATGAGACATTATCTCACTCATTCCTGGGTGGCAAAAGATGTAAAACCAAAGGGGTTATCACACCTTACTATGATCAGGGGAAGTAGTTTTGTATAGGGAAAGTACATTGGGATAAGACTAGGTCTTCTGTTGTGACTTTGCTGTTAACTTGCTAAAGGATCATGGATTGTTAACATTTCCCTATTTTTTTCTTAACTCTAGACCAGAAGTGTCCAATACAGGCTGCAATACTCCTTAGGGAAAGGAGCAGATTAAAATATAATTGGGAAATATTTTATGAAATAAATAAAAATATAGTAAAACATAAATAATATTACATTTTAAAATTAAGTCAATATGTAGCTGGCAGGGATCCTTACATACAAATAAGTGGCCTATTTCTATTTGAGCATGACATTACTGGTCTACAGAATCAACAAAACGATAAATCAAATCCAGATTTGTAGCTTTTGCCAATTTCTGAGGTGCAAAAGCTCATAGTGAAAGTTTAACATTCTGTTCTCTTAAACTACTTCGAACTGGATCCTGCACACACAATGCAACCACAGTCTGGTCACTTCTCTCTGAACCTCAACTTCCTCCCCTGTAAAATGAAGATGTTGGATTAGATGAGCTCTAAATTCCTTGCCTGTTCTATGACTCTTATCATCTTCTCACTGGCATTTCCCTTCCTAATACCATGGAGTCCTTAAGACAAGTTGAAATGCGCCCAGCTGACTGAGGCAATCATTCTCATCTACCTTGTTCAGGATACAGTAGCAGAGGCACCAGGATTACCAGAGAAATAGTTGGACAGAGAAAGGCATTCTCAACTTTTGTGGGCTTGACTCTCTCCTGAAAGCCAGGATACACCATCACTTATTTAATGTCCTTTGGGTGACACAGACCCTGGTAACAGAATGCCAAGTGTATAACATGGGTTATTATCCTGAGCCACTTACCAGGATAAGTGACACCCTCAAAGAAAAGCTGAGATTGAAGGGTGGGATAAATATGGCCCCCAGACAGGGCTATCATTAGGGTGTGGTGGAGCAGCCTAGATAGGATGAGGACATGGAAAGAATAGGAGACACTACTGATTACTGTTATTGCTTTTTGTTTCTATATCAGTCATTTTTAGATATAATGAATGCATGAATAGTGAAAAAGCATATAGTGTTTACTATATACCAAACTATATCCTATATACTATATACCAAACACTGTACTAAATTTTAGTGATATGAATAGAAAAAATGAGAGAGTTCCTGTTCTTTCCTGGAGCTTGCATTCCCCTTGGGGAGAGACAACATATTTTTTAAAATTAGCTATAGGGCAAATCAAGAGATTTGGAGTGAGTCCTAAGGGTCCCTAGGCTGGATTAGTTGGTCAGATGATATTGCTGGAAGTCTGGAGGGAAGGGAAGGAAGGCAAATGGTAAGTTTTAAGTATTAGAATAGTAATGGAACTCAAATAGAGACTGATCCCTCCAAGCTACATATTGACTTAGAAAATTACAAGTTAACATTATCTTTGTTGCACTGTATCTTTATTCATTTTTGTTAAACATTTCCCAATTGCATTTTAATCCACTCTGTGCCATACTTCAGAGTTCTGCTTGATACTTCTGGCCTAGAGGACCTTAGGAGGCAGTGGTTGGGCAGATGGTAAGTTCTGATGGTCCTCTGTCTCACTAGAAGGAATAGACTTGGTGACTAACATCTCTTCCAAGTCATATGAGCAGTAGAATTGAGGGGGTGAGGAGGAAAAAAGGGGGGAAGGCAATGGGAGAAGGATTCTCCCAGTGGTGATAGGCTTTTCTACGCCTAGAACATCCAGGTTAGGTTGTATTGACCTAGGGCCCTGGAATTGAACCATTCCTCACGATAAAGAAAAACAGTTAAGTGAACTACAACTGATACGGTGACTATGACTAACAATGAATGCAATATTCTGAGTCCCATTTTTGAAACACCAAAATTTTTTCATTGTTGTTCTGTGGCTTCAAGTCAAGAAATACTAGATCCCAAAGAATTTATTTTAACAATCACTCAAAGTTCTGTGTAGAGGTGTATCCTGGGCATATGTAGCTGCACCTTAGTTATGAACAAGGAGTTAAACAGGAGAAGGGCTTAAAGACTGTAATCAAAGAAATAAATGATGAAAAATAAAAAGAAAGGTTAATTATATATCAAGAAAGAGGAATAATTGATGGGCAGCCAGCATGCTTGATGGCATCCTGGAAAGAGTGCTGGACTTGTAGTCAGCAAGACCTGATTTTAAATCTTGCCTTAGATACTTACTAGCTGTGTGGCCCTAGGTAAGTCACTTACCTTCTCTTGGCATCAACGTCCTCATCTTTAAAACGGAGAAAATAATAGCACCTCCCCCCAGGGTTGTTGTGAAGGTCAAAAGAGATGTACTTTGCAAACCTTAGAGTACTCCATAAATGTTAGCCATTATTATGCTCTATTGGTATCCCTGAAATAGAAAGATAATTTGAAGAAGTCCCTTTAGCCCACTGGAGAATTTATGGGAACATATAAATAAGATTTGTACAGGATGGGTGGCATGGGTGGGTTACAAACTGTATCAGTGGTGGGAATACCCATATTGATAAGATCATAGCTTCACTAGTGTGTTGGAGTATTGAAGGTATAGAAAACAATACTGTCCTAGATCCTCCCTTCAAGGATATTAAATATGTATGTCAATGATAATAGTAACTCACATCAGTAAAGTTTATTAAGCACTTCCTAACATCTCTCTGAGGTAGGTATAATCTAGTGGGGGTGGCAGGATGAATGAGATCTTCACAGAAGTTACAATCTGACAACTGCATGGGAAAGGATAGACAGATGGAGATGAAAGATTTAGGGAAGGAGAAAGAGATCACTTCTAAATGGGGGAATCTAAGAAAGACTTTAAGGAAGGAGTGGCACCTGATCTGGACCTTGAAGGATGAAAGCTATTTCAGGGCAGTAGGGTGCTGGTCAATATTTAACAACTGACTATCTGGGAAATGTATGCATGACACATTTTTTAGTTTAATTTTCATTATTAACATTTTTGCCATTACTTTCTTAAGTCTAGAAATCAACAAAATAATAAGTTAACAAATAAAACAAGTAAAACAACAAATAAATAATAATAAATTCTGATAATGTAGCATTTGCTAATTTCTGAGATGTAGATGCTGACACTGAAAATTTAACAACTGGCTCCCTTGAACTGGTACAAGCTGCTTCAAGCAAAGCCCTGGATGTAGGAGGAATTCATCCCATATTCTGGGACTAGAGTATGCAAATTCATGGAGGTAGGAGAGAGCAAAGACAAAATGGTGGAAGATGAGAGGGGCCCCATGAATTTGGCTTGAATGCAAAGCTATGTAATGACTGTAAAGGTCAGTTGGAGCCCTTCCAGGTTTCTTATCACCAGGTAAAACAAACTGAATCAATCCCTGATACTGTCAGCATACTCTTCTGATCCTCATTTCCCTTTTCAGTCAGACACTGCCCAGAACACAGAAAACACAAGAGACATTGACCTTACAAGTACATTGAGTAAGTCAAGTTGGGTGTAATGGTTAGTATCTCAAGAAACAAAAGACCTTCCTAGGGCTCAAGGTCATTTGTGAGGGTACCAGACTTGTGCAAACATTTACAAGTTTTTATAGAGTCATAGGATTAAAATTTAGAAGGGCCTGTCTGGTGAGTCAGCCCCAAGCATCAAAGAACATCAAAGGACCAGTGAGAGCCACTGCCAAATTCTGGGTCATATTTTTTTTCCTGAGATGAATGAACACAGGTGCAAGGGAGGCACATCCAATACTGGTCATGGCCACTGATGCCAGGAATGAAAAGTGTGAATACGGATCAAAATATCTCCATTTTTCTCATTTGCCTCTCTGATCTCACACTGCATCTCTTTAATTCATTTATGTTTCATGATATACTATTTATTTGTCTATGTCATACATATCAGCCACATTAAACCCTATGACAGCAGAGACTAATCTAATCTAATCTATATCTTCCACAATGCCTCAAAGAGAGTTCTATACACAACTGGGACTTGATAAATGTCTATTGAATTTCTTGTTGAATAGCTCTTCTCTAGTATACAAACATGGAGTGGAGTGGGGAAAATGAGAAGCATATAAACCTCATTCTTCTCTATACTAGACAAAAGAGGGTTGAACATACACAGAGTTTGGTGTACAAATACATTCGGCTCAATAGAGTGATAGGCAGGAATGAGGGAAAAGGGTAGTTTGGAAGTTAGATAAGGGAATAGTTACAAGCAAAGAGAACTTCCTGATCACAGGGGAGGAGATGTGCTTCAGAACTAGGACAACGAGTGGCAGTTGGATATTGGAATGATGATCAACTATGAAAGACTTAGCTACTCTGATTAAAATAATGATCCAAGACAGTTCCAAAGGACTCATGATGAAAAATGCTATCTACCTCCAGAGGGAGAACTTATGAACTTCAGTGCAGATTGAAGCATACTTTTTCACTTTCTTTTTCTTTTTTTTTAATGTGCATTTTCTTTTGCAATATGGCTAATGTGGAAATACATTTTGCATAACTTCACATGTACAATCAGTATCTTATTGCTTGTGTTCTCAAGGGAGGAATGAGAAGGAGGAAGAGGATTTGGAGTCCATTTTTTTTTAGGTTTTTTTTTTTTAATTAAACAAATGCTTTATTAACTTCTGGTTTACATCATTCATTTCCACCAGATTATGAGTTACATTTTTCCCCCATTTTTTCCCTACCCACCACCCCAGAATAGCAGTCCCACTAGATATCCCCTCATCCAATCTGCTCTCTCCCATATCTTCTCCCATACCCCCTTCGACTTTGCCATTAGGGCAAGGTGAATCTCTGAGCCCCAATGCCTGGACATCTTATGAAACATTTAATTTTAAAACTTCGATTTTCAGATCCATTCCCTTTCTCCCTTGTCACCCACTCCCTCTGAGAAGATAAGCAATTCAGTATGTGTTGTACATGTATATCTATGCAAAACATTACCATAGTAGATATATTGTAAAAGACTGCTTATATTTCCCTCCCACCTGTCTCACCTCCCACCTGGTCCATTCCCTACTTTGATCCTGTCCCTCTTTGATAGTGGGTACTTCTAACCTCCCCTCTCCCCAGAATGCCCTCCCCTCCATCATCCCTCCTCTCATCCCCCTTTCCCTACTCAGGAGAGTGAGTGAGGGTAAGATATTCCATTTAGTATGTATGTGATTCTCTCCTTGAGCCAACTTCAATGAGAATATGCTTTTGCCTTTTTGCCTTCCTGTTCTTCCCCTCCCCTGCAACTACTTCCCCTTGCCTCTTCTACATGACATAGTTTGCCCTACCCTGTCTCTCTCCATCTCCTCTTGCCACTTTCCTCTCTTACCTCTTGACTTCACCCCTTAAGAATCATCCCTTCCTTGGGGTGGCTAGGTGGCGCAGCAAGCAGAGAGCCAGCCCTGGAGCCAGAAGGACCCGAGCTCGGATCTGGCCCCAGACACCCAACACACAAACAAAAACCCAGCCACTTGAACCTGGGCAAGTCACCTAACCCCAATTGCTCTCCTAAAAAAAAATAATCATCCTTTCCCATCAAATTCAACCTGTGCCCTCTATCCATGTATACCTGTGAACATATGCCATGTGCCCTTCTTCAATTATTTTCATAATGAGAAAGGTTTCATCAAACACAGTTATTGTTTTTCCATGTAGGACTGTAAATAGTCCAACTTTGATAAGTTCCTTTTGATTTCTTTTTCTTGATTACCTTCTCAAGCATCTCTTGCTTCTTGTGTCTGAATGTCAAATTTTCTATTCAACTCTGGTTTTTCCCTCAGTCAGGCTGTTGACCCTCATTTCATACTTTTCCTGTATCCTTCTCATTTCTCTTTCTAATTTTTCCTCCTCCACTTCTCTTATTTGATTTTTAAAGTCCTTCTTAAGGTCCTCTATGGCCTGCAACCCGCTCATGTTTTCCCCTGGGGCTTTTGGAGCAGGACTTCTGACCTCACAGTCCTTTTCCCGCTCTATGCCCCCAAAATAGGAGTCTAGGGTTGCATTTTTCTGTTTCCTTTGCCTTGGCATGTTGCCACTTAATTGCTTGACTTTTGGGCTTGTTGCCACACTATGGCTTTAAGGCCAGCTAGAGGAATTGTCGTCCCGAACGTGTGGGGGGCAACTTCCGTTTCTGGCAAGCTGTAAACCCACCCACAACTTCCACCCTAGATCACAATCCAGATCCAGGAGGTTAAAGCAAGAGCGATTACCCCCCAAGACTGATCGCTGGATCTCCCCATGATTTGTAGGCTGGGAGCCGGAAATGCCTCTGAAAACTACACAGTGGCGTGTCTCCTCAGCAGCTTCTAGCCCCCAGGGGAGGGAGCTGACGCATCCCCCAAATACAGGTCCCAAAGTCCATAGGACACTAACCTCTTACTTTGTCCTAGGCAAGTCTATGTTGATAATTCTGGAGTCGCCTCAGCTCCTGGTGTTCTGGGGTTCCTCCAGCCGGCTGCTGGCCCTGCCGCCCTGGGGCTAAAACCTCGGCTCATGCGGACCTGGGCTCGGCTTGGCTCCTGCACTCTGCGCTTTGCGCGCTGCCAGCTCCCAGACTGCTGCGCTGGTCCTTCCTGCAGGGCTGCTGGGCTGTCCTCAGCGGGAGGTTAGCTTCTCTGTGTCATTCTGTGGGTGCTGGGGCTCCAGAAGTTGTTCACAGTCCTTTTTTACATAGTTTGTGGGGAATCTGGGGGCAGAGAGGCTTGGAAGAGCTGTTTCTACTCCGCCATCTTGGCTCCGCCCCGTCTCAACTCTGGTTTTTTCATGAAGAATGCTTGAAAGTCCTCTATTCCACTGAATGACCATATTTTCCCCTGAAACAAGATACTCAGTTTTGCTGGGTAGGTGACCCTTGGGTTCATTCCCAGCTCTTTTGCCCTCTGGAGTATCATATTCCATGCCCTTCTATCCCTCAATGTAGAAGCTGCTAGGTCCTGTGCCATTCTGATTGTGTTTCCACAATATTGAAATTGTTTCTTCCTGGCTGCTTGGAGTATTTTCTCCTTGATCTGGGGATTCTGGAACCTGGCTATAATATTCCTGGGAGTTTTCTTTTGGGAATCTTTTTCAGGAGGTGGTCTGTGGATTCTTTCAACCTCTATTCTGCCCTCTGGGTCTAAAACATCAGGGCAATTTTCCTTGAGAATTTCTTTAAGGATGATTTCTAGGTTCTTTCTTTGATCATGGCTTTCAGGTAGTCTAATAATTTTTAAATTATCTCTCCTGGATCTATTTTCCAGGTCAGTGGTTTTTCCCATGAGACATTTCACATTGCCTTCTATTCTTTCATTTATTTGGATCTGTTTAACAGCTTCTTGATTTTTCATAAAATCACTAGCTTCCATTTGCTCCAGTCTAATTCTGAAGGAATGATTCTCCTCAGTGAGCTTTTGAGATTCTTTTTTCATCTGGCAAATTCGACTTTTTAAGGCATTTTTCTCCTCATTGCCTTTCTGAGCCTCTTTTTTTTTTTTTTTTTTAAAGCAATTGGGGTTAAGTAACTTGCTCAAGGTTACACGGCTAGTCATTTGATTTATGCGTGGGTGCTCATTTTCTGAGGCCGGATCTGATCTCGGGTCATCCAAACTCCGAGGCCGGCGCTCTTACTCACTGTGCCACCTAGCTGCCCCTCTGAGCCTCTTTTGCCATTTGAGTTAGTCTAATTTTTAAGGTGTTATTTTCCTCAGTCAGGCTGTTGACTGTCATTTCATACTTTTCTTGCATCTTTTTCATTTCTCTTCCCAAATTTTCCCCCACTTCTCTTATCTGCTTCTTAAGATCCTCTATGGCCTGTAGCCAGCTTGTATTTTCATTTGGGGCTTTTGGTGCAGGAGTTCTGATCTCACAGTCCTCCTCCCTGCTTTGAGCCTCTTTGCCCCTAAAATAGGAGTCTAATGTTGAACTTTTCTGTTTATTTTGTTTCGTTTGCCTAGGCATATTGCCCCTTAATTACTTGATTTTGGGGCTTGTTGCCACAGTAGGACTCTGCCACCAGACAGGGGAGCTTCTGCCCAAACATGGGGTCTTCACAACTTCTGCCAGTTGGGTGGCCTCTGTAAGGCCTCCACCCACTCTGGCAAGTTGAATACCCACCCCAAACTTCCCCCCCCCCGACCACAATCCAGATCCAGGCAGTTTAAAGCAAAAGCGATTAACCCCCAGACTGATTGCTGGATCTTCCTACAGCTCGCAGACCAGGAGCTAGAGCCACTACTGATGCTGCAAAATGGCTTCTATGCAGCTGTTTCTTCAGCAGCTTTTTGCCCCCAGGGGAGGAAGCCACGTGTTCCCCAAATACTGGTCCCAAAGTCCATAGGGCACTAACCTCTCACTTTGTCCTAGGCATATCTGTGCTGATAATTCTGGAATCGCCACAATTGCTGGTGTTCTGGGGTTCCACCAGCCAGCTGAAGGCCCGGCCGCGCTGGGGCTAAAACCGTGGACCTGGGCTCCGCTCTGTGGGCTGCGCTGTCTGTTCCCAGCACGTTGTGCTTCCTGCTCTCAGAGCGCTGCACTGGCCGCTCCCTGCAGGGCTGCTGGGCTGTCCTCAGCAGGTGGTTAGCTTCTCTGTGCCGTTCTGTGGGTGCTGTGGCTCCAGAAGTTGTTCGGAGCTCTGTTTCACATTGTTTGAAATTTGCGTGGGGCTGGAGTCCATTTTAAAAAATGAATGTTAAATTTTTAAAAATGTAATTGGGAAATTATGAAATAAAATGTGATAAAAATAAAATCAAGTTCACAGAAGGAAGGACAAACAGGATAGTATTAAAAGTAATGTTGACTTTGTTATATACTTATCTTTTAAAAAGAACCCCAAATAACATGGATAGATACTGATATTCCTATGCAATCCTCTTTTTAAATAGCTCTTCTCAAAATTCACATTAATACCTCATTTTTATACATGTCAAGGCTCACAAAAACTCTTCTAGGAAATGTGTTATTATTCCCATTTTACAGATAAGGAAATGAAGGTTTGGAAAGGTTGAGTGGCTTATCCACAATCAAATGACCAGCAAATACTGGAGCGAGGACTGAAAGCCAGATTCTCTACTTCCTAAACTGGTATTTCCATTATACCCTGCTACCTCTTTAATTCTGACTCCTTGAGTGGTCTTAAAGGGATAAAAAGTGAAACCACGTACTTCCACAGATGTTTAAACCTAATGCTGCCAATTGCTTCTACCGTCTTCTACTTCTTTGCCATAATATTCTTGTCATCATTTCTCTTCTCCCCCGCCCTACCCCATTTCTTTCATCTTTGTTTATGACCAAAATTTATTGCTTACTTTGCTGAAACAGAGCTATTTACCTCCCCTTCAGATCACCTCTAGCACCTCCCTCCCTTCAATACACACACACACACACACACACACACACACACACACACACATGCGCGCGCTTGCGTAGATACACACGTGTGCACACACAGAGCATTTCCATCTTCTTTAGATATGATAAACAATTGAGGGAGGTGCTTATAGCCCTATGATTGTTCTTTTATTAAATTAAATATTTTTGTTACATTTCAAGTTCCAAACTGTCTTCTTTTCTCCTTCCCTTCCCTCTGTACTAGAGAAGGACCTTTTGACACAGATAGAGAGATAGCAGATAAATCCATCTTTATATAATATAAAACCATACTATGCATGCTTCTATTTATCAATTCTTTCTCTAGAGGTGGATAGCATCTTCCTTCATAGCTCCTTTGTAGTTGTTTTGAATATTTATAATGGCTTAGTTGTTCACAGTTATTCTTTGAACACTATTGTTGTTACTACATCCAACATTCTCTTGGTTCCACTCATTTCACTCTTCATTATTTCATATGTCTTTCCAATGTTTTTCTAAAATCAACCAGTTCATTATTTCTTATAGCACAGTAGTATTCCATCATAATCATATACCATAACCTGTTTAGCCATTCCTTAGTTCACGGATATTCCCTCAAAATTTCTAGTTATTTTTTATCACAAAGAGAGCTGCTATAAAGATTTTAGGACATATCAGTAATTTTCCTTTTCTCCTGATCACCCTGGGAAACAGACCAAATAGTGATATTGCTGGGTCAAAGCATACATACAGTTTTATAATTCATTGGGCATAATTCCAGATTGTTCTCCAAAATGCTTGGATTAGTTCACAGTTCTACAAATAGTATATTTGTATCCCAATTTTTCCTTATCTCCTCCAACATTTGTCATTTCCACCTTCTATCATGTTAGCCAATCTTACAGGTATGAGATGATATTTCAAAATTATTTTAATTTGCACAGCCCTGTGTTTTGCAGTGAAATATATGACATTTATTTCATTCTCACTGGGCCCAGGCTTTGGATGATACAAGAGCCTTCTCACTTGCAGAGATCTGAACATCCTATTGTGGAAACAATATTTTGGAGACCTTAGAGACACTGAGGATATCAGCAAGGAGGCAGCTCCCAATCTGTGGTACCCTAGAGGCTTCATCTCCTGCTATCAGGTACCATTGAAATTGCCCCCTGCTCCCTGTGGGAGCCCTAGGTATCCTTTGAATCCAGTCAAATGACAAACCAAGATCTCTAGCCCTTGATGGAGCTATTTCAAAGGTAAGGCAGCCACCAGAAGAGGATAACAGGGACAGGATGATAAGGAAGGAGAAGATTAGTTAGTTTGAGTTAGTGTCTAAGAGCATATGTACTAGGGACAACAAGAACATAGGTCAGCAACAGTATGCCACCAAGAACAGGATCAAAGACCAGGGATTACTGGGCTGATCATCTCTTGGCTGCCTTAGCTAGCCACACCCCCTCATCAATTTAATAGTTGTAGCTGCTATTCAGATACCAGTAGATAGAGTGGTTACTGTCACTAACCCTTGGGCAATCCTGTCATAATGACCTCTTTGTTCCCTTTCTTCTGTATTCCTTTAGCCTTCACAACTGAGAATACTTAATTCCTACAGGTTCAACCCTACCCCAGACTCTAGAATCAATTTTACCTCCAGAAAGAAAGAATTTAGGGCCCAGTAGCTCAGTGCATCAGGGCCTAGGCAGGCTTGTTGGCAGGTCAATCAATAAACATTAATCAGTTAATCAATAAACATTTACTAAGTGCCTCCTATGGACCAATTACTGTGTTTTAAGTGCTGGGGATGAAAAAAGAAGTAAAAGAAAATCTCTATCCTCAAGAAACTCACAATCTAATGAATAAATAATAATTAATAGTAATTAATTATAATATTAAATAATAATAATAGTTCCTGCTATAACCCTGGATTCTGGTTCAAGTTGTTGGATTGTTGACTTGTTCCCACTTATTAAGTCCCTACATTTTACCCCAGTTTCAGTAATGGATTCCCTATTTTGGTCCCTCACATATGAGTTCCTGCCCATATATTTATGTTATCTAATCTCAACTGGGCCCTCACTACAGATAGACTCTTCCCTAATTGACTCTCTATAGAATTCCCCACAATATCTGTTCTAAACTTTTTCTTCTTTTCTTAAGCCTCCTCCGCTAGAGTAAGGAGACAAGGGCTAAAATCTCAGCTCTTGCACTGAGTAACTGTGTGTCCATGATCAAGTGACCTCTCTAAGTCTGTTTTCTTTGCAGTAATACAGGATTCGTGGAATCTTAAGAGTGGAAAAAACCTAAAAGGTCATCTGATCTCCCTGGCTTCCTTTAAGTCTCAACTAAAATTTCACTTTCTATAGGAAACCTTTCCCAGCTTCTCTTTCAGTGCCTTCCCTATTTTAATTATTTTCTGCTCTTTCTAAGAAACTTTGTATCACCTCTTTTTGTATTGGTAGCATTTAGCACAGCGCCTGGAACACAGTAGGTGCTTAATAAATGTTTACTGATTGATCTAGTCTGACTCACACCTGAATAAGAATGCCATACCAAACAATAGGTTATCAAGCCTCTCCTTGAAGATCTATTTTAAGGGGGAAGGCATCATACTTACATGGTTCTTATAGATGGCCCATTCCATTTTTGGATGGTGTTAATCATTTTCAAGTTTTTCCTTATATTAAGCCTAGATCTTCTACTTTACAATTTCTCCCCATTGCTCTGCCACAGAAGACCAAAACTAATAAGGTCTCATCCCTTTTCCATTTAACACGCCTTCAAATACTTTAAGATCCCTATCATGCTTACCTAAGCCTTTTGGGGCTTAACATTCCCAGGCCATGATCTTGAGGCCTATTAATACTCCTGTTCTCTTCCTCTGGACATTTTCTAGATTATAAATATTCTTCTATGTAGAGCCCCAACCACAACATGCTCCAGATGTTGTCTAAGAAGGGCAGAATACAGGGGGACTCTCACCCCACTTGTCCTGAGCAACATATGCCTCTCTTTTTTTTTTTTGGTTTTTTTGGAGGGCAGTTGGGGTTAAGTAACTTGCCCAAGGTTACATGGCTAGGTTTTTATTTGTGCGTGTGTTAAGTGTCTGAGGCTGGATCTGAACTCAGGTCCTTCTGACTCCAGGGCTGACGCTCTACTCACTGCGCCACCTAGCCGCCTCTCATATGCCTCTCTTAATATATACTCTAAGATCACATGAGCTTTGTTTGGCTGCTATATGATACTATTATATCACATTGAGCTTGCAGTCCACTAAAAACACAAACCTTTTTATCTGAACTGATATCTAGCCATGCCTCTTGTACTTGTGATGTTGATTTTCTGGACTCAGTTGTAAAAGTTTTCATTTATTGCCAATGAAATTTCACTCTATTGTTTCTGACCTAATGTCCCCAAATTCTAATGAGAGAACTCTTATTCAAACCTATGGACATCTTAGTCTAAATATATCTTTTTTTTTTAAATTTTGCATTTTGGAGGGAGGAAGGTAGGGCAATTGGGGTTAAGTGACTTGCCCAAGGTCACATGGCTAGTTTTTGTGTTGTATCTGAGGTCAGATTTGAACTCAGGTCCTCCTGACTCCAGGGCCAGCGATCTATTCACTGCACCACCTAGCTGCCCTAAATATATCTTAAATTGGGAGAGGAAACAAGCATTTATATAGCACCTACTCTTATTGTGTGCCAGATACTATTAAACACTTTTTTTTTTACAAACACTATCTCATTTGACATTCACAACAACCCTATGTGGTGGGTATTATCCATTTTATACATCCTCATTTTATAGTTGAGAAACTGAGGCAAACCTAAGTTAAATGACTTGCCTAGAGTCACACAGCTAGAAAGTGTCTGCTGTTGGATTTGAATTTAGGTCTGCCTGACTCCAGGTCCAATGCTCTGTTTACCATGCCACCTACTTGCCTGTAAATCCACAGACCTTCATGGATGTTCCTTTGGGGATGGATTCTTGCAGAACTCCCTTTGTGAGCTTAATAATGATAATAATGGCTAATGTTTATGTAGTACTTACTATGGGCCAGGCACTGTGTCAAGCACTTTATAAGTATTATTTCATTTGATCCTCACAACAGTCCTACAAGGTAGGTATTGTTATTCTCACTTTACTGTTTAATAAACTGGAACAGATAGAGGTTAAGTGACTAGCCCAGGGTCACCCAACTAGGAAGAGTCAGAAGCAGCATTTGAACTGAAATTTTCTTGACTCCAGGTCCAGCACACTATCCACTGTGCTGCCTCTAAGTCCACAGACCTTCTTGGATGTTCCCTGTAGGATGAACTCTTATAGTGATACCCTACGTAATCCCAACACAGAGAGGGCTAGAAGAAAATCTAGCCCTTCCAGGAAGGGCTAGAAGAAAATCATAGATGACACGTCAGTCAATGAACTAATCAATAAATATGTATTAAGTACCTACTATCTGCAGGCACTGTCCTAAACACTGGAGATACAAAGACAGAAATAAGCCAGTCCCTGCTGTCAAGGAATTTATGTTCTACTGGGGGAATCAACATGTATAACACGTAATTATATGAAGAAAAAGTACAATGTTAATACAAGGTAGATGGAGAGGCAGGATACTAGCAGTCAGGAGGAATAAAGAAGGGTGGTGCTTGAGCTGTATTCTGAAGGAAGTGAGAGATTCTCTGAGGCAGTGGTGAGGACAGAGAGTACATTCCAGGCAGGTCAGTCAGGGGGGAGGCACAGGGATGGAGATAAGGTGCCATGTGCAAGGAACAGAGAGAAGACCAGCCAACCAGGGTCATAGTTGCGTAATGAGTAATGGATATATGAATCATGGAATCCATCTGGTCATTGGTTTCTGGAAAGCATAAAGGGCAAAAAAAGAATCCCTAATCTGTTCTTTAGTCAATCATCCAATAAATGTTTATGGCAGGCACTGTGTGAGGGCTGGAGATACAAGAAGGGCAAAAAGAACCCCCAGAATCCATCCCATGCTCTCAAGGCACTTAGAAGAACAACCCCCACACCTAATATACTTTATCATTTACAAAGCACTGAGAGCTAAGTGACTCTCCCAGGGGCTGGTGACTGGTGAATATTGGAACCGAGACTCCTGTCTCCTGCCACCAAGGTCATACTCTTAGTGGAACTTGAGGCTGGCCATTCTTTCTTTGCTCATCCACATGCCTAGTGCATCTCCCCACTCTCACTCAGCCTCATTCTATCTGAAGCAAAACCAGACTAGAACAAAGGTCTAGTGTTCCTGATCTTATATTTTCACTTAGTTACTTCTAATGAGGTAAGACAGGTTTTTCCCCAGGGCCCAAACCACTGTCTACAAAATTTGTTGTGAAGGGAAGTATAGTATGTTAACTTAGTGGAAACTAGCTAAGGAAATCATGGAAAGTACTGAGTTCTCCAGTTCTCCAGTTCTCCCCCTCCCACATCCCCAACTCCCTTCTCCAATCTTTCAAGGCCTAGTTCAAGTCCTTTCCCTTCCAAGAATCCTTCCTGACCACACCAGCCCATAGTGATCCAGTAACTGCCAAGAAGACTCCAAATAAGGTCAAAAAGAGTCGGACATGACTGTAAAACAAGCAGTGCCCTTTTGGGCATGTGCTCTCCCTTGGTGGCTTTTCTTGTGTCTGTAACTTGTTTTCCATGTATTGTGTTTATTCCTGAGAGAAGGTGGTATGTGCTGGGCTGCACTACAAACTTCCTGAAGTATTTGGCATGATAACAATAGCAGCAAGCATTTTTATAAATTCTTTAAAGTTTTTGGAGCACTTTACATATGTTAACTTATTTGATCTGAGAGAAGGCTTAAAGATTGAGCAACAATGACTGTATTACAAGGTTAGCAACAGTTGTATTCTTGACAGTGCCTTCTGAGCCAATCCCTCCTCAAGGACTTAAGTCATGCTTACATAAGAGGCCAGGCACCTTGACAGTGACAGTGACAGACCTTATTGTTAACACCAGTTGGTCACAATTAAAGATCGACAAAATATATTTGAAATGTTTATCACTTTCTTCCTTTTAACATGTGTGTGGAGAAACCCAATTTGGTTACGGCATATCTAATCAATTTCTCTTTCCTAGTTAAATTTTATCCATGTCCATTTATCATTTTTTATTCCTTTCTTTAAAATTGAACTCCTCTTTTCAGAATGAAGCAATATTTATAATGAAACACCATTTAAATGTAAGGAATGGCTGTAATTTGTTATCAATCATGACTTAAATGTAAGCAATGAAATAAAAGAGATTTCTGAAGACATGTATGACTAGAAACAGAGACAGGCTAGTCACAAGAAGAATTAGAGGCAACAGGAGCAGCTAGGTGGTGCAGTGAATAGAGTACTGGCCCTGGAGTCAGGAGGACCTGAGTGCAAATCCAACTACAGACACTTGACACTTACCAGCTTGTGACCTTGGGCAAGTGGACAAAGTGGTACCCTAGCATCCTTAAGGTACAAAAAGAAAGAGTCCTTATTATGGTGAAGACATCTTTAGAGGATATATGAAACAACATAGACAACAGTCATAAATAGAGGTGTTTTGGTAAATGTTTAACAACCCACCCTCAGTGGTTGGGAACAGGGGAGGGGGAAGGAGGTTGCAGAATACACTTTTAAATTTAATTTTTTTTGTTAACATTTTCTCCATCTATTTCTTAGGTCTAAACAATCACTACAACAATAAATTAAGCCTGATGTGTAGTGTTTGTCAATTCCCCCCAAGAAGTAAATGCTGTCCCTGAAAATTTAACAATTAAGTTGGCTCTAGCACACCCTTGTAAAGGATGAGAAGGTATAGCAGGGTTGTGATAAGAGGAGGAGATGCCCACCCATATCAAGGAAATCAGGAGTTATTATAAGTATAATATTGATCTGAAGATATTTGCCTCTTTTTAAAAATTTTTTTGAAGGGGAGAAGGCAATTGGGGTTAAGTGACTTGCCCAAGGTCGCTCAGATATACACACAAATACATATATATGTTAAGGCGTGTATCTTCTTACCATCAGTTGGTTTGAAAAAGTTGCAGTCTCTAGTCACCACTTGATATAGAGTAAAGAAAAAAAATTCCAAGGGCAAGCATTTTTGTTGTTGTTTTTGTTTTATTAAATAAACCAATTCCCTATGAACCTCAGTGACTTTGCTAATTGCCTCAAGATGTTGAGTATTTTAAACATGTTGTAAAATCCCAGCATGCAGACCAAACAAAGCTCATTAGCTAGTACTATGCCATGGAGGTTTAATTTTAAAATATATTAAATGCAAAAGTGCATGGCAAGGCAACATTAGGCCATCATGTTAAACCCACTAGCAAAAGAAAAAAAAGCAAAAATGAGTATAAAGCTAGTCACCCTGACACACTTTAGACCTCTAGAGTTCAGCTGGGGAGGAGGGGTACATATGTAGAGGACTGGTAAAAGCAATGAGTTGGAAGTCATTGCATCTAGGTTTGAGTTTAGTCTCTGTTGTTAACTTGTTGCATGACTTTTCTCAAGTCATTTACTTTCCTTCTCTAGACTTGAATTTGGACTAGATGATTGATTGCTAAGTTTCATTGCCATCCATGATATGTTGTATTCTATGATCCCTTTCACTCTGTGTTCTACTGTCATGTCCCTTCCAGGTCTAAACTGCAATACTCTAAGGGTGAAGTGGGCTAGGACTCAGAGGAGAAAGAAGAGAAAGAAACTCAGAGCAGGGGTATGCTAGAACCAGCCTGAACTGTCTTACTAGAGCCCAGTGTGAGCATTTACACCTTGGAAATTGACAAACCTACAAACCAGGGTTTGATTTGTTGTTTTGTTGATTGTCTGGATTTAAGAAAGCAATAGAAAGTAATGCAGATTAAACTTAAAGTTAAATTAAAATGTATCCTGTGTACATTTTTTGGAGGAGACCTGGTTGTTAAATATTTAGCAACACATTTCTACTTGGAACTAAGAAATAGTTATGAGACTTTCTGAAGCGGACATAGCTTCCTCTAAGGAGGAAGCAACTGTTTATGCTCCAACAAACAATTGATATGGATCCCCATGTGTGATCATATGGGATAAATAATCCAGTAAAGATCAAAGGGGGAAGAAACAAGTAGTAGTGGTTGATGACTCCCTATTTTAGGCTTATTGAATCAGTTATTTGTTAACCCAATAGTAACAATAGAGAAACAGGCTGTCTTCAGGAACCTTAGCTACTTCTGGTGATCTAAATGGACGAAACTGACATTCCCAGAAAACATGGTTAAAGATTAATAAGTCTTGGGAGAGAAACTGAAGATCTTAGGAACACAGATGATGTTTTCATCACTGTTACCAATATAAGAAAAAGGAACAGAATACAAAGGTAGATTTGGGATATGAATAGCTGGTAAAGAAGGGCATGTTTAGATGAGTATGATGTTTTTATAAAAAACCTAGAGAAACTTACATGAATGGATACAAAGTGAAGTGAACAAAACCAGGAGAACATTGTACACAGTCACAGCAATGTTAAATAATAATCAATTGTGAATGACTTAGCTATTCTCAGCAATACAAAGATCTTAGACAATTCCAAAGGACTTATGATGAAAAATGCTATCCACCTCCAGAGAGAACTGATAGATCCTGGATATAGATTGAACATACTTTTTTTTTACTTATTTTTTTTTTCTTGGTTGATTTTTTTTTTGCTCTGTGTTTTATTTCATAACATGACTATTATGGAAATATGTTTTTCATGACTGCACATATATGACCTATATCAAATTGCTTGCCTCCTCAGTGAGGGAAGAAAGTAGGGAGGGGAAGAAGTTGGTACTCAGAATTTTTTTATTAATTTGTTTATTTTTAGTTTACAGGATTCAGTTCCATAGGTCCTTGAGTTTCAAATTTCCCTTCCCTCCCTCCCCCCACCCTCCACGACGGCATATAGTCCAGTATAGGATCTGCAAATACTTTCACATTAGACATTAGTCAGGTTATAAAGGTGTATTGTACTAGATGGAATGAAAAATGGTAAAGAGGAAATAAAACCAAACAATGAAAAGAAAAAGATCAAGTAGTTTGCTTCCATCAGGATTCAAACTCAGTTCTTTCTAGTTATGGTACTCAGAATTTTTTAAAATGAATGTTAAATGTTTTTGCATGTAATTGGAAAAAAATAAAATATATATTAAAAAAGCAAATGTTTGAGAATGGGAGTTTAATTACCTTTTAAAATATAGGAAAGATGTGTTCTTAGCCAGAAATGGAGTAAACCTCAAAATGGCTGGTAAAAAATAAGTGCTTGCCAGAAATCTTACAAATTTAATCAAAGGGGCTTGAAAATGAAAAGGTAAGGAGAAAAGAGAGAAAACATTCTCTCAAACTAGATACCTTAGAGAGAAGATATAATATAGAAAGAATAGTGTTAGAGATGCTGGGAAATTTACAATAGAAAAAAACAACAACTAAAAAAACAAAACCTACTGTCTCAAGTGTCTATTCACAAATGCAGAAGATATGGGTAAACAAGAACTAGAACTAGAGATTCTAACTCAAGGAGGAAAGTTTGACACCAAAAGTATTACTGAGATGGGTTGGATATGACTCATACATTGAATATGACAACTGAAAGGTATGCCTTATTCGAAAGGCACAAGATAGGTCAAGGGTGAGTATGTGGAGTGGTATTGTATATTAAGATGGATGTAGGTTAGGAAATTCTGGGTGGTATTGAATATTAAGAAAACAGATTCATGTTAGGAAATTATTGGAAAGAGAAATATAGAGGGGAAATATAGTGGACGATATTTGGGCAAAAATCACCCGAGGCAAAAACTAAAGTGGTATTGTCATCCATATATACTATGTATGTATGTACATATGTGTGTATGGATGGATGGATGGATGGATGTATACAAAGTGTCCTAAAAGTCTTAGTGAAATTTTGTTTTAATAATGTCTAAATCTCTTTAATAATAATAAAATTAATTTATCTGTAATAGTTATGTACATTATATGTGCATATTATATATAATGTATTTTAAATGAATATAATATATTCATAATAGTGATAAAAATAATATCTGTGCTTGTAAGTTCTTCAGTTTTTTCCAATACTTCATAATTTTTTACTATGTGTTATATGAAAATAATATGAAATGATGAAAATAATATCTGTGCTTATAAGGTCTTCAGTTTTTTTCCTAAAACATAATTTTTACTATGTGTTATATATATATGTATATAAAATATGTGTGTATGTGTGTGTACACACATCCATAATACATATGTATATACAGGCATGCCATACATATGTGTGTATACCTATATATCTATATCTATCTGTATCTCTATCTTTAAAAAAAAAGACCACCTAGAAAGGAAAAAAAAGAAACCATATAAGGAATTCTGGAAAAAGATCACTATGTTTTACAATATGTGTCAGAAGAGAGACATGTCAGGCACTGTTTGACATGCACCCTAGATTTTCAGAGAGTGGATTTCAAAAGATTCAATGACAGGGAGAATCCCATGGCCCACATTTCTAGAAGGAAAGTAAGCCAATAAGTGATATGGAATAAGAATGAAAAACCATTTTGTGAAGAGGAAAGGGAAAAGTTGTTTAGAGATCATATCTTTACTCTCTATAGCTGAAAAGGAACTCAGAGATCCTTTTTCCTTCCTCTCCTTCAGTGGTCAGTTAGTCCAATCCATACCCAAACAATAATCTTCTCTGCAACCTATCCAATGCTCAAAGGTCATACAACCTTGCTTGAAGAATTCTAAAGAAGGGGGAACCTTATTCCCCAAGGTCATTTTAGATAGTTATAATTTTTAGGAAATTTTTTCTCATGTCAAGTCTAAATTTGTCTTTTTGCACTTCCCATCTTTTGGTCCTCATCCTGCCCTCTGGGCAAAGGAGAACAAATCTAACCCTTTGTTCCTTAATTCAAAGGCCATTTCTCTCTTCTGTATAGTCTTTGGATTCAATAAACACATTGAGTGTTCATCTTATATTTTGGGGAGATAGAAAGGAGGAAGAGTTACCCACCTTGTCTGAATCAATTCTATTACCTCCAGTCTGTTGAGTTCAGTAGTACAAGGCAGAAGCATTAATTGCATGTACCTGAGATAACATGGTGGGGAGAGGTGGAGAAACATGATGGAGAAAGAAGGGCCTGGGAAGAAGGGGTTCTCCAGACAGCTGGCCTTTGGTGGGTATTAAACGTGGTACCAGGGCTGTTTTAGACGAAAGTGCTTCCAGGGGTTCTTTCAGCAGCCGGCATGTGGGAAAGCCAAGAATAGTTCTTTGATATCTTAATTGGCCCTTATGCCACACAGAAGTTCCCCGCAGCCCCGTAGTTATCCCTCCACCCTTCCATCTGCATCCGCTTTCCTTCTACCCGGCTTCCTCCTAGTAGCAGCACATTTTCATGCTTGAGGGAGAATGTGGATATAATAATATTACATAATAATAATACAATAAGATAACACAATTTTCAAAGAACTTTACAGTTTATCAAGAGCTTTACATGCCTTTATTTCATTTGCTTCTCAAAAAAACCCTGCAAATATGATTATCCCCATTTTATAGATAATAATAATAGTTACTTTATGTTGAATTCTAGATTTAAGAGTCAAGAATAGTAGATGAAGTGCTGGATGGAGAGCCAGAGGGACCTGGGATCAAATCTCGCCTCTGACATAACTGGTCGTCATGGAAACTCTCGATGCTCTAGACAACTCTCCAAGACCATACACTGCAGAGAATGTACCACTTTGGATTGGTAAGCAGGGGTTTCCTCATGCAGGAGCTCCATAGACTGACCAGGGGCATGCCACTCAGCTTCTTGTCTCAGTTTCCTCATCTGTAAAAGGGAGCAATTATTTATACTCTAAGATCCCCTTCTACATCTCTATTTTCTGAAATATGTGAGGGAAGTAATACAAATATTATCCATCCCATTTTAGAGGTGAGGAAAGTGAGGTTCTGAAGGATTAAAGGACTGGCTCAGGAATGTGACTGGCAAGTGGGAGATCCTGGATTCAAAGCCTGGGTCTTCTGAGACAAGTCCCTTGTTGGTTACACTACAACACACTCAAATATGAAAATCATACTTCCACTGTTGTTGTTTGTCCTTCATTCTCAGAGAGGACCATGATATTGGGGAGGTGATGCCATGACATGCAAGTGAATTGGATTTAAGTGAGGCAGGGCTGTGCAAAGTCACCAGCCTCACTTTCTCCTCTGGAGCTTCTGGGTCCAGTGACCAAATATAAATCAGGACTACTGGAGATGGCCTTCTACAGAGCACTAAGACTTTTGGGGATACCCTATATATGAGTTAGTCTCCAGGCTATTTCACTTTCCAGTTGCCTCAGGAACATGTTATAGAAATAACTCTCTGGGCAGTGAGTTGGTGCAGGGAATAGAGAAACAGCCCTGGAGTCAGGAGGACCTAGTTCAAATTGACCTCTGATACTTGACACTAGTTGTGTGACCCTGGGCAAGTCATTTAACCCTGATGGTCTCACCAAAAAAAAAAGAAAAAGAAATAACTCTCATAGACTCTGTATATTGTAATCTCAGCTCTGCAACTGCCTAGTTGTATGACAAGTCATTTTTCTCAGTTTCCTCACTTATAAAAACGAAGGAATGAAGGGTTTGAGCAATTTTTTAAAGGTTATTTTCCACTCTAAGGGTCTATAAATCTATTCAATACGACTTTTAGTGGGAGATCCCTAGCCATCAATTTGTCAAAGGTGTTGAAAGGAAAAGGGAAAAGGAAGATGGGCATATGTGCAGATAGAAAGATTAAGGGGAGGGAGGGAGGGAGGGAGACAGCTGAACAGAGGGTGGACAGGAGTGGAGGAGACATTTGCAACAGGGAGACCAACCAATAGGTTTTTGTAAATAGTTCTGGTGTCAGGTGATAATGGTCTGCATCAGGGTGATGGCAGAGGAGAAAAGGAGGCACAAAGGAAAAATATTACAAATATAAAATTGATAGTACTTGGCAACAAATTGGATATTTGGATATTTGGGGGCACTGAGAGAAAATGAGGAGTTGAGTATGACATATTTTCATGCTTTGATAGAGGATTTAATTTTGAGAATCAACATGATGCTCTTTGGGGCCAAAATGAGAGAGAGACAGAGAGAAAGAGACAGAAAGAGACAGACAGACAGACAGAGACAGAGAGACAGAGAGAGAGAGAGAAGGAAACAGAAAAGGTGGGAGGGATAAAGAGGAAGTGAGAGAATAGAGGAAGAAGAAGTAAGTAGAGAATTCCCATCCCCCAATCAAGAACATGAACTAGAAGAACAATAGAGCTCAGGGCAAGAAATTGTAATAATTGACTGAAATAGCTGGAAAAGAGAGGTGAAAGGTTAGGAGTAACAGTGACTCTCCTGAGTAAGGGAAGAAGAGGAAAAAGAGAATTTTAAATTTAAAGGGAGCCCTTTGAAAAACTAGAAGCAAAAGAGAGGCTGAAAAGGAGCCCTATCTTATAGTTGTGTGCTCCAAATGGCAGGCCAGCACATGTGTGTGTACACATGCACACACATACATACAATCACTCAAGCTAGTTCATGCAGTCCAATCCCATCGTTTGAAAAGTGAAGAAACTGAAGCTTAGAGAGGGGACAATTTACCCAAGATCCCATACAGGAAGGTAATGGCAGAGCTAAGATGGAAGTGTAAGGTTCATAAAAACAAAAGGAAACTTAGACACCATCTAGTCCATGCCAGGGTGCCCTCGCCATGCCACCTTCTCATTTTACAAAAGAGGAAACAGGCCAAGAGAAGTGAAGCCAAGATTTTCTGGGTTGTAAGTCAGTTGCAGAGCAGAGACTGGAACCAAGGTCCTTCCACTCCAGAGCTAATGGTCTTTCTATTGTGCCACACCATGCGAGAGAATAAGAATTTATTAATGGACCTTTGAAGACCGGGCTACCTTCACAATTGTTTATTGGAAAGGGTGCAATGTTTTAGTCTAGTGAAAAGTGCATTGTTAGTGAAAAGGGTGCATTGTTTTTGTTCAGTGGAAAGTGCAATTATTTAGTGGAAAGGGTGTTGAACTGGAATCAGAAGGCTTGGAATGAAACTCTGGTTCTGCCACTTATTAGCTGTGTGCCACTTCATAGATAGTTGGGAAGATCAGGTTTTCTCTCTCTTTCTTTCTTCTTTTCTTTCCTTCCTTCATTTCTCTTTTCTTCTTTCTTTCTTTCTCTCTCTGGAATGAAACCCTGGTTCTGCCACATATTAGCTGTGTGACTGGGTTTTATAAATCATTTCATTCATCCATATTTCAGTTTCCTCATCTATAAAATGGACATAGTAATACTTAACCCTCACTTACTTCATAGGTAGTTGGGAGAATCAAGTGATAGAATGTTTTTTAAACAAGCATTTGTTAAGCACCTACTATGTGCCAGGCACTTTGCTAAGCACTTCCTAGATATCTCATTTGATCTGCACAACAACCTTGGGATATAGGTACTATTATTCTAACCATTTTACAGGTGAGAAAACTAAGACAGACAAAGGCTAAGTGACTTGCCAAGGGCAACACAGATTTGTGAGGCAATATTTGAATTCAGGTATTGCACCACTTAACATATAAAGTATTTTGAAAACTTCAAACACTATATGCATGTCCAGAATATTTATCAATGGACCCATTCTCTGCAACAAGCTTTGCTTAATTGCTTAGTTATTTCTCTAGCTTTGGAATGAACTCTTGATTAGTTATGGATCTCATTTAGGCTGATGGGCTTTACCTCCTCACTGAACAGGAAGAAGGGAGAGGATTAGATTGCCTTTGGAAAATTATATACAACTTTTAGTGAGCCAAAGCTTGAAACAAAGACCCATCTTTTTAACATCAATATTTTTTGGAGATACAATCTTAAAATACCACAGTATCTGAAGAATTAAAGTTGGGGGGGGTCACCCAAGAGACAATGCACAGTGTATGATGAGTGTGAGTCCTCTGTACCATTGTCATGTAAGAGTTTCCCAAGAGAATTAGTATAAAGGGTAACGTTAAGAAGGTAAACGACCAGGGAGGAAGGTCAGAGTACCTTCTAACTTCATGGAGAGAATAGAGGCCTTGCAGTAGGGAGAGCTGGATTCAAGTCCCATTTCTGATGCATAATTGGCTGTGTAATCAAAAGCTAGTCACAAACTCCCAGTGCCCTTGGCAACTTTCTCAGAATATAACTTAATTATGTGTTGCCAATCTTCATTAGTGGAGGTAATTTCAACCCTGGGAACTTTCCATACCTGATAAAATCACAAATCTAGCCCAACCACTTCCAAAAGAAAGACAAGTTACTTGTGATAAGAGATCATGGATGAGCTGCAGCCTGCACCATTTAGAAGGAATATCTCAATACTGATGTGGTCAAAGATCCATTGAAGTAAAGAACACTAGGAATGCTGGCTATTATTATTATAGTATCAAAAGAATTTATCATTAAAAAGTGGGATTTTCAGGAACAGTTATGGAAAAAAACATTTTTCAATACGGTATTCTCTGAGATCATTCCATATAGGCATTCATATGTTCTCCATAGTCAGAGGGCCATTCCTGCTTCTGATTTATCACAACTAACCACTTCTATCACCCCCCCAGTGGCCAAAACCCAGCCCTTTCAAACTATAGGATAATAGGGTCCAGTTTCTAAGTATTTATGAATTCTCTCTACTTCTCTAATATCCCATGGCTAAGCAGCAGAGACTTGGAGTTTGCTTGGAGAATAGACTGAACATACTCATACATTGTTGGAAGATATGTGAATTTATCCATCTGTCCTAGAAAACAATGGGAAATTATGTAAGAAAAATCATCAAATTGCACATATCCTGTGGTTCAATGATTTGACTGCTGGGTAGACACCTGAGGAAATCAATGAAAGAAAGGTTCAACATTTAGTAAAATGTTTATAACAACACCCGTTAGGGTAGCAAAAAAAATGAAGAGCAAAGTAGGTGCCTATCCCTTGGGGAATGGCTGAACAACCTATGATATATTAATGTATTAGAAGGTAGTATGCTGTAAGAAATGAAGAATATGAAGCATTCAAAGAAATGTAGGGAGATTTCCATGTAATGATGTGGATATACACAAGGACTACAAGAATTTAAATGGAAGCATCACTAATCGGTGGCTTAACTCAGATTGATTATAATGAAAAATCTTGGTCCCAGATGTAACATTTATTCTTATTATCAAGAAAGAAGAGGACTATGGTTATGGAATATAGCCTAAATGCTTAACTATTCTTTGTTAAAAGGTGCTGTGTGTGTGTGTGTGTGTGTGTGTGTGTGTGTGTGTGTGTGTTGGGAAATAACAATGATGGGAAAATATTTTTTTTTATTCATATGACCATACACCCTTCTTCCATTATTTTCATACTGAGAAAGGTTTCATCAGTCACAGTTATTGTTTTTCCATGTAGGAATGTAAATAGGTCAACTTTGATAAGTTCCTTTGATTTCTTTTCCCTGATTACCTTCTCAGGCATCTCTTGCTTCTTGTGTCTGGATGTCAAATTTTCTATTCAACTCTGGTTTTTTCCTCAAGAATGCTTGAAAGTCCTCTATCCCACTGAATGACCATATTTTCCCCTGAAACAAAATACTCAGTTTTGCTGGGTAGGTGACCCTTGGGTTCATTCCCAGTTCTTTTGCCCTCTGGAATATCATATTCCATGCCCTTCGATCCTCAGTGTAGAAGCTGCCAGGTCCTGGGCTATTCTGATTGTGTTTCCACAATATTGAAATTGATTCTTCCTGGCTGCTTGGAGTATTTTCTCCTTGATCTGGGGATTCTGGAACCTGGCTATAATATTCCTGGGAGTTTTCTTTTTGGGATCTTTTTCAGGAGGTGATCTGTGGATTCTTTCAACCTCTATTCTGCCCTCTGGATCTAAAACATCAGGGCAGTTTTCCTTGAGAATTTCTTGAAGGGTGATTTCTAGGTTCTTTCTTTGATCATGGCTTTCAGGTAGTCCAATAATTTTTTAAATTGTCTCTCCTGGATCTATTTTCCAGGTCAGTGGTTTTTCCCATGAGATATTTCACATTGCCTTCTATTCTTTCATTTATTTGGATCTGTTTAACAGCATCTTGATTTCTCATAAAGTCACTAGCTTCCATTTGCTCCAGTCTAACTTTGAAGGAATGAATCTCCTCAGTGAACTTTTGAGATTCTTTTTCCATCTGGCAAATTCGACTTTTTAAGGCATTCTTCTCCTCATTGCCCTTTTGGGCCTCCTTTGCCATTTGAGTTAGTCTATTTTTTAAGGTGTTGTTTTCTCAGTCAGGCTGTTGACCCTCATTTCATACTTTTCCTGCATCCTTCTCATTTCTCTTTCCAATTTTTCCTCCACTTCTCTTATTTGATTTTTAAAGTCCTTCTTAAGGTCCTCAATGGCCTGTAACCTGCTCATATTTTCCTTTGGGGCTTTTGGAGGAGGATTTCTGACCTCACAATCCTCTTCCTGTCCTATGCTTCGATCCTCTTTGCCCCCAAAATAGGAGTCTAAGGTTGCATTTTTCTGTTTATTTTGTTTCCTTTGCCTTGACATGTTGCCACTTAATTACTTGACTTTTGGGCTTGTTGCCACAGTAGGACTCTGCCACCAGACAGGAGAGCTTTCATCCTGAATGTTGGGGTCTTCACAGCTTTCTGGCAAGCTGGATACCCACCCCACACCTGCTCCCCAGATCACAATCCAGATCCAGGGAGGTTAAAGCAAGAGTGATTAACCCCCAAGACTGATCGCTGGATATCCCTACAGTTCGCAGGTCAGGAGCTGGAGCTGCCACTGAAAACTACAAAATGGTGTGTCTCCTCAGCGGCTTCTAGCCCCCAGGGGGGGAAGCCAACGCATTCCCCAAATACTGGTCCCAAAGTCCATAGGGCACTAACCTCTCACTTTGTCCTAGGCATATCTGAGTTGATAATTCTGGAATCGCCACAGCTGCTGGTGTTCTGGGGTCCCTCCAGCCAGGTGCTGGCCCGGCCACCCTGGGGCTAAAACTGCAGCTCAAGAGGACCTGGGCTCTGCTCTCTGTGGCTGCGAGCTGCACTGCTGGCTCCCCCAGCGCTGCGCTGGTCCTTCCTGCAGGGCTGCTGGGCTTCCTCAGCAGGAGGTTAGCTTCTCTGTGTCGTTCTGTGGGTGCTGGGGCTCCAGAAGTTGTTCAGAGTCCCCTTTTACATAGTTTGGAGATGATCTGGGGGGAGAGTGCTTTGGTCACACTGTTTCTATTCCACCATCTTGGCTCTGCCCTGTCCTGCTTTTTCAGGGAAATATTTTTTAAAGGAAAGAATTTTAAAAAGAAAAAAATGGCCAAATTGGGTCTTTTCTCCAAAGTGAGGGTGAATCTTTAAAATTTTCTGATTGGCAATCAGATCTTCTGTGGTTTGTTTTGGTCCTAGTAAGCGTTTTGAGAAATATTCCTGGGCATTAGCAGCACTGCCAATGTGTATTTCTATAGTATTTTCTAGTTTTCAAAGGGCTTTCATGTGCATTATCTGTTTTGATCTTCACTACAACTCTCTGTGGTAGGCAGGATGAAGGAACCGAAGCTCGTAGAGGTTGTGATTGGTCCAAGGTCACACAGAAAAAGATTAGAAACCAGGTTTTAAAAGCCTCGGTCCTGTGGTAGAAAGTGAAGATGTTTCTCTAAGATAAACTCCTAGCTCCCAACAGTTTGGGTTCTTTACCAGTGTTTTCAGTAAAATAACACATTGTGCTGGGTCTTTCTATTTTAAGAATTCCTCTGATCATGAGAGAATGAGTAACCACCTCTGAACTCTTTCCTGTTTCCATTTGAGAATGTATTTCCAAAAGGGCTCTTTCTGTGTTTGTTTCTTTTTCATCTTGCACCTAAGGCTGCAATACCTACATCCAGTTCCCATGGTCTCCCACTCCCCTAGTGTTCTCAGTGTAAATAATGGAACACATTAGAGATACAATTTAGGAAGAAGAGTCACCCAGCAGGGCACTGAGAAAATTTGAGAACCAGTACTGCAAAGGCTGATTATAGGTATCATGAAATATATGGAGCCCATGATTTCAAACTCATAAAACTCATTTCCCACTCTCAATTTTTTAAGCCAAATAACAGCAGCTGTTTGGGTCCCCAGCTGGGAAGAGGAAAAGGTGAAACATGATCAGCCCCTCCCTACCATCACCAGAAAAGAAAGCTAGAAAGGGATGCTGGACACATTTCAATTCAATAAATATTTATTAAGTGCACACAGTGTATAAGAAGGCAATATGTTAAGGGTGGGGGATAGAAATATGAAAAACAATATTATTCCTGTCCTCAAGGAGCTTACAGCTTAATTTGGGTGGGAGACATCAAGTAAGTGAGACATGGTAGAAATGGTGAGAAAGGAGAGGGAATAGAAAACATTGCCCTGGAAGTCAAGAGAGGAGGAAGCATCCAGAAAGTTATTCAAAAAACATGAATTTTTCAAAAATAATAATAGTAAAGCTTTACTTATAGTAAATATGGCATATTTGGTCATATGTTAGGCTGAAGTTTAGGATCGCAGATTTAAAGCTATCTATTTAAATGCTTTTTAGTTCAACCCCCTTCATTTAACAAATGAGAAAACTGGAGCCCAGAGAAGTAAAGACTTACCCAAGGGCATAGTTATTAATATAATATTATATATTAATATAAATATTAAATTATTATCAAACCCCAGACTGGTATTTGAAGCCAGGCTCTGTTACTGGAATGAGGATTTACTACTGGTAACATACTATTTTTGTGAGGAGATGGGGGCATGAGTTAGCATACTTAACAAAAAAGATTTCATGCTATTTTTGTGAGGAGATGGGGGTGTGAGTTAGCATACTTAACAAAAAAGATTTCTAAGCACTTGAGTAATATTTGGTTTGCAACAAGCCATCATGGGATTCTTGCACCTGGAAAAGTGGACTGAATGACCCTGACCTACTGATCACAAATGGGCAGTCTGAGGCAGTGAGTGGATAGTTATGCTGTTGGAGTAAGGAGAAACTAGGTTTGCGCCTCATCTCTGATATTTACTAGTTACACATCATTTAACCTCTCAGGGCTCAGTTTTCTCATGTTAAATGGGAGAGATATAAGCAGTTATATAGTGCCTGATATGTGCCAGGAGCCATGCTTTTATGAATGTCTTATTTGATCCTCATAATAACCCCAGTTGAGGGAGCTGAAGTTCAGTGACTTGCCCAGGGTCACAAAGCTAGTAAATGTTTGAGGTATGATTTGAACTCAGGTCTTCCTGGCTCCAGGTCCACTTCACCATGAGCTGCCTGAGAAAAATAATACCTTTAGTATCTATCTTACGTTAGGATTTTACAGAGTCAGTATCTAACCTGAGAATGAGGGAACAGCAGGCCAAAGAAAAAGTGCAAATCAGGAATTCTCCTGATCAGAATTCCACCTTGCTGAAGTGAAGACAGATTATATACATAAATCACAAAGGAGGGGGGAAGATGGATTACAACCAATGTTTCTCCCCCAGGACTGAGCAGTTTCCCATGACAAACCCACAAATGGAAGACAATACAAGCATTCTGGAGCTCTGTGGGAGCAATATTGCTTGAGTCCTTGGGGGTCATTAGTTGGTAGGTCACAGTGATGGGCCAATGGGACTTGGACCCCTAAAAGCCCCTGAACTTCCCCACACTGGCATTTCACCTAAGGTATCTGGTCCATCCCAGTCCACCAAGATACTCAATAATCCTTTTAACTGCCCTTTCACTGTGGCTCTCTGACCTCTTAACTCCTTTTCATTTCTGCACCTGGACCTCCCCAGGCTATTTATCCTCCCTCAATCCCATCCAGAACTCCTCTCTGTCTTTTCCTGAATATAAGTACCAATTTTACACCCATTAAATTTGCACGGGTTCCCTAATAATTTCAGGCCTGCTCCTATTGGCAACCCAATACTGTGAATTTACTAGGAATTTTGCCCACCTTAATGTTGTTATAATAAAACCTCACTACTCTGACTGAAAGAAGGATTGAGTGGTTTAATTCTTTCGAGGCAGACCCCCCCTGTACCCTTGCATCTTGGGGTTCCCAGCACTCCAAACCACAACAACAGGACAAGAGTTCTGTGACAGGAACAGGTTCTACAATCTTTGCTTCCCTTCACTTCCGGTACACAGGCATAAGGATGCCAGTGATTGTGAGCCTTGTCAAAGTTTGGTTGATCACTTTAAGCTGAATTGTAAGCCCTGACTAACAAGCTGAAAAAGGCAAGTCTTAAGGATTCTGAATTATTAGCATATTTAATACACATATCATATAGATTAATATAAAAATCCTAATTCCACACTCTTAAGGAGGTCGTGAAGCTCAAATAGCATAATGTATGTAAAGCTCTTAAAAGAATATATAAATGTCATTTATTTTTATTACTATTATTATTACTATTCAGTGCCCCCCCAAAAGCTAGATGTGTCAATATAACCTATCAGTGAAATATATTAATACAACTGGAAAAATAACTTTTAAAAAAGCACTCTGTTACTGTAGAGTCAGCAAGGAAGGCTAGATGACTGCATCATAGAGAGTCTGGAGACAAGTAGACTGGAAACATAGGAAAATACCAGGTTGTGAAGAACTTAAAATACCAATCAGAGAAAATTATATTTGGTCCTAGAGGTGATAGGGAACGACTGGAGATTATTGGATGTGAGTGTGTGTATGTGAGAAAAAGAAAGAAAGAGAGAGAGAGAGAGAGAGAGAGAGAGAGAGAGAGAGAGAGAGAGAGAGAAAGAAGATGGTCAGGTCTATACTTTAATATTGCTCATGCATTCACTCCTTAGGAATTGATCAGGTATCATAATGGTCCAGGCAGGTAAAGGTTCCCTAATGAACTAAGTGAGTGTTACATACAATCATAAGATCATGGGGTTTAGAAGTGTTGAGGCTCTAGGGATCATCTAGTCTAGGATGTCTTAACCTGTAGTCTTAAACTTGGTTTTAAAAAATATTTTGATAAATGTATTTCAATATAATCACTTTTCTTTGTAATCTTATGTATTTTATTTTATATATTTAAAAATGTGATTCAGAAAAGGGATCTGTAGATTTCACCAGACTGCCCAAGGGTCCCTTGGGGTTAAGAACCACTGATATAATATTACACTCTCATTTAACAGATAAAGAAACTGAGTCCCAGTGAGGAGAAATGATTTTTTCCCACCGAAGTCATACAGGTAGTTCATCACAAAGCCACTTTTAAAAGGCCACAAAACCCAGGTTTTCTGAATGTAGATCTCCTCTGATATGCCACATTATCTCAAGTACTGAGCAACTTTTCTCAGTAAGAAAAGATTGAAATCATTGAATATCTTTTAGTCCAAATATAACAGGAAAGGCATGACTGTCCACATTTCCTCTTTGATATGCTGTGCACATGACCTGTCCATAGACCATAAGAAGACACCCAAGGAAACATAGAAATACAATGTGTGCTTCTACTTTTCTTCCTTAAAAATGGTTGTATGCAATGCCATCTGAGAGAAAAAAAAGAAAACCCCAAGCATCATCAAACTAATGTAAGCTCTTAGCATTTCACCTGAACATTCATTCTCATATCGTTTTGCACACTACAATGTGAACATCTTTTTTAAAAAATAAAGAAGCAGAGGAGCAGAGTCAAGATGGCTGAGTAAAAAGAGGACTTCCTCACAGCTCTGGCTCACACCTCCTCCAATTCATGTAAAAAATTACTCTAGACAAACTTTGGAGCTACAGAACCCAAAAAATGACACAGAGAAGCTAACCTCCCGCTGAGGACAGCCCTGCAGGCCAGCAGGTAGCAACTAGCACAGCATTCTGGGAGCCGAATCTAGCCCCTTTCAAGCTGTAGGTCTTAGCCCCAGGGTGGCCTGACTAGCCACTGGCTGGAGGGACTTCAGATCACCAGGAGCTGTGGTAGTTTCCAGAATTATCAACCCATAGATGTCAGGGATAAAGTGACAGGTCAGTGCAGTGTGGAATTTGCGACCTGGGAATTCGGATGTGCGATCCAACCTTTGCCCCCAGGGCAAGAAGAGCTGAGGCACCATGGCAGGCCATGCAGCCTCCTCCATGTGGCAGCTTCAGCTCCTGGCCTGAAGACTGTAAGGGGGCCAAGGAACCAGTCTGAGGGGTAATTGCTCTTGCTTTAACCTGCTTGGATCTAGATTGCTATCTAGAGTGGAGGTCCTGGGGTGTATGACCATCTTGCCAGAGAATGTGGAGGCTTCAGAAAGGGCACCCAACTAATACTTTCAGTAGCTAAGAAAACCCCAGCATTTGGGAAAAAGCTCCCATTTCTGGTAGCAGAGTTCTACTGTGGCAAAAAGCCCGAAAGTCAAGCAATTGAGTGGCAACATGAGCAGGCAAAGGAAGCAAAGCATACAGAGCAACTCAAATTTACACTCCTATTTTGGGGACAAAAAGGATCAAAGCATGGAACAGCAGGGAGACAGTGAAGTCAGAACTCCTGCACCAAAAGCTTACAAGAAAAATATGAGCTGGTTACAGGCCATAGAGGAACTTAAAAAAGGATTTTGAAAATCAAATAAGAGAAGTGGAGGAAAAATTGGGAAAAGAAATGAGAGTGATGCAGGAAAATTATGAAATGAGAGTCAACAACCTGACTGAAGAAAATAACACCTTAAAAATAGACTAACAGGGGTGGCTAGGTGGCACAGTGAGTAGAGTGTCAGCCCTGGAGTCAGAAGGACCTGAGTTCGGATCCAGCCTCAGACACTTAATGCATGCACAAACAAAAAAATACCTAGCCGTGTGACCTTGGGCAAGTTACTTAACCCCAATTGCCCTCCAAAGTGAAAAAAAATAGACTAACAGATGGCAAAAGAGGCTCAAAAAGGCAATGAGGAGAAGAATGCCTTAAAAAGCTGAATTTGCCAGATGGAAAAAGAATCTCAAAAGCTCACTGAAGAGAATCATTCCTTCAGAATTAGATTGGAGCAAATGGAAGCTAGTGACTTTATGAGAAATCAAGATACTATTAAACAGATCCAAACAAATGAAAAAAAATAGAAGGCAGTGTGAAATACCTCATTGGGAAAGCCATTGACCTGGAAAATAGATCCAGGAGAGATAATTAAAAATTATTGGACTACCTGAAAGCAATGATCAAAAAAAGAACCTAGAAATCATCCTTCAAGAAATTCTCAAGGAAAATTGCCCTGATGTTTTAGAGCCAGAGGGCAAAATAGAGGTTGAAAGAGTCTACAAATTACCTCCTGAAAAAGATTCTTAAAAGAAAACTCCTAGGAATATTATAGCCAGGTTCCAGAATTCCCAGATCAAGAAGAAAATATTACAAGCAGCCAGGAAGAAACAATTTCAATACTGTGGAAACACAATCAGGATAACTCAGGACATGACAGCTTCTACATTGAGGGATAGAAGGGCTTGGAATATGATATTCCAGAGGTCAAAGGAGCTGGGATTAAAACCAAGAATCACCTACCCAGCAAAACTGAATATCATGTTTCAGGGGGAAATGTGGTCATTCAGTGGAATACAGGACTTTCAAGCATTCTTGATGGAAAAAAAAAAACAGAGTTGAATAGAAAATTTCAGATACAAGAAGCAAGAGAAGCTTGAGAAGGTAAACAGGAAAAAAATCATAAGAAACTTATCAAAGCTGAACTACTTATATTCCTACATGGAAAAATGATAATTGTAACTGAGGAAACTTTTCTCAGTATGAGAATAGCTGAAGGGAATAGAAATGTATATATGTGTGTATGTACATATATATATGTATATGTATATATTTATATGTGTGTATAGGAGGGTATATGGGCATATGAATACATATGTGAGTGTGTGTACATATATCTACAGGTATACATAGACTGAGGGCAGAGGACCAATTGAATAAGAAGGGATGATACTTAAAAGGTGAAAAGAAGAGGTGAGAGAGGAATATAATGAGAGGAGATGGGGAGAGACAGAATGGGGTAAACTATCTCATATGGAAGAGGCAAGGGAAAATGGTTACAATGGAGGGGAAGAACAGGAAGGCAAAAGGAAATGAGTCAACTTTATTCTCATTGAATTTGGTTTAGGGCGGGAATGACATACACACTAAATAGGGTATCTCACCCTATAAGAGAGTAGAAGGGAAGGGAAAGAGAAGGGGGATAATGGAAGGGAGGGCAGGCTAGGGGGAGAAGGGAAGTTAGAAGCACCCACTTTTGAAAGGGGAAAGGATCAAAGTAGAGAATAGAACAAGTGGGGGGTGGGATAGGATAGAGGGAAATATAGTCAGTCTTCCACAATATATCCACTATGGAAATGTTTTGCATAGCTACTCATGTTCAGCCTGTATTGAGTTGCTTATCTTTCCAGTGAAGGTGGGTGGCAAGGGAGGAAGGGAAAGAATCTGGAATTCAAAGTTTTAAAATCAAATGTTTAAATATATATATACATATTATTATTAATATTTTACATGTAGCTGGGAAATGAGATATACAGGTACTGAGGGAATAGAGATCCACCATGCCCTACTGGAAAGTCGAAGGGGGAATGGGGGAAGATATGGGAGAGAACAGATTGGGGGAAGGGATATTCAGTGGGAATGCTGTTTTGGGCTGGTGGGTAGGGAAAATTGGGGAGAAAACTTGTAACACAAAATCTTGTGGAAATGAATGATGTAAACTAAAAAATAAAAAGGGAGAGAGAAAAAATAATAAAGAAACAAAAATCTAGACCTCTATGACAAAAGTACGAAAGTGTTAAATATATGTGGAACTAGCTTAAATATTTCTTATTCTCTAATATGAGAAGCATCTCTGAAGCTCATCACCAATGGCATCCCCAGCTATGTTTCTCTTACTTGCTAGAGTAACCAGGAAAACCTTGTTTTCTCGGGCTCTGCCTCCAATCTCTATTAGCATCTGTCCAGTTATTCTTGGGTCTCCCCTAACTGACTTCTTTTAGGCGTCCTTAGTTCTTCTGATAGCATAACATTCTATTACTGAGCCACTGAATCTGGGGATAGTCAGCAATTCGTGAGGGCTTCACTTGTGTCTGACTTGTTTCCTTCTTAGTATTCTGGTTCCTCTAGAACAGGAGGGGCCCTTAACCTGGAGTATATGAACTTTATTTTAAAATCTTTTTGGTAACTATATTTCAATATAATTGATTCCCTCAGTAATCCTATATCTTTTAATTTATGCATTCAAAAATATTGTTCTGAGATGGAATCCATGGTGGGACAGCAAGAAGATTACAGCAGTCCTTTCTTGCTTCATGTTTCCTGGTGACTCTGTGGTATGATTCCTTTTGCAGTTTCTGGTTACTCTCTGTAGGTACTTCCAGATGTTACTCTCTGTTGGACCCAGGGCGATCTCTTAGTATGTAGCTAATTACCAGTCCCACCCCAGGGTTGGGGCTCAGTCTTAAGCACTTCTCAAGGTATAACTGCCCTCTAGCTGCTACTGTTCTCATTTATCAGAACAGTAGGAGGGAGTTGGAATGGAGGAAATCTCAATGTGGTCCTCATTAATACTAAAAATAAGTAAAGATTGAATTTAGAAACTAGTTAAGTATAATGAATTAAAATAGTAAGATTGGGAAACCACAAGCCAGGTACACTTCATGCTCCTTGCCCTAGACTCAGAATTTCTAGTTATGGTTCTGTATAGAAGTGGAAAACCATGGACTATACTCAAGGGACAGAGAATAGTAGAGTTTGGCCAAAGCATAGAAAGAATATCAGTGAGGCAAGTAATGTAAAGTTAGACTGGAAAGCTAGGGTGATGCCAGATTTCTGGGCCTTCAATGCTAAGAAAAAAGTTTTCAGTAGAGAAGTCATAAATTGGGTCAGTAGAAAGGAGGAACTGGGACTTGGCAGGTAAAAGGTTTAAACATTTATAGGGGGAATCCAGCACAGGATCGGGGTGATCTATAACAAGGATACTGGAGGAGCCCAAGGAGATGGATGTAGGTTGGTTTTCCTAATCATAGCTAAAGGTGATCCCTCTCTCCTCAGATTTTCTTGGAAGACTTTGAAGCTTCTTTGGTAGGGGAACACAATATATTACAATCAATCAATTGATCAACATTTATTAAGCACCTAATGTGTATAGATGTGCACAGGGGAAAAAACCCTAATTCTAGAATCAGAGGATCTCAGTTTATAGCCTTTCTCTGATATTTATCTTTGTTTGGTAAGTCATTCAAACTTCCCAGCCCTTAGCTTCCTCAAGTATAAATTAAGGCGCAGCTAGGTGGCCCATTGAATACAGCACGGGCCTGGGAGTCAGAAAGACCTGAGTTCAACTTCAACCTCAGACGCTTGATGCTTAAGTGACCCCAGACAAGTCACTTATCTCATCAAAAAAAAAAAGGAAGAAAAAGCTTATGTTGAAAGAGTTGGACTAGACAGTCTCTGATGTCTCTTTTACCCCTAGATGAGGAGGAAAATCATGAAACATTTCTATCCCTACTTTTCTCACCCTGGAAGATCATTCCACCTTATGGCCCTTTTCTTGGATTGGTCAGTTCTTTGCAGGACCTTCTTTTTTAAGAAAAGTACTCAAGCTATGCATGTTCATTTCTTCATTCCTTTGCTGGCTCTGTTCCTGACTCTGGACTCCTTTCTCCACTATCCTTCTCCCTCCCGGCCACCAGGGTACCTTCTTCCCAGCCCCATACCAGTTCCTGTACCTCACTAGAATATAAGCTCCTTGACAATCGGGAATATCTTCTTTTGCTTGTATTTGTATTCTGAGTTCTTAGTGTAATGCTTGACACAAAATAAATACTTGTTGACTTGACTTTTTCTTTCTTAACCAGACTTATGATTTCATCTTTATAAGGAGCTCCCTTTGAGAGACTCCCTGCACTGATGACCCTATGGCATGTTTTCTGCAATTTATAGTCTTAGCTATTGGTCTCTGGGGGCACTAAGAGGGTAATTGACCTGGCCGGGGACACATAGCCAGTTCTGGTCAGATACTAAACTTGAATGCAGGTTTTCTTGATTCTGAGGCTAGCTCTCTACTATACCAAACTGCTTCTCCTTATTCCTTTCCCAGCCTCACAGAGTCCCCATTTAGGTCCTAGGTGGGACTAAGGAAAGGAAAGGGAGGAAGAGGAGAGAGAATAAAAGAGTAGAGAGCATTCTGGGTCTTGTGGGAGTGAAGGAGTTACAATTGGAACTTTAGACTGTTTAAGGACATATCAGGTATCAAAAGAAGTAGGGTCTGGTCAGAGAGGAGAGATGGTTGCTATGAGATGGGAGACATGACCATCAAAGAGAGAAAACAAAAGGAAAATGAGGATAGTAAGACAGAGGGAAAAGTGAACATAAGACAGGGGTCCTGACTGCTAAATATACTAGAATAGAGACCTGCCAAGTTTAAATGCATGTGTGCCTGTGGATAAGCAGGGTTTGGGGGTGGCATGGTCTGCATGCTTCATAGGAGACTGGGAGTTTTTCACGCTCCTTGCCCCTTTGGGGACAGGCAGTGGAGAGGATGAATGCTAGGGATTAGCAGGTGCTTCTCAAATGGGAAAAGGTCCATCTGGCCCATGTGCAGTGCCCCAATCACAGGGATCAAATGAACAACTTTGAACTGACTGACACTAAGCAGGGTCCAGAGAATACCAAAGAGGGAGGAAGGCAGTGTGCTGAATAATGATGAGTCAGCCTGAAATAGCATCTTGTGGCAAGTGCAAATGACCCCCAGCCTCATTACCCCTCCCAGACTCTCAGCTGAAGCTGCTGACAGGGTCAGAGAGGCATTGTAAGCTTCGTTGCTGCCTTTGGAAGCTGCTTGTTTCTGCTTCTGCTGCAAGCTAGCCAATTTGTGGCACTCATTCAGCCACAAAGACCTTTGTAGTGGTGAGAAATAAGGCTCAAGACTCTACTCAGGTCTGATATCCAAAGACACAACTAGATTGGAATGACCAAGGCTTATTTCCAGGGCACTGAAATTTAGAGGGTACTGATACCACTTGTAAATTTTCAGCAACAAAGAAGCAAAGGAGGCTGGTACCTAGTGAACAAGAATAACTAGAGAGGGGCAGCTAGGTGGCACAGTGAATAGAGCACCAGCCCTGGAGTCAGGAGGACCTGAGTTCAAATCAGGACTCAGACACTTGACACACTTACTAGCTGTGTGACCTTGGGCAAGTCACTTAACCCCAATTACTTTGCCTCCTCCCCTCAAAAACAAAAAGAATAGCTAGATATACTAAGAACTCTGTCCTCCAGCAAGGTTGCAGATGAACTGTTCCTGGTCTGTCCCCTGGAAGCAGTCTGCCTAGTAGTTTATTCATAATGTCTCAGGGCACACTTGCTTGCCTTGGCAGTTACAGCCCTATTTGCTCCTGCCTTATCCCCCCTTCACTAGTTTTCTGCCATTTGCCCTAGTTCCCAAAATTGCTACAGTTCTATTTCTTTCTGATAGTCTATCTAATGCTCCATGATAGTCAAGATGGTCTCAGCTATGAGGTGTAACAGAAAACTGAGGGGAAAGTGGAGACATACCCTGAGGAGTTTTTAGCCACTCCAAAGTAAAGGAGCAGAATTCTTCAGAGAAAAAGCTTCTCCTTCAAATAATCATCCTTTTGATTGCTCTGGAGAAAGTAAGAAAAAACAAGTGAGGAGACTTATCTATATCTAGGGCTGTGCTCCTACTGGTTCAAACCGAGCTGATTGTCAAACTGTCCATGTGTTTGCACCTCTGAAATTGGCAGATGTTACAAATCAGCCTTGATTTATTGTTTGGTTGGTTGTCTAGAATTAAGAAAGTAATGGAGAAATGCTAACGATGAGGGTTAAACTTAAAAGTGTGTTAAAGGTACATCTTTCCTCCCAAAGAGCAATTTAAATATTGCCAGCATACTGTCCTCCTCCTTTCTTTCTGAGTTCACAATCTTCTCTCAGACACTAACTGTATAATCCCTAGATAATTTGCTTAATAATTTTCATATTTAGGTAATGAAAAATTTTCCACCCCACCCCTAATTGTCACATTCCCTGACTTCGGATCACTCCAGTCAGCATCCACATTACTTTAGTCCAGAAATTTGTGAGGGATGGGGGTAGAGGATTGAGGCATCATTCAACACCAACCAAAAGAGAATCAAATATAACTGAATGAGTTTGGATGCATTGTAAAACACTCTTCTTGGAAGTTCAAGCCCCAACCAAGATCAGTCTGCATTCCATCATCTGTAATTGTTCCCAGTTACAGCAGGCACTCCTCCCTTGGAGGGATCAAAGCACTACACAGGCATGAAGTTTTTGGTCTTGCAATATTTGCGATGTGTCTGTCGCATTGTGGTGCAGCAAAGATTTCCTGTTGTCTGGAATATTTCCAAGAGGGACATCCTGCTCTTGTTTACTCACTACTCTTCAAAGGGAACTTTTCTCTCCAGGCTAGAGCTCATATCTCCTTCCAATATCCCTACATCATGTGAAGTCAGTGTGGACTGAGACCTAATTTTGCAGGAGGGGTAAATAGAAGCAGGGAAGAAAATGGTTGTGTTAAAGTGATACAGAAGATTGGCAGTAGCATCAACCAGTTAAGCAGGAGGACTTCTTTGGTTCACTTTTCTCTGTTTTATCCATCTGGCCATACTGCCCCTCTCATTTATAGGTGCCTTGAAGAACCACATGGGAGTCAGTATGAAATATAGTTTGAGAAGACATTGGCATAATCTGATTTTAGACACTAGTGTGTGGGTGGGGATGAAATTTGGGTATAGAAATTCTTCTTGTAATACAATAATATGATCATAAATGGCAATAGGCGCATCAATGCATGTGTGTGTGTGTATGTGTGTGTGTGTGTGTGTGTGTGTGTGTGTGTGTATGCATGTGAGAGAGAGAGAAAGAGTGAGAGAGAGATTATAATTTTTTGGCTTGGCATTCAGTATACCTCCTTTTGAATTATAGTCTTTCTTTTCCCTATGGGGGAAGCTGGGTAGTACAGTGGATAGAGTCCTGGGCCTGGAAGACCTGAGTTCAAATCTGATCCTAGACACTTACTAGCTGTGTGACCCTGGGCAAGTCATTTAACCCCTGTTTGCCTCAGTTTCCTTATCTGTAAAATGAGCTGGAGAAGGAAATGGCAAACCACTCCAATGTATTGACCAAGAAACCCCAAATGAAGTCACAAAGAGTCAGAGACAGCTAAAAAGAATTACCCTTCCTATGGGCTTCTAACATGAATATAGTTCCTCTGGAATAAGAAATATTGAAGGCTAAGGAAAACTGGAGAAATACCAGAATCTAAACCCTAGGGAAGTGGGGGTGGCTAGCAATCAGTGGCCTGAACTAACCTTTGGATGATTGGTAAACAAGCCTTACTGTTCCTAAAACTGGTACATCCAGCGTATTCTTCCCTCTTAGTAAATACACCAAACTTTCTGGTACAGTGACCTTCTCATGACACAAAAGAATTCCAAGGAACTGGATTCTCTTCACTCCAGCCCAGCCCTTGGTCACCCAGAGGGATCTTGATTTGGGACATAAGCTTCCATGTGCCTAGAGATCAGGCTAAACCTCCCCAGATGTTCTCCCACAGACATAAACAAGAGAGACTAGGGGAAAGAGAAGGGGCTGTGAAGAGTTTCAGCCATGGACGTGTTTTGGATTTTTTTTTCCTTTATGAAGGATTTTTGGAGAATTGCTGACGAAATGGTGACAAGCCTCCAACTGACACCGAGACTCTTGGGAATGTTAGAACAGACCTTAGAACTCATCTCACTCAATCCCTGTATTGTCCAGATAAGGAAACCAGGATCCAGACGTAGCCAAGCTGGCACTGGAACTCACATCATGCAATAGTGCTAAGTATAAAAGTTAGGAGAGACCCGAGTTCAGGTCCCACCCGTGACTCACACTAATGAATAACAAAGCCTTTTCCGCTGTCTCCTTGATGTCAGTGGACTTTATAGCACCAAGAGGCCAATGGTATTCCATTTCCCGACTTTTAGAGACAACAGAACAGACATCAAGTGCTGCCATTGCTTCGTACTCATATTAATCCTAGAACAGAAGCCATCTTGATAGGTCACTCAGTCTGTCTCCCTGCCTTTGGACAAAACCATTTTAACCTCATCTCAGAAAGAGGAGGATCAACCCTTTTTAAAAAGGACTCCAGACTTTAAGGGACCAATGCAAAGTGAAGTAAGCAGAACGAGGAAAACACTCTCCATAATGACTACAACATACAACAACAAAATGCATACAACCAAAAAAAGACTAAAAGCTATAAAATAATAATAATGGTCACACTTGACCCTGAAGGAGAGATGAGCAATCCTCCCTGCTTTCTCTGCAGCGGTGAGAGACTATGGTGTGGAATATAGTATATACAATCAGACTTGGTGATGTGTCGATTGGCTTTACTGACTTGCTTTTCTTCTTCACTCTTTCATGTTTGTTCTTTTACAAGGGGTGAGTCTCTGGGGATCGGAGTAGGAAGAATATATTTGGAGACAAAAGTGATATAAAAACAACAAATCAGTTAAAAGTGGAATAATAATAGTTTCTAATAATAGCTAATGCTTATATTACACGTACTATGTAGTACCAGACACTAAGCTAAGCATTTTATTTTTTACTTACTTTTTAAGCTAAGTACTTCACAAATACTATACCATCTGAGCCTCACAACAACACTCAACACCAGGAGGTAGGTGCCATTATTACCTCCACTTTGCAGATGAGGAAACTAAGAGGTGAAGTGACTTGCCTAGGGCCATGGAGTTAGGAAATATCTGAGGCTGGATTCGAAATTGGGTCTTCCTGATTCCAGGCCCAGCACTCTATCCACTGAGCCACCTTATTACCAAATAAATAAACAAATGAATGAATGAATGAGTAAAAAATTTAAAAAGACCTTGGAAGAACACTCCTTCCCATTCAAGATTTGAAGGGCCTCTGATTTGCTTTGTTTGCAGACAGCATCTTCCTTCTTTCCACTGGCCGCCATCTTCCTCTTCCCACTACAATGACCTTGGTGCACCACAACTCGATAAACTATACAAGGACCTAGAATTCTCTGGACATGGAGTGAGCCACCTAAGAACATAGGAGACCTTTCATCACAGTGGGCAGCCTCTGCTAGTAAAAGAGACCATTGTCACTTCCTTTCCCACAAGTGATTTCATGTCACTACCAAGGCCATTGGCTTTTAGAGGAGTCATATCTCAAGAAAGTATGACGTCCTCCAGTGGCTGCCTTTGAATGTTCCTGTTCTGGGTTTGGAGATGCTCATGGGATGATTAGTGTGGAAAGGTCTCAGAAAATGAAACAAAACAAAGTGTCACCCTGCCCTCAGGTTCTCAATAGTGATCCTAAATGTGCCTTTCTTTCATTCCTTTCCTCCCCCTCCCCCTGTCCCATTAAGGTTTACTTCATGAAACTAATTTCTTCACTGAGTTAATTAGCTCTTGCAAAGGAGATGATAGGATCATGGATTTAGGACTGGCCTGGGCCTTAGAGGCTAATCCAACCCTTTCATCTTACATGTGAAGAAACAAAGGCTAGGGAGATAAAGTGCCCTACCTGTCCTTACACTGCCAGGGAGTACGTGGGTCAGGATCTGAACCTAGGCCTTCCTAAGTCTAATGGTACTCTTTCTACTGCTACAATCTGCCTGCCTCTCACGTATCTGTAAAGCAAATCCCATTTTCCTGCTGTTTTCCTACATAAAACCAAAGATATATTCCCTATAGAGGAAAAAAATCCAGTTCTCTCCATTGAAACTGCATGGGTGAAAAGGAGCAGGGCCGATGGGAGTGCTCTTGACGTAGTGAGCACTGTAGACAGCAGACATTTTTGTTGCACTTTCATAACTGGGGGTGTGGTGCCATGTGAAGAACATGACTTGGAGTCAAAGAACATAGGCTTCACAGCCCAGCTCTATACTTAATGGCTATGTGACAGTGGACAAGTCACTTGACCTTACTGAGCTTCAGTTGATGAAATGGAATGCTTAAATTATCTCCCTCACAGGGGTGTTTGGAGAAAAGTGCCTTGTAAACCATAATATGCTAAAACTATAACTATTATTGGAAATTTTTTATCTATCAATTTTCTATTATCTATCATTTTATATCAACTTCCCCCCCCCCATTAACACTTATATTATGCATACCATATACGAGACACTAGGCTAAGCATTTTATTTTTTACTTACACTTTAAAGCTAGGCACTTTACAAATATTTTGTCATTTGGTCCTTTCAACAACAATCAACACCGGAAGGTAGGTGCCATTGTCATAATCCCCATTTTACAGTTGAGGAAACTAAGACAGACAGAGGTGAAGTGAATTGCCCAGGGTCACACAGCTAGGAAGTATCTGAGACAGGATTTGAACTCATATCTTCCTGATTCCAAGTCCAGCACTCTATCCACTGTACCACCTTGCTGTCTCTATACATGTAATGTTTACAGAATTTTCTATCCTGTCATCTAGATTCAAATTATACCTTGCTTGAAATTATATATATATATATATATATATATATATATATTCCTGAAAAGTCATATGTAAATACAACAATATTTTAAAAGTATTTGGACATTTCACTTTAAAAAAAAGTTCAAGATTATTATTTCTATAAGGTAGATAGTCTTTAGAGGAGCTATAGAGAAAAGGGCACATTATATATCTATCTCTATCTATCTATCTATCTATCTATCTATCTATCTATCTATTAGCTAGCTAGGTGGCACAGTAGATAGACTGACTATAGTGCCATACACTAAAATGCTTGGAAAGATCTGTGATTTCCTTAATCTGACACAGACTATAACCCCTCCATGCCTTTGTAGAAGGTCTTCATGAGATGCCTTAAAAGAATCATCCTCAAAAAAAAAAATGGGGCAGCTAGGTAGCACAGTGGATAGAGTCTGGCTCTGGAGTCAGGAGGACCTGAGTTCAAATTTGACCTCAGACACTTGATATTTACTAGCTGTATGTGACCCTGGACAAGTAGCTTAACCCTGATTGCCTTGGAAAGGAAGGAAGGAAGGAAGGAGAAAAGAAGCATCCTCCTGGGGCCAGCCTTGTGTGATCAGCCTTTCTCTGTGTGGGTCACTGTCTTTGCTTTAGAGACATGCAGTCCATCCCCATGTCCATATTCAAAGCCATCGCAGCTTTTATAGGATTGTCCTGGCATAGCTCTGGAGAACCCCAGGTCACCTCTATTAGGCCAAGATGAGTCATTAGTCAGGTGTGTTCTACATATGCTTTGATATCTCAGCTGATCCATCTGTTATCTCTTCCCGCTGTTCTCATCTGCTCTTCACATCCACCCAGTCTGAGGTGAGAAGAGTTACAGAAACCAAATGTGCATTCGGATTTGGCCTCTAGCGATAGCCTTCGCGTGTTCTCATTGTCTTTCTCCCTTTGAAGTTGCTGACATGCCACAACAGGAGTCACCTCCTTCATGGTTACATGTCGGGGCAGTGAGGAGAACTCTGGCTACAATTCTGAATTACCTTGAACTTCAAATGTGTCACAGCTCCCACACTGCATCTATGGCACCTTCATCAGAAAGGCAGCCCCAGGTATTCAGGAATCAACAAACCAGGGTTGCCTTTCAAATCATTTGATGATTCCCTATCATTTATAATATTTAAATCTCTTCTTAGTGTGGTAAGGCATTCCTTTCAAAGTGGTAGCTTTGGATAGCTTGAACATAGCTACACCCTTGTAATCTATAGTCTGATGAGGAAACCTGTCCCTGTAGTGTCTGGGGGCCATTTCCTAGCTTCCTGGCATTATGAATTGTATGTTCTCTTTTGATCAGGGTTTGTGGCACTGGTCCAGGGATTCAACTCAAATCCCACCTTCAGCAGGGGGCCTTTTTCCACCTTTACCCTCCTCTTCCTCCTCTTCTACTGCTTTTGCCTACCCTCTGACATTACCTTTCATTTACATCGTCTATGTCATATATACAGAGTTGCTCAAATGCTGTCTCCTCCATTAAAATATAAGCACCCTAAGCACAGGGTTTTTGTTTTTTTAGAGTTTTTTTTTTTTTTTTGCTTTTCTTTGAATCTCCAGCACTTAGCGCAGTCCCTGGAGAAGAGTAAGCATTTAACAAATGCTTGTTCAGTGACTGACATGTCTTGGCCCCCATGTACCTCGGGAAACAAAGTTCACTTGAGGATTTGCCCTGTTCTGTGTATATACTTTGAAGATGAGGACAGAATTAGGGCTTGGTCAATGAGTGCCCTAGGATGAGAATTGGCTTTCAGGCCTATCTTTCCTTAAAGCTCCTGTGTGAGCAAGGACATCCTCCAGCTCTACTTCTATTTATTCAGTAAAGGGAGCAAACCAGAGGAGAGATAGCAACCAACATGACGCATTAGTGTATGCATCAGTATCAGAGCCAGAAGAGGCATCAGAGGCCATTAAGTCCAACCCACTAATTTTACAGATGAGAAAACAAGGTCTCAGGAGGTGAACAAAGTACCTTCTCAGGGTCACACAAGGTAGTAAGTGGCAGAGCCAGGATTTGAAACCGGGAGCCCTGGCTCCAAATCCAATGTACTTTTCATTTGCATCATAGTGCATTGACTTTTATCTGACATAGAATCATAAGACCTTGCTGACATAAAGCCTTAGTCTCTGCAGGATGACTCTTTCTCAATAAATATGCTATTTTTCCATTTGTCAGGTGTGTGGCTTCATCAGCACATTTCTTGTAATATCCCAACAGCTTATGTGTCCATATCCCACCAAAGAAACCCAAGGAGTCAAGATGGCTGTGTGGTTTTTGAAGTTATCACTCTTACATTGATGGTTTTGGTTTTGGGGTTGGTTTTTTTTTTTTTTTATTGTTTGATTGTTTTTTTGAGATTGGGTATTACTGCCTCAACCAGGCTAGAAGTGTGGCAGCCTTATATGGATCTACTCCCAGCCCTGATCAGCATGGGAAATTTGGCCTGCTCTGTTTTTCTTACCTGGGTCAGTTTGCCCCTCCTGGGGCCCCCTTTCAGGGGGCTTATCATATTGGTGCCAGACTTCTTATGGAACACTTGATCAACTTTAACCTAAATGATCTACTAGCCTAAGCCTCCTTGGCATCAGGGATTACAGAAGTGCCCCCCACCCATGCCTTATGTATCACTACATTTAGAAATAACCACGGCCCAGCTTTTCCAATATCCTCTCATTTGCAAAAAAAAAAAATAGCTTTAGCTTGGCATCTCTGGCCATCTTTATTCTGCCTAGTCCTTCCTTAGTTCTCCAACCTTTTTTCCCCCCATTCTTCCTTTAAATCATGGGTGCCCTATCTGTGATATATATACCCTCCATGGAGGTGTAAGAAACTTGTCAATGGAGTAGGGAGAGGAATATTTGCCAAATAACTATATTATACTATTGAAATGAATTAATTTCTTAATTTTATCTCTTATGGACACACGCAGGATCAATTCTAGAATTTATTTCCTTTCATATAGAATATGATTTATTAAGAACTAAGGGGCCTCAGAGACTGGCAAAGTTCAACAGCTTTTCTTCATGCTTGATTTTGGCTAAGTTGGTTTTCTCATTCCTCAAACACATCCCCATTATTCTCCCCCAATACCCTTGCCCTAGCTGGTTCATTTAGTGAGAATGTACTCTTTACTCCTCTTTGCTTAGCTAAACCCCCTATCCTTTCTCCAATGCCCAGATCAAGGCCCACCTCCTCCAGGAAGTCTCAGCACAGTTCACTTCAATTCTACAAACACTTAAGCACCTACTCTTACACAGTCAATGTTCTAGGTTCTCCAGAAGACACAGACGTCATCCTGCTCCATGGAGCTAACAATTTAGTTGGTAAGAAGAAGAATCTGACATACACAAATGGAACATGAAGAAAACATAATGTTTATATTGGAGGCTCTCCTATAGAACTAGAGTCTCAGGTAATTGTCATATCAGAAGTTGTGTTGGAATGACTTTATCGGCCTAGACTTCACTTACACCAGAAAATTGACCTCCTGCTCTTGGGGGAGGTACTGCATATTGCTGCTTAGACAAGAGAATACAGGACACAGGAAAACGCAGATACACATACGGCTCTCCTGGCTGCCTCCCTTGTCATCAGAGCTCTGGCAGAGAAAAATGAAGGTTGGTTTATGTTAGAGACACTTTCCAGACCTGAGGGTCATGTAATTCCACCTCTTCCAGGTTCTGATCTTGCTCTTTAAAATAAATCTAAATTGTTGGTAAGCACTAAAATATGACCAACCTAAATATCCACAGGTAACCAGAACAGTTTTATTCTTCCTTAATCAACCCACTGGCACCTCTTTACAACACCAAGATGGTAGTACAATTGCTTGCAATGCCTTTTATTTGGTTCTCATCCTGACATGGGGTTTCTCCAATCACTTCTAGTAAGAGAGTCAGATTCCAGGTGTTATATATGTGAGATCTAGGGTTTATGGGTTATTCAAGGAAGATTAGCCCTTCTGGTTCAAGGACTTGCCAAGCAGCCAACCAGGGCTGCTCATCCACTTTTGGTGTCTACCTGGTACTCAACTCTCACCTGTGGCTCTAAGAAGTCATACCATGTACAGTGGTCACACCCCAGTAAACTAAACCAGGCTGAGTATAACCAGAGGGCCTCAAACCCATTGGTGAATTGGGGGGGGGGGTGTCTACCCCAAGTATTTCCTGGTGGAAGAGGTGGGTGAGAACAATTTGTTCCAGTGACCCTGAAGGTGACTGAAGCAAGCACTACAGAGTGTGCTTTTAGAGTTTGGTCAGATATGGAAGACACCAAGGTCATCCACCACATCCAGGATCATCACTAGCCATCTTGGCTTTTGTCTCGCCACTGAATTTTGCTGATTCTGGAAGAAGGAATGAGGCTTTGTGCAGAGCTTTGTGCAGAGGTACCTACTGCCTCAATTTAGATTCATATTGAACAAGTCTTCTAGTGGCTCATTCTCTAGCTAACAGGTGATATTCCATTGTCTTAAATTGTTTGAGAGGCAGCCTAATGGACTCAGAGGGCACAGGCCTGAGTTCAAGTACTAGCTTCATTACTTACTGGTTGTGTGACCTCGGGCGAACCCTTTTCAACACCAGCAACTGAATTTCTTCATTTCTAAAATGGAGATAATAACGTTTGTCCTTCCTCATTTGGCAGTTGTAAGTATGATAATTATATAAAGAGCTTTGTCAACCTGAAGGGTTGTGTCAGCTGTTTATTACCTAATTTCCTCAAAAGATTCCTAGAATTAGCTTTTAAAATGATATTTTTTCCTCCTGTTCATGTACATAGAAGAGAAAAAAAAAGTTTTAGGGTGGAGAAAATGGGGACCCTAACTCTGAAAGCCTCTGACACTTTGTTGGGAAGGCATTCTCTAAAATGGGGGCTAAGGATAGTTTGACCATTAGAAATTATGCAGGGAGTTAAGGGGACTTTCAAACCCCAAGTCAGAAGAGAACTCCTGAGAGGTTTTTTTTAACCAGAAAAGAAAGATGAAAATGTATATTTAACTATGAAAGCACCGTAGATTTTGGTCTGAAGTTAACTAGAGCTGGGTCTGCTCTGTATTCCAAGGGGCTTGGTTCCTGGGATGAGGAATCTCTTCCTGGAAAGGAAAGTGATTTCTAGGCAGGCCTTATGGACAGACAGAACTCAGCCTTATGGGAAAGAAAAATAGCCAAAAGGGTTTTTTTTTCTCCCTAGGAGACTTAAAGCTTCTGATTTTTTCTTTTTTTAAGAATGATAGCGGGGCAGCTAGGTAGCACAGTGAGTAAGAGCGCTGGCCCAGGAGTCAGGAGGACCCGGGATCAGTTCTGGCCTCAGTTACTTAGCACCCACACATAAGTAACTAGCCGCGTAACCTTGAGCAAGTTACTTAACCCCAATTGCTTTAAAAAAAAATAAAAGAATGAAAGCAAAATGACCCTAAGGTCTTTAGATTAAAAGAACAATGGCAGAGCCCACTACTTCTACCAAAATAAATAAATAAATAACACCTCAGGTGAAAATTCCAGCTAAAGCCAGGCCTGGCCAGCAGAGGGAAGATCATCCACTTTGTTCCCAATGGAGCCAAGATTAATAGAGACTCTGTGCTTGGCAGAGAATATAAACCTCTCAAGACCAGCAAAGAGGAACCCCAGAAAAAGCAGAACAATGATATTTCTGGAAGACTCTGTGGAATGAGACCTGCCTTTCCTTTGTGTCTATGACCTGGTCACATTCCTTCTTGCACAGGTGGGAAGGGATAGAACAATCTTGTGTATGCCCCAGGATTCATAGTATTTGGCTTTGAGTAATAAATTTGCATTTATACTATGATAGCCACAAAGCATCTCTGGACTTTTCTTGTTATGGCCCCAGAATCTGATCAACGCCAAGGTTTCAAAACTTGAGGGAAAATTAAGATTTGTTGTTTGTTGTTGTTGTTGTTTTAACATATGAAGACCCTATATGCTAATGATGCTTTAGAGCCTAGATTGAGTGTTCAGGTTCTATGACAAGAGGCTACATCAAACTGTCCTAGACCACAAATTTTTTAGTATCTATTATGTGCTAAATGCCTACTAAACAGGCAAAGTAGATTTTTGCAGTCCTGGAGTGCAGTGTGTAGAGTCAAGGAGACCTGAGTTCAAATGTGGTCTCTGCCACTTAGGAGTCTGACACTTAGGAGTCCAGTCCTAGCACAGATCTGACCATGACACTCCCCTGCTCAAGAAGCTTTAATGGTTCTCTATTGCCACTTGGATAACATATAAACTCCTCAGTCAGTATTTAAAGCCCCTTCAATGTATGGCTCCTCACCGCTTTCTGGATTTCTTGGACATCACTTCCCTTCATGTGCTTTATGTTCCAGCCAAACTGGCCTGCTTACCATTCTTAGAACTTGGCACTGCATCTCCTACCTCCGTGATATTGCACAGACTGTTCCTCATGCCTGGAATACACTCTCTCTTCACACCCACCTTAGAATCCCTAGCTCCTTTCAATGTTCAGCTCATGTACCAGATCCTAAGAGGAACCTTTCCTATTCCCCAAAGCTGATAATGCTTCCTTCCTCCTCCAATTATCAGGCATTTTATCATCTGGTTTTCATGTTATATAGTCCTCTCTTTCCCAGAGAATGTAAACTACTTTATAGCTGGAATTATTTTTCGTTTTGTCTTCATATCCCTAGGCACAGTGTCCTTCAAATAGTCAGTTGGATTGGATTGAAATAGAAGTCTGATGCAACCACCTATGTGAAACAACCCAAAATAATATATAACTCAATGAGAAATTACATAGCATAAATCACAGGTGCCCAAACCATTAAAGGTGAGGGATTTGGGGTTTGGTAATAATAATAATAATAATCACAGGGGCAGCTAGGTGGTGCAGTAAATAGAGTCAGGAGGACCTGAGTTCAAATCCAGCCTCAAACACTTAATACTTACTAGCTGTGTCACCTTGGGCAAGTCACTTAACCCCAATTGCCCTGCTTTCCCCTCTCCAAAAAGGAAAAAAATCACTAATATTTATGTAATGCTTTAAGGTTTGCAAAGTGTTTTGCAAATTTTATCTTATTTTCTCTTGAGAGGTATATTATCCCCATTTTACAGATGAGTAAACTGGAGCGTATTAAGTGACTTGCCCAGCTAGCCAGTTTCTGAAACTGAATTTTGAGCTCAGGATTTCCTAACTCTAGGGACAATGCTCCATATACTGTGCCACCCCATAGCTGTCTTGATAGTTAAGGAATAACCAGGAAAAGGTTTCCCTTTAGGTACAGCACCAGGCCATCTCTAGTTGTCCTGATGGATATCTGGTCACTGGACCCAGATGACTTTGGAGGAGAAAGTGAGGCTGGTGACCTTGCACAGGCTTCCTTCACTCAAATCAAATTCAATTGCAAGTCACATCATCATATTCCTAATGTCATGGTCGTCTTTGAGAACAAAGGACAAAACACAAGGACAGACCCATCCTTGGTGCCACATAGCTTCCTTGATCATTAAAAAATGGTCAGGGAATATGTAGGATTGGGAGTAGACCCAACTTGTATGGAGACGTAAAATGGTATCATGGAAAGAACACTAGATTTGCAGTCAGAGGGCCTGGGTTTGATTTCCAGCTCTACTATTTGCCTTGCCACCTGTGTGATCTTGGGCAAATGACTTCTTCTCTGGGCCTCAGTTTCTCTGCTTGTACAATCAGAGGATAAGAGATGATGTCTAAGGCTTTCTTCCAGGTCTAGATCAGAATTTCATAGGTTTACGACTGGAATAAAGCTTGGAGGACAACAAGTCCTTCCCCTTCATTTTACAGGTGAGGAAATTATCTAGTGATTCTATGGCACTTTTCCATCTAACAAACGTAAAGTCCTTCATATACACAGTTAATATTCCTGACTCACTATCAGACTACATACAAGCTCCTTGAGGGCAGAGACTGTCTTATTTTGGTCTTTCTATCTCCAGTATCTAGCAGAGTGCCTGGCATATAGTAAGCACTTAATAAATGCTTTTTGATTGACTGGTCCTCTGATCATGTTTCTAGAGAAAGGGATGGCAAGCTAAAAAAACAAACAAACAAAAAAAAACAGAATCCTGAAGAATGGTGACCAGCAGCACCTAAGAAATTGTACCACATAGCACAGGAATGAGAAAATGTTTAGGAAAGTATGATGACTGGATTATCTTTACTCTCTTATTCAGACCTCCTTTTAATCCTAGGTAATGCATCTGGGAGACAGTAAGCTGTTGTTCTTAGGGTATGGGACTGGCTGGGTGTGGGATAGAACAAAGCCAATTGAGTTCCACAAACATCAGACTCTTAAACTTTGGTCTCATTAGGAAGGACATTGCTCAATCCAGCATTTTAAGTTCCTAGCATTTTAAGTCTGGTGAAATTTTGCCTTAATCAGAAAGTTAAGTTTAGAAGAGGCAGTTGACTCCCCTACAGACAGGGGGCATCCAGGCATCAAGAGATACATTTAAGAATCATTTCTTTTCCTATTTCTTGCTTTCTTTTACCCTCCTTTTTTGGAAGTATCATAGTCAGTTTGAGACTCACTGCTTGGCATTGGGGGTGGTGTGGTGGGGAGTGGTGATCTGGCTTGCTCTAGGGCCAGTATCATTGGGAAAAACACTTCTTAACCCTTTGTACTGGGAAAGCTTTGGCCTGTGTGGTGTGGTGTGGTGTGGTGTGGTGGGAAGAACCCTGGCCTAGGAGAAAGGTGCTCCGGGTTTTCATTCTGGGTGGCTTTGGGCAAGTTTCTTCCCCTTTCTGGACCTATTTTCTACTGCAAAGTGAAGAATTGCAATGTATCTTCCAGCTGTAATATTCTGGGATTCTGGGGTTTGGGGAACTGAGGACCAGCCTCCTCAGTGTGGTGAACCATATTTTTGGCTGGCTACCTTTCATCTCCAAGAGATGCCTCTGGCTATAGTCAGTTCTCATCAAGGCTATTTGAAGAAAGAGAGAGAGAGAATGCCAACATGTATAAAAAAAAAAAAAACCACTTGGGGGAAAGATCTGGATTTGGAGCTGGAAGGGACTTTGGACAATTTAGTGCAACCCTCTTGTTTTTTAAGATGAGGAAACTAGCCAAAAGAGATTAAGTAGTTTGCCCAGGGTCATGTAGGCAATAAAGTAGAAGAACTGGCATTTTTATCCAGGTTTCTGATTCCTAATCCTTCCCACACCACGAGGAGTCCGTTCCAGGTGGGTGTGAGGTCTCACTAACCTGGGGCACCTATAACAGGCCTGGTTTCATCTAGTAGAGGAAGTTTGGGAATTTTATTTCAATTTCCTCCCCATCTTGGGTCCCTATCTAACACTTGTGATAGGAGTAACGTTTCTGAAGAAAGCAGACTTGAGATCTAGGCCAAATGGGCTTTCTGGGGACTCAGATTACCTCCCCTCTAAGTCCCCTCCATCCCCAGCTAACTTCCTTTCACTGGGCTCCAGCCTTGAGTGAAACCGCTTAGGCCCTTGAAGGTGAAAGGCTGTTAGGGGCCACACTTAGTTATTCCCAGATTAGGAGGTGATCAGTCTGTTTAGCAATCCAGCCTCGTTGGAAATCAGGCAGCAAGCATGCCCTGTGACAGGTTCCTTCAAGGGAGGTTTGTCGGCCACAAAGGAGCCTACCTGACCCAGGACATACCTCTTTGTTTGCAAGATTTCTACACTTGCTTTAAGCTGAGATGGATGATTCTTCTCAGCTGTCACTCAACTCGCCTTAGAATTCCCTCTTGGTCTTGAGGCTTTAGACATTAGGATACTATCACCCCATTTAATCTGGGGCTTGCTTGTGTTCTGGGTATCATTGCGTCCACTAGGCTCAGGCTCCTAGTGATTTTGGGCTCCCCTATCTAGCAGGAAGGATCTGTCTGAAGAGCTTGTCCCTCCCCTCCTCCTCCTCTCCTTGAAGGGCTGGGCCTCAGAGCCAGGGCACAAAACAGAGATGGGGTTACTAGAGTTCACCAGGCAGACTCTTGCAGACACCATAGCAGATGCCTCTCAGTTCCTCTGTCAGTACACACGACACATCAGATTGTCCTTATCTGCGTGGGCACAGAGACTTGACTAGGGGAAACCCAGTTTGGGAGGAGACCCAGGTTTGAGTAAAACAGTCCAGGAGGCCTCCAGAGAGAGACCTTTCAACTTTTGTTCTCATTCTCAATTTTTCCTGATGGAGAAGCATGGCATAGTACCATGGTTCCCAAGCTTTTCCAATAAAAGGACCCCATTTTGATGGAACCAACCATTACTGTCCATTGACTGAGAAAATACACGATGATGAAAAGCTTCCATGAATTCAGTAATTCTTTTAATGAATGTGTATCTTATTAATCACAACAGCATCTGCATGGATTGGAAAAAATAGAAATATACATGTGCAGAGCTGGAACTAACCTGGGGTCCCTGGGGCTTTGTCCAGATACCCATATAGGATGAGTGCTTTCTTCTCTTGTTTCCTATGTCCTCTTCTCCCCTCCCCCACAGTCCTGTGGTTAACTCTCATGCCTCTCTTCTGGGACTCACCTTCCCCAACATGCCTCCTGGATCTTCAGTATGTAGGACACCTGGAATCAGCCCAGGAACATTGGTGAAAGTGCTTATGGCTCTCCCAGTAGCACTGCAGAGGAGAGGCAGAGAGTGGAACAACTTTTGGGGTTGCTAGGCAGGTTCTTCCTGCTGGATCAGGGCCCAAGATAAACTGAGAGCCTGGGCCCAGTAATCCAGGGTTGCCAAAACCACAAGCAAGCCCCTGATTGAATGGGGTGGTTAAAATCCCAATCTCTAATGCCTTAAGACCAAGCAGAACGCTAAGGAGAATTGGATAGGAGTTGAGGAAATTCACCAATCCCAGCTCTCCCTTTCCATTATGCCCTCTACAACTCTTCTCTATTGATATTGATTATTAGCTTCCTCCTAGGTCTCTTCCTTTCATTTTCTTCCTGTCTTCTAGTTTTCCACTGAAGACATCAGTCACATCTCTTGGTGCTTTATTCAGAACTGGATTCTTCTTCTCTCACCCTCCACTGACAACACAAGCCTAGGAGGAAGCATTCACACACTCCTTCCTCCTCTGTGACACTTTAGAACATCTCTTTGCCATATCACTCAGCAACTACTTCTCCACCTTTAAAGGCCACTATATCATGGCTTCCAAGGATAGTTCTCTATCCATTAAACCACATTGCCTCTCCCTTTCAGCTCTGAGCCTATGAAACCCAGGACTATGGTCAGCCTGTCCTCAAAACTCCTTCTTTCCAATCCTGGTGGGAAAGGAAGATGAATTTTGTGAGGCCTAACTGGGATTTGGGTCTGGGTCAGGAAGACTCATCTTCCTGAGTTTAAATCTGGCCTCAGACACTAGCTGTGTGACCCTAGACAAGTCACTTAATCCTATTTGCCTCAGTTTCCTCATTTGTAAAATGAATTAGAGAAAGAAATGGCAATCCACTCCAGTATTTTTGCCAAAAAATCCCAAATGGGGATACAAAGGGTCAGACACAGCTGAAAAATGATTGAATAAATCGGGCCTATGCCTCATAGGTTGATTGTGGTTGCCTTGCCTACTGTGACCCCTCTGGGGCTCAGATTCCCCTTTATTGGGAAGCTAGGTGACACAGTGGATGAAGTGCCAGCTCTGGAGTCAGGAAGACTCATCATTTTGAATTCAAATCTGGCCTCAGATACTTACTACCTGTGTGACCCTGGGCAAGTTACTTAGCCCTGTTTTTCTGTTTCCTCATCTGTAAGATGAGCTGGAGAAGGAAATGGCAAACCACTCCAGTATCTTTGCCAAGAAAACCCCAAATATCATGAAGAGTTGGTTGCTTTTTATCCTTCATTCTTGCAGATGACCAACATGACATCACTATGTTAGAGTCAAGGTATAGTGTGTCTGACTATAGCTGATCAGACCAATGTGAGCTCAGAAGGCTGTGCCACAGGTTGGGCACAAATAGTCCACGTGGACATTTGGAGTGTAGATGTCTCTAAATTTGCACAATTCACATTTCTTTTGAGCTACTCTAATTCTGCTTCACTCATAGAGCACAGCACTTTTTTTTCTTTTTGGAGGGCAATTGGGGTTAAGTGACTTGCCCAAAGTCACATGGCTAGTAAGTGTGTCAGGTGTCTGAGGCTGGATTTGAACTTAGGTCCTCCTGACTCCAGAGCCAGTGCTCTATTCACTGTGCCACCTAGCCACCCCCTACAGTGCCTTCTTTGATGTGGACATGTCATTCAGGGTGGTTTTGTGCCAGTGTCTCCCATGTCACACAATCTATTCCAAAGTCCTTCAGAGAAATTTTGAGTGTCCTAGTATCGATTCTTTTGACCATGATGAGCTGTGAGTTCTCCATTAGACTTTTAGGCAAACATAGGTTTCACATTTGAACAATGTGGCCAGCTCCTTGGAGTTGTCTTCTCTGCAGTAGAGTTTGAATGCTTCACCATTAAGCTCAAGAAAGGACCTTACTTAATGTTGGGTACCTTATCTTGCCAGGTGATCAGAATCTTCCTAAGACAATTCAGATAGAAGCAATTTAGTCACAAAGATTAGTACACAACTGAAAACAACTGCATAACAACAACAACAAAGCTAGGTGACTTCAGTTCTAAAGGGAAATACCACTGAGATTGACCACAGCCTTCAGAACTTGGGTACATTTGCTGCAGGTTTCCCACCCCAGGCTATCTCTTGAATAACAAGATCTCAAGCCTAAACACATGAGATACTCTTGTGGTCTCTCTTAGCAAAACTCAAACCAAGTTTACTGCATGTGAAAATGACCCATGTTTTGATATGTGTGTCTTAATTTTACTTACTGCAGATGATGCCATGGTTCTCCAGATAGTGTTCCTCAGTAGTGCATTTTCTGTGCAGGAGAAACCTGAAAAATGCCTATTGATACCTTTGCCAAAAGTAAAAATAACCCTCTTGGTTGAGACTATCCACTGGCCCTCATTATTTCCATTTGGCCACCTCTCTCATCTTGGTTCTCATGCTTGAGTTGAGCCAATTTGCTTGCTGATCCTTGTTGATAGCTCAGATACTATGTTGTAACGCTAATATCAACTCAATGTCATTCCCTGAGATATTGCCATTCAACTATGCATTAAGGCATGAATAACCATTTATGGTACACAGAGAGAAAAGGAATGCTGATTCCATTCATTTCCCTATCAGAATCCTCCAAGATGGCAAATGGAAAAATACTGTGTGACTGGACTGGTGTCTGAACCGATGAGTTGCTTAGTACATTTTGACAAAGCTGTAGTAGGAGGCAGTGTTGGGTTGGCCAAATAAGTACTGGCCTAGGAGTCAGAAGACCAAAGTTCCAAGGCAAAGTCTGCCACTTTCTTGGTATAATTCCAAATGGATAAGTCATTATTCTTATTACTTCACAGGGTTGTCACTGGAATAAAATGAAGCAATATGTCAGAGAGAACTTTATAACTGAAAAGCACTATAGAAATGAAAGGAATTAGTGTAGTGGGCCATTACTATTCCCTTTTTATTTTCAAGCTTTTATTACAAATAGAAAAACCATCAACAAATAAAGACAACCAAAAAATACAAAATAAGAATTAAAATCTTACATAAAACACTTAGTATTTAATAGACTAGAACCAATCTATTGGGCAGCAAAGTGTACAATAGATTGTTTCTTTGCAGACAACAAATAAACAAGGATTGCTTTTGTTTCTGTGTCCCTTTCAAAATCTGCTTGAGATTCTATTACCCTTTGCATTTCTTTTTCATTTACACAAACATATGTATATACATACACATACATATATATCTGTATATACATACACACGTATAGTTTTGGTCAGTGTGTACTCAGTTTAGATTCTTCTGGGTTTTTTCCTCCATTTTTAGGGATCTCAGCTGCATCTTGACCTCTCCTCCAGGTCTCTCAGTTGATTCTGTATATTTTCCAATTCTTGGGATAATTAAATGATTTTCCATGTCATATTTCTTTTGGTTGATCTGCTTTGGCTATAATTCTGTTTTCCCATGTAGTTAAGTCTGTTGCTACTTTTGTTGCTACTCAATTGAGTCTTTCAGGTTTTCAATATTCCTAACATTGACCATTTTCTCTTAATTTCTTGCTGATCTGTTTTAACATCTTCCAACTCTAGCTGAAGTGCTCGTGATTTTTTACTGTCTTCACGTTCTTTTGTTTGGTCTCTTGACTTTCTTAATAGTGAGAATTCTTACTTAATTTCTTTAAATGTGCCATTGATCCTTTGGAGGATGTCTCTTGGGATGACTTACATTGTGCTTCAGTTCTGGTGTGTTAGTTTATTCATTCCTGTGTAGCATTTTTAATTGTGTCAGCACTTTTCTTAACATTAACTTGTTTTCTATTTGTGTGTGTGTTTAGCTGTTTTTGCTCACTTTGGTCTTTCTATCTGTCATTCTTTGAGTGGTACACAAAGAGCCTGGTGCAGCCACATTGACATTAAAGTCATAATAAGCCATTGTTTAGTCTGTTTCAACAACAGCAGGTATTTTTTTTAAATACCTACTAAGATCAGAGCCCTGTGATCATCCCTGGGAATATAAAGACCCAAACAAAACAGTCCCTACCCATGAAAGAGTTTACATTCTATTGGGGGAGTCAGAGAGATCCAGCTTGTACACAATTAAGAACAATGTAAGGGAAGTTGAGAAAGGAACGAAAACTAACAACTGTGGGATCAGAGATGGTTTCACCATCTTGGCACCTGAGCTTATTTTTAAGGAAAACAATGATTCTGAGAGATGAGGATAAGGAAGGAACACATTCCAAACACAGGGAGCTGCCTTTGTTGAATGCAGAGATAAGAGATGGAATGCTGAGTTCAGAGAACAGCCAAGTAGTCTGTTTTAACTGGGATGTAGATTTTGTGGAAAGGAGTGGTATGAAATCAGGCTAGAAATAGTGGAGGAACCATATTGTGGAAGGTACAAAATTCCAGACTAAATAATTTTTATTTTATATTTCAGGCAACTGAAGATTCTTTAAAGATTTTTGAGTCAGGAAGTGACCGAGATAGACCTGTGCCTTTTTTATTTTAACAAATATTAGGAAGATGAATAAGAGAGTGAAATGGAGAGACTGTATTAGAATAGTCCGAGGGAGAAGTGGGGAGACGATTTGTGATTAAAGAGGAGAGAAATGTAAGAAATACTGCAAGGGTAGAATTGTCAAGACTTGGCAGCAAATTGGATATGACCAGAAAGGGAGAGGGAAAAGTCAAGGAGGAGTCTAAGATTATGGACTTTCCCAGAAACAGGGAAAGCTTTTGAAAGCTTCCTTTACAGGATTCTTTCAGTCTAATCCTTACTCAACTTCACTCTGGTTTACTTTTCTTGTAGCACTATTATTCCAATAGGAATAATGATTTTCTTAATGTTCCCATTGATCATTGTGACTGCAAGTCCTATGCATAATCCAATGGAAGCTTTTTAGCCCTTAGATGTACAAAGACATGCCATGGTCCTCATCTTTCAAAGACTGGATGGTCATGCTCCTTCACCTGCTCTCTGTGTCCCAGTGGCCTTCTAAGCTTATAAGAAGTCTGACTTGGCAAGGCGTCCTAGAAGGGAATTCATCCCTAGAAAGAAAAACAACTAAATGATGAAGACTGTACTGAAAAGAATTGTGAATCAGGAAACAGAAGCCTTTGGTTGGAATCCTTTATCTACCAGTTACTAAACACATAACCTTAGATACATGGTCATGTGGTTGTAATTGGAATGGGAATCGAAGATCTTCCCTGCCCTGTGGGCCCTTGAAAGGTTTAAGTAAATCTGAGAACCTTCCCTGATTTGAAAATATACTCTACCCCCTAATAGCCTGAATGTGGTCACATGGAGCCTGTGGTGGGAAGCTTGTTTTTCAGGAATGCCCACACCTTGTTACTTCATGATTAGGCAGTGGGTCAAGAGGGTTGTGACATTCTCTGACCCAGAAGAAGGCTATATATACCCTGATGTGAGGTTTTGCTTTGGGGCTCACTTTGGGAAGAGTTGTGTGATTTGGCCAGATGAGACTCTGGGCAGCCGTTGAGTCCCCCAGATTTTAAAACCCAAATGCTGGTACTTCCCTCTCTGGTAACTAACTAGTTATGGATGTAATGGTCAGACAGCTGGAAGCCCTGTCTGCTGAATTGTGTTATTTTCTTTTCTAACTTCTGTTTGTATTCTCTGAAGTCCAGAGTGCTGGCTTTTTCCCCTGAACTAGGTAAATGATATATGTTTGATTGATTGAAGTAAGCTTGTTAACCCATTTTGAGTTGCTTTCCTTTAGAAAACCAGATCTAAGAACCTGTGCTAGCAGCCATCCTGGGTATACTAGGGTGCTTGCTGCTACAGTGGTATAGTATGAAAAGTCCAAAGACATGGGCTTAAATTTGAGCTTTACTCCCTCCCTCTGGAGCCTTCTGAATCTCGGTTTCATCAACTGTAAAATGATAGTCTTGGACTAGCTGAGCTCTAACGTTCCTTCTAGCTCCAAGTCTACAAACCCATTATCTTCTTTGAGCCTTACCTTCCTCATTTGGGAAATGATAATAATATTATCTGCCCTGTGTTATCTCACAAGGATCATTTTTAAAAGTTCCTTCCAATTCTAAATCTATGATCCTACAGTGAGGATCAAATCAGATGATTTTTGTAAAACTCTTTTAAAACTATATACACTGTCTTATTATTATTATAAATAAAAAGAGAACCTATATATGTGCATACATACATGTACATTGTTTGTTCAGTCCTTTCAATCATGTCTGATTCTTTGTGACCCCATTTTGGGTTTTCTTGGCAGAGATACTAGAGTGGTTTGCCATTTCCTCCTCCAGCTCATTTTACAGATAACACAAACAGGGTTAAGTGACTTGCCCAGGGACACATAGGTAGTAAGTGTCTGAAGCTAGATTTGAACTCATGAAAATGAGTTTTCCTTGGGGCGGCTAGGTGGCGCAGTGAGTAAGAGCGCCGGCCTCGGAGTTGGGATGACCCGAGATCGAATCCAGCCTCAGAAAATGAGCACCCCCACATAAATCATGACTAGCCATGTAACCTTGAGCAAGTTACTTAACCCCAATTGCTTTAAAAAAAAAAAATGAGTTTTCCTGGCTCCAGGCTCAGCACTCTATCCACTACACCACTACATATGCATACATACATACACATATACACACACATGCACATACATACATGCATGCATGCATATATACATTTATTCATTTATTTACAAGTTCCTTTTCAAAGGCCAAGATATAACTACCATAACCTTTGTTCATTTATGTTTTGGGGAAAAGGTACCCTTAGCACAAAACCAAAAGTATGAAGCTACTTGGAAGGGAGAAGGTAGAATTATCAGCTGTACCATTTATCTGTAACATTCTAGTCCATGATTTTTCTATTAGTATTCTGACTCTTGTTTACCCCAACAGTATCTATTAGTCACCTATGTAACACAGTGCATGGAGTGCTGGACTTAGAGTAAGGAAGACCTGAATTCAAATCTTATCTTAGGTACTGTGTGACCCTGAGCAAATTACTAAACCTCTCTCAGCCTTAGTTTCCTCATCTGTAAAATGGGAATAATAATAATAATAATAATAATCTACCTCTCACACAGTTAATGTGAGGATCAGATGAGATAATATCTGTAAAGCACTTTGTAAACTTTAAAAAACTATATAAATGCTAGCTATGATTATTATCTAGTACATAATATTGCTTGTTGGTAATGATAGTAATTTGCACTCATTAAAAACTGTTCAGGTGTCCCTTGACTTATAAACATTGGACGTGTCTTCTTCATGGTTTAGGCAGCAACTATACTGTTTAAAGCTGCTGATTCCCCTGGTAGTTTTCTTTGGGAAATATATAAATAAGCATCCCTTCCCGACCCTTTCAGAAACATCTTTTTCACAAACATGGAACATATCTTCATTAACTCCCCACTTCTTTTCCATTTTCTTTATTATTCTTGGGTCTTTTTCTGGTCTGCATTTTCTTTTGTAACATGACTTTTATGGAAATATTTTGCATGACTGCACATGTATGATCTATATAAAATCACTTGCCTTCTCAAGGAACAGGAGGAGAGAGGGGAATTTGGAAAAATTTAAGAAAAACAAATGTTGAAAATTTATTTATATGTAATTGAAAGGAATTAGAAAAAAAGAGCCAATTGGGGCAGCTAGGTGGTACAGTGAATAGAGCACCGGCCCTGGTGTCAGGAGGTCTTGAGTTCAAATGTGGCCTCAGACACCTAACACAAAAACTAACTGTGTGACCTTGGCCAAGTCACTTAACCCCAATTGCCTTCCAAAAAGAAAAAAAGAACCAATTGGGGGCCTAGCTATGTCTATGCTAGACACTGAGGCTACAAAAAGATGAAACAGTTCCTGTCCCTAAGGATCATAGATCTAAAACTAGAAAGGATTGCATAGCCCATTTAGTCCAACTCCCACATTTTACAGATGAAGAAATTGAGGAAAAAGGGCTTAAGTGACTTCTCCAAGGTCATATAGATAGTAAGCATCAAAATTTTGTTTTAAACTCAAATGCAGAATAAATAAAAGAAACAAAACATATCATATACTTAAATATTGGAACTTAAATAGAAAGAAAGGAAAAAATGTCATGTACATAGCAAAACAGAGAGGATTCAAAATATGTAAAAATATATTTTCATTTCAAGAAAGCATATATGATAAATAATATTTGTTGTGCTGAAAATTTTTCCTCTTTGCTTTCTTGTGAGTTTTCTTTTGTTCTCTGCTATGCACTTTTTTACTTTATTCTTTTTTCTCTCTCTCCCCAACCTTAAGAAGACCACAATAAAGTTTAGGTATGTTTCTCTATAGCTATAAATATATAGAAAGGTGGGATTTGAACTCAGATAAGGTTGTCTAGATATGAAATGGGAAAAGGAAAATGAAAGAGGGCAGTTGGTGAAGAGTTTTGAGCATACTTCTGTTACAGTTAGGGGCACAATAGAAAGAATGTTGGATTGGGAGTTAAGAGACCTTGTTTCTGTTCTTGCTTCTTTCTAAATTTTAATTGGGCAAATGTCCTCACCTTTCAAACACTCATCTGTACAATGTGGGGCTTAGACTAGAGATGGTCTTTTTGAACCTTCCAATTCTAAAATGCCATTAAATTATTAGAACAACAGTCATGTTAGAAAATAACTCAGGCTTTCATGGGAAGCACAAAATAGATAATTTTAAGCTTAGTTGTAGACTTTTTTTGGAAGCTTAGGATAATGGGCAGCACTAGATATATTTTTAGGGCTTCTTCTGGCCATATCTGCTGGCCTATCATTTTATAACTGTGCATCTTTAGCTGGAAATATGTAACTTGGAGAAGAAGACATAGAGGTGGAACACCTTAACTGTCTTCAAGGGTTTGAAGTGTTGTGTATGAGAGGGAACAGACTTATTTTGCTTAGCCCCAGAGTGCGCCGGACTAGGAGCAGTGAACTGAAGTTGCAAAAGGACAAATTTAGGCTTGATGTCAGGGAAAATTTCTTAACAATGACATTATCCAAAAGTGGAATATACTACTTTGGGGTGGTAATGAATCCCTGCTAGTTAGAGGCCATTGACAAAGGCCCAGTGATGCTGTAACAAATTATAAGCAGGCTGATTTTAAAAAGACTTGGAAAGACTTGCATGAAATAATGGAGAGTGAAATGAGCAGAGCCAAGAGAATGGTGGCTACAGTGACAGCAGTAGTGTTGGAAGAAAATCTGAAGGACTAAGCTATTCTCAGTAGTATCAATATTCAAATCAACTTCAAAGGACTATGAAGGCAGACGCCTCCAGAGAAAGAACTGATAAACAGAAGCATGCATAGTATGTATGGCTTTAGATAGATAGATATAGATATTTGTATTGATATTGATAAACTAATATAGATATATAAAGATACAGATAGATAAATATACACACATATATACATATATCTATATGCATATACATATATATACACACACACATATATACATACATACACATCTGTGTGTGTGTGTGTGTGTGTATCTGTATCTGTGTCCAATCTGTGTCCATCTGTGGCCTTCTCTAGTGTGGCATGGAGAAGGAGGGAGGGAAATAGTTTAGAAGTTTAAAAGTTACAAAATTTGAATTAAAATTCAAAAAGCAACAGAAGCTCAATGAACATTTCTTAGGCATGTTTTAAAGAAGATTTATGTTCAGTATGAGTTGGACTAGGTCAGTCAGTTAACAGTACTTATAGCTCCTACTATGTTCCAGGTACTAGGAAGGTCCAAGGGTTTTAGATTCTGTGATTCTGGCTCTACAGATTTATAGGAACTCAGTCTCACAAGTCAAGAAAGTGCTAGGGCCATATATAATATTTATTCCAATGATAATAACACTTGATCTACCCTAGAGAGTCTTTCATCCAATGATCTCAAAGCACTTTACAAGTATTCATCAGCTAAGTCACCTCTGAAAATTACAGTGTTTAGCAGGTGATTCAATAAAAGGCTCATAAATGGCCACAAGCACTTTAGCTTTCCTTCACTGTTAAGGATTATGGTTTTTGTGGTTTATTTGACATGAAAGAGCTAGTTCAGAAAACAAAACAGATTTCAGAAGGCTTTAAAAGCAATGTTCTCTTCCAATAAAACAAGCACCATCAGCAAAGGAACATTGATTCCAATGAAAAGATGCTTTTAATTGGATTGATCAGTCCGTCAGGTATATCTTAATATATTTAGGGAGAGGTTATTTATTGCTTTTTTTTGGAGAGCAGTTGGGGTTAAGTGACTTACCCAAGGTCACACGGCTAGTTTTTGTGTTAAGTGTCTGAGGCTGGACTTGAACTCAGGTCCTCCTGACTCCAGGGCTGGTGCTCTATTCCCTGTGCCACCTAGCCACCCCAAGGTGGCTTTATTAATTTATTTTTTATTAATTATAATAAATTATTTATTTATTTATGTTGTTTATTAAACATCCACTTTATTCATAACCTGGTGCTGGGCACTTTGGGGAATAAAGAAGGGAACATAGAAAGAGCCATAAAGCAGAAGATTGGGCCTCCATCATGCAGGAGCTCCGAGACAAGAAAAACTACAAGCTATAACCTGAGAGCACGTAAGTCAATGGCAAACAATAAAGTATAGACCATGCATAAATCCTGTGGAATACCAAACAAGGATGAATTCAGCAAGGAAGGCTTTTTGAAGAAATGAAGTCTTGAACCTGGTCTTGAAGGTAGTGATGGATGGATTTGAGAAAGGGAGGCAGGCACTGTGTGTGTGTGTGTGTGTGTGTGTGTGTGTGTGTTTACAGATATAAGATTGAAGACATGAAAAGAAATGGGTAGGATGTAGGGATGATGATGAGGAGACATTTTTCGGGGACAGAAGGGAAACTAGAACTATGATCCAGAAGACCATTTAGATCATTTTTCCCTGCTTGCTTCCACTGACTGAAGTCCCCAAGTCAAAGCTGACACTGCTTGAATAAGAAGCAAAGAGATGGTGATATATGATTTTCACAAAGTATTATAAGCACATTATCTATTCAAGCTAGAAATAAAAGCATAGAAGACTGTCACATTATAGATATTAATGTTTCATCTCTGAGACTAGTCCACAGACCACCTGGAGGATTCTTGTATACTACACTGTGAGAATCACCACTCTAGTCATAAATAAGGAAGGAAAAAGCCAGCATTCAATTTCATACTTCCCAGGGATAGCTATAAACCACCTAAAAATGGGGGGAAAATTACTTTAAAAAATGAAGAAAAAGACCTGGATACTTTAGATTACTTTCCTTAATGTGTGTGTGTGTGTGTGTGTGTGTGTGTGTGTGTGTGTTGTGGTCATCTCCTTTTAAGAAAAAACATCTTTTGAAATAAAAGTCCTTTGGAATTTGCTATTCCATAGGCGTATACACCAAGTTTCATCAGCAATGGCTATGAGACACAACTGAGTATTATTACCTTGTAAGAGTTTATTTAGCAAAAGATATTTACTAGGTTATTTCCATTTAACCACCCTCTTAACTGTATCCACACCACCCTCTATTTGTCCATCCCTTCACAATCAAAATAAAACTTTGTAAAGTTGTGTTGATTTCTTCTCCCTGCTCAAAGAGTGTTTTGTGCAAATTCAAAAGAAGCAACAGAATATGGATGAGCCAATATGTTGTGATGGAAAGTGTGCTTGTTCTGGAATTTGAGAACTTTCCCCCAACTCTGTCTCAGCCGCTCGGCACCTGTGTGACCTCAGACATATCTCTTAAGTGACTCCCTGAGACTCAGTTTCCTTATCTGTAAAATTAAGGAATCAGGCTAAATCAAAAGTGTCAAACTTGAAGCCACAAGTTGCCCCACAAATTCTTGAGTGCCAACCAAAACATATTAAAATATAATAACAAAATAAAAATACAATATTACAGAGATAGTTCTAATTTATGTTTTTCTAAGTTAGTATACTGTAGCAGGTATCCCTTTTCTACTTGAGTTTGATACAACTGGGATGATCTCTCCCATCAGTCAGTCAATAAACATTTATTAAGTGCCTACTATGTGTCAGGCACTATGCTCTTCCAACTCTAAATTTATGATTCTATGAAGCATAGGAATTATGCACCTGACCAAAGCAAACATTTTATGAACAGGAAGAAGAATAAATGGAGATTGTTCAAAGTTCTCCCATTATACACTCTCGTGAGGTTCCTTTTACCAGCATCGCCAAGGTCAGACCTGGGACAAAATTGTGATGTAGAGTTATCTTTGATGCTATATACTAACTTGGGCCTCCTCTATTATCCACATATTCCTGTCAGATGGTCTCAATCATCTTCATAAGCACTTCTGATGGCAGGCCTTCCCATAAGGCAACCCTTTACTTTGTTGTTCCTCTAAGGGCTGGAAAGTTTTCCCTTATATTGAGCTCACTTCTGTGTCCTTGGAATGTTTGTGTCTGTCCTCTGGAATCACACAAAGTATAATGCTTCTTTTTCTTGACACACCTTTGAATGTTTTAAGACACTATGGTGTGTCTACTAAGTCACTAAGGAATACATGAGAGATATGGTCAAAATTCTGTCTCGTTTTTTGAAATGTCAGTGTTACCATTTTTGTTCAAGTGGGTAAGACAGCATGATGTGGACTAGATCAGTGCTTATTAAACTGTGGGTCACGACCCCATATGTTGACGCAAAAAATCTGGCAACAATCAAAGGTTTCTGAATGTGCAACGACCAAAAATTAAATAAAAATCAATTGAATTGGAGGTGTTTCTAGAAGCACTTGCCCATATTGCATCACCCTCAGTGCAGCCTTGGTTCTAAACATAAAAGACACACACCTTGCACTCTGCATGCCCACAATGAAGGTTGCTGAAAGGGGGTTACAAGTGGAAAAAGTTTAAGAAGCTCTGGCAGATAACAATACAATTAAGTAGACTTGGAAAAGGTGAGTGAATGACTGGACCTAAAGAATAATCATTGATGGGTCAATGTTACCTTAGAAGGATATCTACTGGAGAGTCCCAGGGATTTGTCATTAGGTACGTGTTGTTTCTCATTATAATCAGTGACTTGGAGGAAGGTAGAGATAGCATGCTTGTCAAACCTGCAGATGCCACAAAACTGGGAACATAGCTTATACACCAGATACTAGCGTCCATATCCCCAAAAGACCTCAGCAGCTAAGATGAAATTTGATAGAACTTAATGTAAAATCCTACACTAAGATTTTTTAAAAATCAACTTCACAAGGGCAGGATGATTGGGGGGTGTGACTCGATAGCAATTTGTCTGCAAAGGATTTGGGGCGTCTAGTGTACTATCTCCTTAAGAGGAGTCATGATGTGGGATGGAAGTCACAAAAAAGGCTAATGCTATTTTAGGCTGCTTGAAGAGAGTAATTCTGTCCAGAATAATATTCTGCTCTGGTCGGATCACGTTTAGAGTATTATCTTCAGTTCAGAGTGCCATATTATAGGAAAGATATTAACAAAGTGGGGCAAGTCCAGAGGACAGACAGTACTGAAGATAATGAATACACTAGAGAGACTAGGCCATAATTGAAGATTAATGGAAGGAACTGAGGATGTTTAGACAGGAGCAGGAAAGGGGAGGGGAGGGAGAGGAGAATGATAGCTCTGTTTTCCCCCCATACACCCCCCATTAGATTGGAAGATCTTTAAAAGCAAGAACTATGTGCTGTATTTCTTTGTATTCCCATCACCTAATATATAATGAACCTTGTATGTATTTTAATGCTTTGATGATTTGGGAATCTCACAGATTTCCATCAATGGAGATCACAATTCTTTCAATTCTTTACAACTCCTGTTTATGTTCCCCAATATATCCCCCACAAAGAATCCACCCAGAGGCCTGGGAACTTTATTCTAGGTCTTTTAACATTACTCAAGCATGAGGGAAGAACTCAGCCTGACCAACCTTATATGTAACAGGTGCTTATTTAATAGTTGTTGGATTGAATCAAATTACTCCCTTAATCAATCTCTGCTGTCAAATGAAAACCCTCTTTGCTTCCTCTCCCCATACTCTCAGCCCTATCTATTTTAACTCTACTTTTTCTAATCCATCTCTGCTCTCTGGAATCCCCTCCTCTATAATTAACAAACTCCCTTCATTCTACGTCTTCTTTTCACACTTTCCATCTTCTTGCACTCATGGAAACCTGGCTTTCCTTAGAAGACTGCTTCTCTCTCCAGTGCTGATTATTTCCTCCTTCATGTCTCTGACACATTGAACCATTTGGAGTAATTAGTGCACTCTTTGCTTCTCACTGCCACATCTCACTCTCCTCCCTTTGCCAAAATCATTTAATGATTTCTCTATCTTTGAGGTTCTCTCTAACTGTCCATATTAACTGATTATGATTTATAGGCATTCCCCAAGGCTCTTCCCTGGTTCCTTTTCTCTCTTCTTTATCTACATTTTCTCTCTCTCTCTCTCTCTCTCTCTCTCTCTCTCTCTCTCTCTCTCTCTCTCTCTCTCTCTCTTCTCCCCGCCCCCTAGCATCTCCCATTGTGTTTAATTATCATCTACAGACAAATGGCTCACAGATCTGTAAGTCCACATCTAGTTTCTCCCTTTATTTCCTTATCACCAACTGCCTAAATGGCTGTATGTACAAACTGAGTATCTTGGAAACATCTTAAACTCAACATATCCAAAGCAGAATCCTTCTCAAAATATTCTCCTCAAAACCATCCCCCTTCCAAACTTTCCATTCCTCTCCAAAGGAACCATTATTTTCCAACCTCCCAGGTTCACACCCTTGGTATTACCCATGACTTCTCAGCCTCCCTCACCCTACATAGATTAGATAGATAAATATAGATATAGATGTACACACATACATATATGTATATGTGAGTATATGTATGTATATATGTACAATTGAAAAGCCTTGTTATCCACTCCACTACACCATTCCTTATACCTAATCTCTTCTCTGTACCCACATAGCTCATACCTCAGTTCATACCCTCATCACCTTTTGCCTAGACTATTGTGATATCCTCCTAATTGATCTCGGTGCCCCAAGTCTTCCCCTCCCACACATGCATTCCAATCCATTCTTCACACAGCTGTCAAAGTGATTTTCTTTAATTACTTATCTAATTATGTCACAGCCCTATTCAATAAGCTATATAAGTTAACTAGAATAAAATAGGAATTCCTCCTTCACAACCTAGCCCCAACCTATCTTTCCAAATTCAATATAGATGTACTCACCCCTCTGAAATTTATAGTCTAACCTCCTTACTTTTCTTCGTTACATGGCTCTTCATCTCCCATCTCTGTGCTTTTGTATTGACCATCCTCTATGCCTAGATGCCACTCCTTCTTTACCTCTTGTTTCATAGAATCCCTCACTTCTGCCAAGACACAACTCATGCACTGATGTAGCTTTACATGATTCCTCATAACTGCCAGCGTCCTTTCTCCCTAATTATCTTGTATTAACTGGTATTTGTTCTATATAGATTTGCACGTGTACATATTGTCTTTCCTGATAGACGAATCTCTTTGAGAGCAGAGATTTTCTCATTATTTGGAGCTGGGCATCCCTGGTGTCTTGTACATTATAGGTGCTTAATAAATGTTTGTTGATTGATTGATCTAAATCCTTGTTTCTATAATCTAGCAGTCATTCTAATATGATATAATCTAGCTGGTCATTCTCTCTCTTTTCACAAGGAATTCAGCACTTGGATCATGATCTTCCTCTCTATCCAATGCTTACCTTTGTACATAGGTACTCAGTGTACACAATGATATACTTTGGAACACTCTGTCTTCCTAATTCACCAATCTCCTTGATTTTCCTTACCTACATTTTCACTTCACCTGAGTCACTCAGAGGGATTTTATAATGCTTTATATCTCACCATCACCCATAATGTGTTACCTCCATGATTTTGAACTCTGAAATTCCATTCTATGATCATAGCCTTCTCTCCTTCCATCTCTTCCTCTGCCTCACTCACTCTAAAGGCAGTCTTTATCCTCACTATGACCTCCAGTTCTTCCAGTCCTTTCTGGTCCCTGTGGTCCATTATCCTTGTTTTGGCCTCACTCTTCTCTTTACCCTGTAATTAACCATTTCAACTGTCCTCTACATTTCAACATTGTCCCCTACCTTTTATCCCCTTTTTCTTATCTTTCTACCATCCACATCCTGCCAATGCCCAACCCTAGATAACGCCCACTATCAATCTTTTCAACTCATACTTCTGAATTGCTTAATGCTGACAAAGGAAAACATAATATTATGATGACTGGCTCAACTAGAAATTGATATCTGATCTCCAATGGATCTTCATTGATGTGTGATAATTTTTCATTTTCATTCTCCTCAACAGTTGTTCTAAACCTTCCATTTTACCTCATACTCCCAATGCCAACTGTATCCCAACTCTCTCAGCAAATGTTTCAACTTCCTATTTTACTCAGAAAATGGAAAACATCTTTTGTGGACTATCATATCTTTCCTGCTCTATATCTGAAGATGACTCTGTGCCTTGATTTTCCTAGTATTTTCCACTCTTTTAAGGAACAGGTATTCCTTTTCCTTGGCAAGTAAAGCCCCTCTTTTTGTACCTTGAATATTCTCACTTTCAGCCTGGCACCAGAGGCTTTCTACAACCTGGCTACTGCTACTTTTCCAAACTAATTTCCTATTATTTCCCCTAATACACTTTATGTACTATTCAAACTAACTTGGAAATTGTTCCATTCCTTACTTTTATACATTCACACATGCTATCCCTCATTGCATAGAATGTGCTTCCTTCTCATCTCCATCTTCCATAATCCTTGTCTTCCTTTAGAGTTCATTTCAGGGGTCATCTCCTCCAAGATGCCTTCCATGATTTCCTCTATCCCCTCGCAGTTAGAATAGTTAGTGTTAGAAGGAAGTCACTTTCTTCCGCAATTACTTTATATCATACTTATTGTGTATATGTTGTATCCTGCTTCTCTGCCCTGCCCCAGTAGAATGTAAACTCCTTGAGGGCAGAAACTGTTTTTTTTTGTCTTTATCTCCCTCTCCTTAGCTCTCACACATATTAGGAGTTCAATAATTATTTGTTGAATTGAATTGAAGGGATCTTAGAGAGTAATAGAATCCTCTGCAAAATCTCTAATGATTTAAAAGATTCTAGTAAGAGGAAAACTAGAGGGAGCTAGGTAGATAAAATGCTGGACCTGGAGTCAGAAAGACTCCATAGCTGGAAGAGGGTAAAAAAATAGTACTAGTAACTTTCATTTAAGTAACAATATATAAATTAATTTATATAGCGATATTATTATACATATAGAGTGAATAGAATGTTGGACCTGGAGTCATGAAGACCTGAGCTCTAATTCTTAGACACTTCTTAGCTGAGTGACCTTGGCCAAGTCACAACTTTTGTCTGTTTCCTCATCTGTAAAATGGGGTAATGATAGTTGTAAGGATCAAATGAGATAAATTTGTAAAATACTTTATAAAGTGCTATATAAATGCTAGCTATTATTGCTTTCCTTATACAACAAAACTCTGTTAGGGAGTATTTCCTTATATAAGGCAAAAATCTGCTTCCCTGTAACTTCTATCTGTTCATCTTAATTCTATCCTCATGTGCCAAGCAAGAGAAGAATAATTCCTCTTCTACATGACAATCCTCTAAACATTTGAAGACAGCAATCATATTGTCCCTATGTCCTCTCTTCTCCAGAGTAAACATTCCCAGTGACTTGAACTCTTCCTTGTACAACAGTTTCCAGTCTCCTTGTCATCCTCACTACACTATAAATCCTATGAAGGTGCTCCAGCTTGGTAATGGAGCACCCCAAACAAATATCTGGTCCTGCTACCTAACTTAGAGTAGGAGCTTACTATCATGGCACTAATCTCAACTGGTTGAACTCCGATTTCTCCTTGTGGGGTAGAAGGGAACATGTGCTCTCGAAAATCATGTTAGGGAAGTATAAGTTCTGGTAGATGCTACCCTGGTCTCTGTCTTTCCTTCTGAAATGTATACATATATACTTTAATGTTTGAGAGTCCTATGATGTTAAGTCCATAATTAGGGCAAGGAGACCAGGGTTTTGTACCAAGTTGGAAAGGCTTTGACTTTGGACCGGGATCTGTCCTCTCTGAACTAAACTAGTTAAATCTGGAGATACCCAACATTAGAGTGTCAGCTACTGGGTAATTATTTTTCCTATAACAATTCAAGAAAACCCTCTACCAAGATATCAAGGGGTTAAGATCTGCATAGGTGATTTATCATTATCACCATTACCATCATCATCATCAATGAAATCATTAATCTTGAGGAACTAAACCTATTGGAACAATAGAAGATGAGAGTCATAGAATGACATATCTAGAAGAATCCTTAGATATAATCTAGTCCAGGGGTGGGGAACCTGAGGCTCCAAGGTCACATGTGACCCTCTAAGTCCTTGAGTGCAGCCCTTTCACTGAATCCAAATTTCACAGAACAAATCCTTTTAATAAAAGGATTTGCTCTGTAAAACTTGAATGCAGTCAAAAGGCCACACTTGGGGACCTAGAGAAGGCTATATGTGGCCTCAAGGTCACAGGTCCCCAATCCCTGATCTAGTTTATCTCTGCCCCCATGTTACAAATAAGAAACTGACCCCCCACAGGTTGATTATATCTGAATTTATATAGCTCTTAGCTTATTTTCATTACTTTTGAGATGGAAAACTCAGTGAAGCTTTATGGAAATAACTTGTTTCCATGAGCATTTATGCCAACATCTTTTGTCCCTGTGGATATTCTCCTGGAGTTTTATCTGTGAGAAATTCCTTCTATGATAAACCATGTACACTACTCAGATCTAGAATAAACATTTAGTTTCTGTGTCACTAGTCTCTTCTGATGAATTTTTCTGACATTTTCTCTGAAGCATGGTGTAGTAGAAAAATCAACAGAAGTCAAAAGGCCTGGATTTCAGTCTCGGCTGTGTGACCTTGGGCTTTATTTGTTCTCTTGTCTGTATGTCTGCCTGTTTCTTGTGTATTTATATACAGACACAAATGTGTACAGACATGCTTTAAAAATCCATGACTCTGAAATGTTCAGTCCATAACTAGGGCAAGGTAACCAGGGTTTTGTACCAAGGCATCGAAATTTAGAGAGTACAAAAATTTCATCCACGCATTTCTTTAAAAGGTAGAATTTTAGGACTTAGATGAACTTAGCACCCAGGTAGCAAGAATAATTTGTTGAAATAGTTTAAACTATCAATTTACAAGCATTCTTCATAACACTTATCTGTGACCCACTACAATAACCAAATCTCCCCTCTTGCTCAACCGAATTTATTTTAATTATTTCTTACATTGTGAATTATAACATTGCTTTGAGTGGTTCTTTCACCCAAGTGTACTACTTTCCTTGGGCGCCAACATTAGATGTCTACAATTCTATGTGCCTCTTCCTTTGACACAGATCATGATTCCTCCATAACCTGGTGATGAGTTTCCCTGAATATAGGAAGACTGCCCCTTGGACAACAGGCATACAGGTTGTCACTGGGCCCACATTTAAAAACCTTCCCAGGTGTTCCAGAGCTGGGACTCAGCAGGCATTACCTATAGGAACCCAAGGCCAACTCCATACCACACTAGGCATCAGAGGACTATAGTAGAGTGTAACTCCCTAGATATGCATCATCAAGGTGGACAGAAGGACATATATCATCAGGTTCTCAAGTCTATCAGATGCCAGACCAGTGGCCTTTCTGTTCTGGGAACTCTTCAGCAGTCCTCTAAGCTAAGAAGACCTAAATTCTTTTTATGATATCAATCTACTGAATTCAGAGCTAATTAAACTACATGATAATACTGGTTAGAATGATGATAGTTAGCATCTATATAACACTTCAGGGTTAATAAAGTGCTTTATGTTTGTTATATCATTTGGGCCTCACAATAACCCTGGACAGTGAGTGCCATTATTATCCCCATTTTACAGATAAGGAAACTGAGGTAGATAGAGGTTAAATGACTTACCCAGGGTCACAAAACTACTTATTGTCTGAAGCCAAATTTGAACTCAGGTCTTCCTGATGCCATGCCCATTATTCTATCCATTATGCCACCTCTATCTCTATATATGTATAATATATAACATAATACATATTATACATTATATAAGACACATATAGTATATCGTATTATATCTTTATCTATCTAATGTATAATACAGGGCAGCCAGTTGGTACAGTACATAGAGTGCCAGCCCTGGAGTAAGGAAGGCCTGAGTTCAAATCCAGACTCAGATACTTAATAACTGTGTGATCCTGGGCAAGTCACCTAACCCTGTTTGCCTCATTTCCTTAACTGTAAAATGAACTAGAGAGGAAAGTAGCAAACAATTTCAACGTCTTTGCCGAGAAAACCCCAGATGGGGACATGGAGAGATGGATACAAGTGAAACTACTCAACAATAACAATATATAATACATAGTATAAATATTATATATAATATATAATGCATATTATATTATATATTACATGTTGCATATCTATATATATGATATATAATACATATATTACAAATATTATTATATATTACACATTATAAATATTATATAATATATAAAAGAATATGTAATATGCAATAGGACATATAATACATAATATAAAATACACATAACATATATTATAATGCTACCTCTATGTGTAATAGTATTACTATATTAATTCAAATTTATATTATTACATAAATGAAAGTTACAGTTACTATTTTTGCCCTCTTCCAGATTCCCTTCCTTCTTTTTCACCCTCCCTCCTCTCTGCTTGCCTGGGCAAATCAGTTAACCTGTCTGTCTCTAGGCCTCAGATTCCATATCTCAAAAATGAAGGGTTTAGATCAGATGACCTTTAACATACTTACCAGTTCAACAGTCAAAAATTCTGCCTAAACAATACAACAATTTCAAATGGTTAATAGAATAATAACATCAGAAGTTGGGGAATACACCCAGTGGTCATCACAGACAATAATGCTGGTCTGCCTTAGATGATGTATATAAAGCCCTTCATAATTCTAAACCACTGTATAAATGAAAGCTGTGATTATTGTTTTTAATGATGTTATGGTCACACTCCTCTTCAATCTGTGTTCCTTTCACAGCTTCCTCTCTGCCCCCAGTTTCATGGTTGCCCTCACAGCACAGTAATAATAAATAAACCTGATAACAAATATGTATTGACTGATTGACTGAAAGCAACTCCATCACAGCTTTGTTTGCTTGATTCATGCAGTGATTAACTTCTTTGCATCTCAGGAAGGAAGATGATAAGCCTTAGTGATGTGAAGAATAGGGACACTCTTCCATTGTTGAACTACTGAGTCAAACTGCAAGCCTGGCACAAGAAAAAGAACATCTGTTACTCTGAGTCCGAAGGTGGTGGCAGAGTATGGAGATAAGGTAAGAAGACAGGGCCAAGAGAAACAAGACAAGGTTGGGCGTAATACATAAGGAGAAGTATGGCAAGGGAACAGGCTGGATACAGCTAAAATAGAATTAACCGTCAAAGGCCTACTAGTAAGGTCATCAACAGTCAAGAATACAAAGAGAAACCTTGGTTTAACGATTACTTATGCAGCCAAGAATTAGAAAATAACTAGATATCAGAGGTCAAGATTAGGGTGAGCTCTACCATCAAACAAGATGGTAGGTCAGAAACCTGGCAAGCTGAGGTGAGACACCAGCAACAAAGAAATCTTTGTATCAAGGCAACTCCTGCCTCAACTAGAAAGAAGCCTCTTCTAGGCTCCTTAATGGGTCAACAGTCAATTATAGGGCTTGGCCTGCCTTGGGTCTTCAGATGAGTCATATTTGGAAGGTTAATTAAGAAGTGAGCCTATTTAAAGTAGGGAATCTAGGAGCAGAAATAAGGGTAGATATAAAAAATCCCAACCTTTGGGGAGGCTAGGTGGTACAGTAAATAGAACACTGGCCCTGCAGTCAGGAGGACCTGAGTTCAAATCCAGCCTCAGACACTAGATGTGTGACTTTTGGCAAGTCACTTAACCCCAATTGCCCCTCCCAAAAGCAAAAAATAAAAAATCCCAACCTTTGTACAGGGAACATGGCATAGTAGTCCCCCTATCAATGTCATAACAACTCTTATAGGAAGTCTTTCTCAGGGCTCTGGATTGCATATTCTGGTCATTCATAATACATTCATGCAACAAAGAATTCTTGAGTCCCTACTATAGGATCACAGAATTTAAAATTTTAAGAGATATTCTAGATCTACCAATCTTCCTATAATAATAACTCACGTTTATGTAGTACTTTAAGACCTGCTTTTTTCACAAAACTCTAAGAGGTATTGAGTTGACTTCCATAGGAGTACAAATATTATTATTCTCATTTTATAGAAAAGGGGCCTAAGATACCGAGAAATAAAATGAGTCACCAATCATGACACAAATAGGTAGGAATCAGAGCTGAGGATTGAATCCGAGTCTCCTCCTTTCATTTATGAGAGTCTTTCCACTGTATTGCACTGAGCAAGTCTTATATTGGACACTATTGGGAATACAAAAATAATAACAATCAAAATAATGTCACTTATAGAGGACTCTAAGGTTTATGAAGAGCTTTCAAATATTTCATTTGATCCTTGCAACAACCTTGAAAGGTTTGTGCCTTTTATAGATGAGAAAACTGAGACTGAGAGGGGTTAAATTACTTTCCCAGGGCCACGTAATTAGTGAGTGACAAGGCTGGGTAAGACAAAGTCTGATTTTCAATCATTAAATTGTATGCACAAATATCTATAATGCTTGATGATATATGGTAGTGGAGACCTTCCACGACCAGCATCCCACTAAACTAAAGGCCCTCCCTGGCCCATTTAACTAAAGAATCCTAGTTGCTAACATCTATACACCACTTTAAGGCTTTCAAGTCACTTTTTATATTTTATATCATTTGATCCTTACCTTGGGAGGTAGGTGCTATTATTATTTCCATTTTACAGATAAAGAAACTGAGGCTGAGAGAGGTTAAGTGACTTGTCTAGGGGTATACTGCTATGGAGTGTCTGAAGATGGATTTGAACTCAGATCTTCTTGACTCCAGACCCAGTGCTTTATGCCCTGTAGCTGCTCCTGAAAGGGATACTGAAAGAAAGAGAGTATTGGGACCATAGGACTGGCCATGATTTTCTTACTGGCCCCTGGCTCAAAATAAGGGAGATATCTTGAATAGAAATGACCCTAAGGTCTCAAGGGATGTAGTACTCATCATGAGGTTTGGCATTCTCTCCCTCCACCTCCTCTCACTCATTCCTTCTGAATTAAACTCAAGGGATACTTGGGTTGAAGAAGAGGAAGCTATTATCTAGGATATCTGAGTCATTGAAATGGACAAGCCACCCCAGTATAAGCCTTTCCAGAAATCCATGAGCTGCCTTGTTTTTTAAATAGAAAGCATTGTTTTCTTTTGGGAGAGATCCCAGCTATTTCCTCTGACCTTGATCCCCTTCCTCCTCACTTCCCCCATAACTTGCTGACCATGAATGCATTCATTTGCTCTATCTTCTATCTAGCTTTGGGTATCCCTAAGACCTCTTATCCATCACTTTTCTCCTAGATTGTATGTTTTTGACTGACTCTTTTTCCATCTATGTCCTATCCCATCTTGGTCCCTGACCCAACCTTGGCTTGGATCTTTGGGTATTCATCAATGGCTTGCCCAATCAAGAATTTTTTCTAGGTAGCTCATTTCAGCTTCTGTCTGAACCTAATCTACCTACTCTGCCACTTGTACATTCATTAATGACTTCTTCCAAGCTGATTTCATCTACTCTTTCCCAAGAGAGTTCTGAGGATATACATAAGTTAATCCTGGGTATTGCCTAAACAAGTAAATTGCTCTAGGAAATTTGATAAGGAGTCAACAAAATATTAATAGAAGGCCCAAATAGCATTAATCTGTAGATGATCCAAACAGCCTGATTTCTTGGCATTCTCTGTGTTGGAGTAGAGAGACTTGGAATCAGATCATTTAGGTTTGAATTCCTGATTGGGAGAACTGATTAAAGGAACTACACTACATCTCACAGCTAGTAAAATGTCTAGTACTTTGGGCTGCAAATCTAGCATTAGGACTTGGGCAAGTCACTTAACCCCAATTGCCCTCCAGAAAGCAAAAAGAAAAAAGTTTAGGGCGGCTAGGTGGTGCAGGGAATAGAGTACCGTCCCTGGAGTCAGGAGGACCTGAGTTCAAATCTGGATTGAGACACTTAACACTTACTGGCTATGTGACCTTGGGCAAGTCACTTAACCCCAACTGCCCTGCCCTCCCCCTCAAAAAAAATGGATTTGCAAATCCAGCATGATTTCCATTATACCAAAAAAGTCTCCATAGACCAGAAACTCAGAAGACTGAGTCTTTCACAATGAATTAAACATCATCCATTATATTTTTGGGTTAGTAGAAATTCTTATGTTATTATGGGTCTAACACAGAAAGTGTATGAGACTCCTCTACAAAGGAGATTGGAAAAAAGAAGCCAGCTGATGTTGGCTGAGACAAGTGCCATACTACTGAACCTTTGGCTCTAATTTTGATAAGTGTTGTATGGGTTTGAATGAGCACTCAGATAAAAGCCCACTTGCTGGTTTGGGTTTTTGCTGCAAACCTGCCAGCCAGCTGAGATTTGCAATTACAGCCTCATATAGTTCAGCTCCTACATTTCCAACCTCCCAGAGATTTAAAAAAAAAATGAAAAGAAAAGAGAGAGAGTAAGATTCATTTCCTTTTCATTCACCTGCTGTCAAAACTAGGGCTTATAAATATATGGAGACACCAACAAAGTCCTTCATCATGGTTTCTGCAAAATCAAATTGGAATATCATTATGGAACCTCCCCTGGGGTCCTTAGTTTCCTGAATTACAGGAGAGTACAGACCAAAGCACAAGACTTTCTGACAGCTACCCCCTCTAGTCCCTATGAAGGTGCATCCAAATAAATGGGAGGAGGAGAAAGGTTCAGAGCTACAATCCACCTGAAGGTTTGACAAGGAAGCAAGCCGCCTTTATTCTAATCGGCCAGGAAAGCATCAACTGTTGTTAAATGTAGCCAAATCAAGGAGACAAGAATTATGCTGTGTGCCTATTGCTATAGGGGTGCTCCTAATCATCAAGGGTAGATCAAGAACTTTTAAAGAAAGGTATTTTTGATAACATAATGAAAGTATTAAGAGTCATTTGGATAGCCAAATGAAAGTGTGTGTATGGTTTTCCATTCCAGTGGCATGGCTCAAAATTCAGAGGTCCAGTAGCAAGGCAGAACAATGTTACAGCCTGGGCTGAGTCACTTGGTCTGTAAGCTAAAGAAGATCATAGAACAATAAGAAAGAAAGGCAATGAGAATCCCATGATTCCATGATGATATTAATGCAGCAGAAAAGAGGGTCCTATGGTGGTAGGGGGGCAAAGACACAAGGTGTAATGGGTACTTTTTTTGTTCTATATCTGGAATTAAAGGTGGGCTAGGGGAAATGGCATGGATCTCTGAAATCATCAGTATCAACATTAATTTCCTTCTTCTCCTCCTCACTTTCATGATAGAGTGAAAGGGGCAATGGACTTAGGTTAGAATCAGAAAGCTTGAGTGTGGATCCTGGTTCAGCTGCTTACTACCTATGTGATATCAATTGAATTGTCATTAGATCTTTCTGAGTCTCAGTTTCTCTACCTGTAAAGCTGAGTTAATAATATTTGCACATCTCTATGTCATAGGGTTGTTGTGAGATAATAATGCATAGGAATGACCTTGGAGCCTTTCTGTGAGCAGGAGGATTCCACAAGAAGAAATCTGAACCACTAGCAGTCAGATGAAAATGTGCTCCTATGTACAAATAATTAGAAAAATGCGAATTAAAGCAAGTCTGAGGTTCCGCCTCACAACTCTCAGATGGACAGAATAGACAAAAAAAGGAAAAGCCTTATATTATCAGTTGCTAGTATTTCTCTGTTCAGCTAGGTGGCAGAGTGGACCAGGAGCACCAGGCCTGGAGTCAGGAAGATTCACCTTCCTTAGTTCAAATCTGGTCTCAGACACTTAGTACCTGTGTGACCCTAGACCAATCACTTAACCCTATTTGCTTCAGTTTCTTTATCTATAAAATGGGCTGGAGAAGAAAATGACAAACCACTCCAGTATCTTTGCCAAGAAAAACCCAAATGGGGTCACAAAGAGTTTGACATGACTGAAAAAAGACTGAACAACAACATTATTTCTCCATTAAAATCCTGTTTCAATGCATAATGATAATAATAGCTCAGATTTGCAAAGGGCTTTAATGTATGTTTAGTAATCTGTGTACCTTATTCCACTGCCTCTGGGTTCTTCGAGGCTATGCCAGTTGGAACTCAAGCTCTGGCAGGACCTATCAAGCTAGAAAGACTTGTAGGGGGTTGGGTGTTGCACTCATTACTTAGCTAAGTGCAAAAACAAAACAAAATGAAACAAACCTCATTAGCAGAATTCTGGCCACCCAAATAATAACTGTTTTCCCACACTTCTACAAATGATCTTTTAAAATATTCAGATTTTTTTTCAATTAACAAGCGATTTATATTCTTTTTCTTTCCCCACTCTACTCCTCCTGGAAAACAAAAACAAAACCCTTAGAACAAATGTTCACAGTCAAGTTAGACACTGTCCATAAAACCTTAGACTCATTCTGCCCCATCAGTTCACTGTTGCTCTGTCAGGAGGTGGGTTGCATGTCTCATCATGAATCTTCTGGAACTCATGGTTGGTCACTGAATTCATCAGAATTCTTAAATCTTTCAAAGTTGTTTGTCTTTAAAATGATATTGTTGGGGCGGCTAGGTGGCGCAGTGAGTAGAGTGCCAGCCCTGGAGTCAGAAGGACCTGAGTTCAAATCCGGCCTCGGACACTTAACACACACAAACAAAAACCTAGCTGTGTAACCTTGGGCAAGTTACTTAACCCCAATTGCCCTCCAAAAATCCAAAATAAAATAAAATGCTGTTGTCACTGCATAAATTCTCTCCAAGTTCTGCTAACTTCACTCAAATCTTCCCAGGTTTCTCAGAAATTGTCCCTTTCATTGTTTCTTATGGCACAAGTATCCCATTATATCCGTATGCTATCATTTACTCATTCTCCTTAGCTGATGAACACCCCTTAATTTCCAGTTCTTTGATATTACAAAAAGAGATATTATGAATATTTTTGTACATATGGGTCTTTTCCTTCTTTCTTTGAGCTCTTTGGAGCATAAGCCTAGTAGTTCTATCACTGGATCAAAGGGTATATGCAGTTGAGTAACTTTGGTGGATTAGTTCTAAATTGCTCCCAGGATGTCCAGATCAGAGTAAAGCTCCACCAACAGTACATACATAGGCCTGTTTTACCACAACCCTTCCAACATTTGTCATTTTACTTTTTTTTGTCAACTTTGCCAGTCTAATGGGTGTAAGGCAGAATATTAGTATGGCATTAATTTATGTTTCTCTAATTATTTTTATTTTGGAGTATTTTCTCATATGACTTGACAGTTGAATTTCTTCTTTAGGAAACCCTCTATTCATATCTTTTGACCACTTATCAACTGGGGATAAAAATTATTTAGATTCTAAAGCATGGATCTTTGGTAGTGGAATGTTCTCTTCAGCTGGAGAATGGACAAGGGGATTTTGTTGATGACAATAGCAAGGATCTGGGCTTAGAAGGGAAGGGGAAAGCTTGGGAGTGGTAAGCTTTGGAGCTGTAGGGGTGAAGCTACCTTAGCACATAGACTACCATCCCTGGCTCTGCCTGTGAAGGCTGGTTTTAAGAGGACTCTGAACTTGTATCTGCAAAAGGGCAAGTCTGGCTGCTACTTACTTTCTACTTGCTTTAGTGAGTCCAGGCCTTCCACAAATGAGAACGTACTTCCACAGTACAGTGAGATGAGAAAAACCCTGAACTTGGATCCAGAACTGGGCTTGAGTCCTTGTGACTTTGGATAAGTCCCTCTGACCACTCCCTCTGACCCTTGGTTTCCTCACTTATAAAAGGAAGGGTTTGTACATACTGACCTATGAGCCTTTAAAATGGGGGAGAATATTACAACAATTCTACTCAACAAGCATTTATTAAGTGCTTATTATATACCAGGCATGTTGCTAGGCACTGGGGCTAAAAAGTAAAAAAATGAAAACAGTCTCATAGATTTAAAGCTTGAAGGAGACTCTGAGGTCTTCTGGTGCAACCTCCTCATTATACAGATAAGTGAATTAAGGCTGGAGAGACCTCAAAGGTAGCAGGTGGGAGAGCTGGGATTTGAACCTTCCCTCAAGGAACTTATGTTCTTCTGAGAGGATATCATAAACTGTAAAGGTCATAAGCAACCCTTTCCTCTTCATTTATGCTATCCACCCTACTAAAATGCCTAAGAGGAGCTAACCAGTGTCTAATAGACCTACTTCCTACATTCAGTCCCATTCCAATGACAATATCTTAGCACTAAATACAAAGGATCTTTTAAAAATAAGTCTTATTGATGCTTGTTATTTTTACATCACATTCATTTTTTCAGACATACCTCCCCCCACTCAAATTAACCCTCCCTCCAAACAAAGAAAAAGAAAAGAAAAAGTCAAGTTAAATCAACAAATACAATGACCAAGTCTGAAAATACATGACACTCTGGCTCCCCCACCATTTTACCAACAGGAGGGAAGTGCTTCCTCCTATCTTTAAGGTTGTTTTGCCATTACAGTTATTCATTGATTGGCTTCGTTTTAATATTTTCATTTACGTATTTGTCATCATTGTGTATGCCACGCTCTCTGGTTCTGTTTACTTCATTCTGTATCAGTTCATACTGTGTAAGCAAAAACAAGAAGGAGGAAATAACTGCAAAGCCTTACCAAGTCCTCTGCCATTTACAAAGCACTTTCACGTTATTATGCTTACTTGAGCCTTTAATGCCCCTGTATGGTGATTATCATTACCTCCATTTTAGAGATGAAGAAACTGAGACTCAGAGGTTTCCTGTGATTCCCTGAATTCCTCATCTTTATTATTTCCTGTGTTCCTAATGACAGGGTCATGGATTGAGGTGGAAGGGTCCTTGAGGCCATCTAGTTCAACCTCCTCACTTTAAAGATGAGGAGCTGAAAGGCTATAACTTGCCCAATGCATCATACAGATAGTAATATTCCACTATGTTCATCTAACACAGTTTTTTCAACTATTCCCTAATCACTAAATATTAAAAAGACCCCATCTCTCAGCTATCCCAGAAGCTTTCATCACTCTAAAAGTTGTGCCTTAAAAGAGCTTTGACTTTTAAAATTCTGGACATGCTGAAACAGAACTTTCAGAGAGGAGTGATTCTTAAACAGAGATAAGAAATGGCTTGCTGAGATTAATTTATCAATAATGATGTGCTATGGTTTCCTAGTGTCCCCTAGCTTCCCAAATCACTGCCTCCAATATGTAACCCCCTCAAGGAGCTACAGTGTTTCCCTAGTGCCTAAAAGGTTAAGTTCCAACACATAAGCCTGACACTTAGAGACATCCCACATTCCATTTTCCTCTTAGTTATTCAACCTGATCTTCTGCAATTCACCAGCAGAGACTCCATGCTCCTGCCAGGCATATTTTCATAATGTTCCCCAATTCCTTGAATGTCTCATTGAACTTAGTATAGTGTGGTGAAAAGAGAACTGGCATAGGAGTAAGAGTTACTGTTCAGTCATTTTTCAGTCATGTGTGACTCTTTGTGAACCCATTTGGGGTTTTCTTGGCAAAGATACTAGAGCGGTTTGCCATTTGCTTCTCCAGCTCTTTTTACAGATGAAGAAACTGAGGCAAACAGGGTTAAGTGACTTGCCCAGGGTCACACATCAAGTAAGAGTATGGGGCTGGATTTGAACTCAGTAAGATGAGTCTTTTTGACTCCAGACCCCATTACTCCATCCACAGTACCACATAGCTGCCCCAGGAGTCAGAAGACCAGGGATCTAGTCATACATTTGTTCTTTTTCCTGGTGATATTATCTTGGACAAGTCTCTTAATCTCTCTGAGTCTCAGTTTCTTCATCTCTAAAATGGAGCTAATGATAATCACCTTACAGGGGCATTAAAGGTTCAAGTGAACATAATAATGTGAAAGTGCTTTGTAAATGGTGGAGAACTTGGTAAGGCTTTGCAGTTATTTCCTCCTTCTTGCTTTTGCTTATATCCATCCCCCACCTGGAATTTTCTTTCTTTCCTCCCTGTCTATTCAAATCATATCTCCATGAAGTATTTGTTGAAAACCCCCATGAACCTAGATCTCTCCCTTTCTTGACTTCCCAGACCATTTCCTCTATACCAGAAAATGTGTCACATAATTAATATAATCAATGTTGCATCTTCTTAAATACTTTCCTGTATCTTTCTCTAGTTGCTTCCTATGTTTGAATCTTGTCTCAACGAGACTGTAAGCTCCTTGAGGTCAGGATCCTTTGTGAAACTTTTGGGGTTGCTTCTTGAATTTTATTTTTTTAAATGCTTAGTTTCTGAGTTTCTCAACTAAAACATGGAGGCCTCTCTCCATGTAAGATTCCCTTTCCCAACCACTCCAGTTGAATGACCATAGAACTCCATGATTCATTTTGGAGCATCAGATAGAGACTCAAGATCTTCAATCATCCGTGTCAATGGAACTGATGAAGAAACATGCTACTCTTCTACTGACTGAGAGTAGATGGGTTTAAAATGCAGAATAAGACTCTTTGGATACAGTGTGGGAATTTGTTTAACATCACTATGCATATTTGTTACAAAGTTTTCCCCCCTCTTTTTCCAGTTTGGGAAGTGGGTGGGAGGGAAATGAGAATAGAAATAGGGTCACAAAAAGAAAAAAGAATAGAATGTCATTGAAGGATCTTTTTTTAAAATTACAGAAGAGAACAGAAGGCTAGAAAGAATAATAAACAAGCAGGACAGCTTTGAAAGTTACTTTTTAAATTTATAATATATTTTTAAAAGAAAAGCAAGCTATATATAACAGAGTTGCAGTGTCATGTATAATTCTCTTTTTTCTGTTCAACTGCTTATATGGAAATTTACATTTTATTTAGTATTGTTTAAGTTCAGGACTTTAAAAATTAAGAATTAAAAAAATGTCCTGTGTAGGGAGCCAAAACATCTCATCCAGGATTCAGGTAGTTCCTTGGTGCCAGCTCTGGGTTTTCCTAGTGATGTGGCAATATAACAGAACTCGCCTGATAGCCTGAGATCCAAGGCTCTGCCCTGTTCTGGGATATTAGCCAGAAGGTGTTAGCTCACTATAAGATTATACATTTTAGATACTATACATCTGGTATGGAAACATCAAGGACATGATAGCCTTTCAAGGTTTGCCTGACTTCATCTGCCTGACATCATGGAACTGAACAAAGCAGTAATAGAAGTTATAGTGACCCATAGTTACCTTCTTTGTCTCTTTGCTCTATAAAAACCTTGCTTATTGTATCAATAAATGGAATTCTATCCTCAACTGCCCGCCTGGCCTGGTTCATCTTTCTCACGTCTCTGCCTATCCTTGATGCTGGCATCAAGTAGCCCCTGGCAGTCCTGGTCACTACTGCATGAAAATCCTACAAATCTAAGAGTAATGGATCCAGGAAGGATTTTTTGGGGGGAGGAGTTAATTTCTTTTTTCTTTTTAATTTTTATAAACAATATGTTTAATTTTCACATCACCTTCTTGTACAAATATATTTCTTCCCTTACTCCTTTCCCCAAAGAACTTTTTCTTGTAATAAAGAAAAAGGGAGAGAGGGGGGAAAAGCAGTTTCAAAACTAACCAACATATGGATTCTGACTGCATGTACAATTGTTGTCCTGTACCTCTTTACAAAAAAGGAGGTGAATTTTTCCTTCTTTTCTCTAGGGCCAACATTCAGTTTTGTTTTTTGTTAATGGTGGTATTCTTTCCATTTACATTTTTATAGGTACTATGTAGATTGTTTACCAGGTTCTGCTTACTTCACTTTATACTGATTCATATAAATCTTCTCATGCTTCTCTGTAATCTTCATATTCTTTTTCTCTTATGGTACAGTAATATCTCATTACATCTATTACCACACTTTGTTGAGCTATTCCCTAGTCATGAACATCTATTTTGTTTCTAGTTCTTTGCTAGCACAAAAAAAATTCTGCTACATATTTTTTAAGGTATTTGGGGCCTTTCTATTTTTGGCTTCCTTGAGGTTTATGACTAGAAGGATCACTGGAGTAAAGAGTATGTACATTTTAGAAGACCAATGATAGATACCCTTTTTGAATATACTCAGCATGTATGTGCCCATATGGTCTAGAGTTATAGTAAAATATCTCCTGGTCCTTTCAGATATATCCTGTTAGTACTATTCTTAAAGTAAGAATCCTTGACATATGGATCCAAACCTTTCTGATCCTCAGGGAAGAATAACTTTAAACGATAATCCAAGAGGTAGCCAGACTGCCCTGTTGGTAGAACTGTGAAGTGGTTCAATTGTTTTGGAAAGTGATTTTGGAATTATGACCAAATTGTGCATAACCTTTGACCTAGCTATCACCACTAGGCCTATACCCCAAAGAGATCAAAGAAAAAGGAAAAAAGGCCCACATATAGAAACTTTCGATAGCAGCTCTTATAGTAACAAGAACTGAAAACTAAGAGGACATCCATCATTTGGGGAATGACTGAACAAATGACTTTATATGAATGTAGTAGAATACTATTGTATACCATAAGAAATGATGAAAGTGGTTTTAGAGAAACTAGGAAGAGTTGTATAAACTAAAGCAGATTGAAGGGAGCAGAATCAGGAGAAGAGTTTATACAATAACAAAAGCAATATTGTAAAGACAACAACTTTAAAAGACTTAAGAACTCTTATTAATCAATGATCAACTGTGATCCCAAAGGACCCATGATGAAACATGGTCTCTACCTACTGATAGAGGTGATGGGACTTGGGGTGCAGAATGACCTATACATTTTGGGCCATGGACAATGTTGGAATTTGTTTTGCTTCACAATGAACATTTGTAACATCAGTTTTATTTTTCTTTTCTTTTTAATGGTGAAGGGAGAGATAGAAAGAGGGGGGGAAATGCTTGGCAATTTTTAATTGCCACTGAAATTTTGGTGAGTTATGTCTAATTTTAATTAGCTCCTGTTTTGGCTTTGGGGACCCACACCTCATTTAGTGGCATCTTTGCTGGTGCCCTCTTCACAGTCCAAAGGCATTCAGAAAATCAACATCCCTTGGAAAGGATTCATAGCTATTGTTGTCCCCTGATAAACAGCTGATCACAATGCTGCTACTAAATCTGTATCCCAAAGAAATCACAAAAAAGGGAAAAGGACCCATATGTACAAAAATATTTATACTAGCTCTTTTTGTGGTGGCAAAAAAATGGAAGTTGAGGGGATGCCCATCAATTGAGGAATGGCTAAACAAGCTGTGGTATATGAATGTAATGGAATACTATTATGCTATAAGAAATGACAAAGAGACAGATTTCAGAAAAACCTGGAAAGACTTACATGAACTGATGCTGAGTGAAGAGAGCAGAACTAGAAGAACATGGTACATAGTAACAGCTACAATGTGAGATAATCGACCATGAACAATACAATGATTTAAGACAATTCCAAAAGACTCATGATGGCAAATGCTATCTACATCCAGATAAAGAACTGATAGATTTTGAATATATTGAAGAATATTTTTTCATGGCTTTTCCCCCCCCTTTTGGTCTGTTTCTTCTTTCACAGCATGATTATTATGGAAATATGTTTGACATGACTGCACATATACAACCTATATCAAATTGTTTACTGTTTTAGGGAGCAGGGAGGAAAGGGAGGGTGGGGACACAAAATTTTAAAAGATGAATGTTAAAAATTGTCTTTACATGTAATTTTAAAAAACAAAATATTATTTTAAAAAAACAAGCAAATGGTCACGTTCACAAACTCAGTTAATATTCAATTGTGCATTGCACCCTGGCTCATGCTTGCCAAGATTTCATGACTTAATCACAGCTAATGCTGTACTAATGCACTCCTCTCACCTCACCTCCCTTCTCCCCTCCCCCCATCTGCCCCTATTCCCATGATATCTTAAATACAGATTGGGACCAGGTCAATGACTCCTCTGATATAGGCAACTCTCTGGAGAGGAAAATACTTCTACTAATGCAGGTCAGCAGTTTCTCTGTAATGTATAAACTTCAAGAGTCACATAGAGCACTGATAGGTTAAGTGAACTACCCAGGGTCACACAGCTAGAATGCGTTGGAGGCAGGAGCTGAAGCCAGGTTTATCCTAGCTCCAAAAACAGCTTTCTACCCACTATTCCATGATGCCCCTCAAAATAAGTAGTCCTCAAGATGGAACTCTGGCATCAGAAGACCCAAAGCTGGATACAAAGGGTCAAGGGTCTGAGGATCCCTCCTGATATGAAGGGTTCAGGTATGATTTGGGGAGCTTCTCACAAAATATCTCTAGTATTTCCACCCGAGGGAACCTTGAGAACTTCAGGATCTGACTCCCCTCAACTACATCATCTGCCCACCCCCAAGGGCACTCAGCTATCCTGTAAACACATAGCCAAGCAAGGCTATCTAATCAGGGACATAGCATAATGATAGACACTGAAAATATTCCTATCTGAGCCCTTCACAAATCAAGAAAACCCTCCCCACCTCCTGTTTCCTTTCCTTGCCTTTCCATCTTAGAATATAATGCCCAGAGCTCACAGCAAAACCCTTGAGTGAGGTCCAGAACAATGGAGAATCAGGACTGCCTACACCATCAGTTTGGTTGTCTCCAACTGGTGCCTACTCCTTCCCTCCAGCAGTCCTCTTCTTACAGGCTGCTTCTTACTCTGCTGGCTCTCTCTAGTCTAAGCCCATTCACAGCTTGATGTCATTTCTGTCTTGTCTTTATGTGACTCCATAATTTTTTTTCTTATTTCCTGCCGTCTCCCTTAAGATCTGTGCACAGCTCAATTTTATTTCTTTCCAACTTACTTGTCACTTGTCTTTACTCCCCCTTTTTCTCTCTTAGTCTGCCTTGGCTGGCCTGATCTTCATCTCTCTCCTTCTCCTTGGTCCACTTTGTAGTAAAGCTACTTCAGATGCCTCTCTCCTCTCTCTCTGACTGGTCCACTCCACCCAGAAGCCAATGGAAGAGGCCTGAGGGAGGATTCACTATAGAAATAATGTAGGTATTCTTGAGTTTCACTTATTATCTCACACCATTTCATTTGAGCTTTACAACAACCCCAAGAGGTAGACAGTGCAAGGCATTATCATTCTTATTTTATAGATAAGGAAACTGGCTCTCAGAGAAGTAAAGTGACCTACCTACATTTACCTAGTTAGTAAATGGCCAGACCAAGGACTCAAACCCATTTCTTCTGGCTTTCAGTCCAATGATCCTTCACTGTTTTTTGTAACACATCAAGAGCTCTCTCCAACAAGGGACTTGATGAAAGGCCTGACCTTAACATTTTGACAACTTTGAGAAGCCCTGGGGAATGATTCTGTAGAAGGACAGCATAGTGTGTCTTTCTGAGTCAACAATACTAGCAAAACCAACTTGCTTGTTTGAGAAAGGAAGGGCAAAGGAGAAATCTATTCACATATAGTCAATATCCACCAAAATTTAGGGTTTGATTGGAAGGACTATGCATATAATCCCTCATCCTTCCAATTCCCAGCATAGTTTGTTTTATACCATAAGTACATGTCTGCTGAATTAAATTTCCATCCACTGAGTAGATCTTGTCAGCCTCCTAATGGAGTTTGAATTAAAACACCTTCATGAGAACTTTTTCAAATAACATTTCCTCACTTAAGGAAAATATGCTATCTTGTTAGAGCCAAACAAGATACCAAATACATAGTAATATTTTTCAGTGACATAGAAACCCCTTTCATTACAGTTAGGTCTTGATAAATGTGAATAATGAATGCCATGAAGTGGTTGCTCGTATTTGAATCCACACTACGCACAATTATAATTACTTCAAATATAGTAAGTGGTCCCAGTACAAAATCAAATAATGAGACCACTTTGGGGGATTCATTTTTCACACCAGTCAGGACCTACTTGTAATTCCAAAACCATTTATTTAGTGCATTCTATCCTCCAAGAGAGTACAATATCTGGTTGGAGGGTATGGATAGTTTTGTCTTTGTTATTTTTAGTGCTCAAAATAATGACTTCCTTACACCTAGTAAGCATTTAATAAAATTGAGAGCTAGACTCTGGGGGAGAGATAAAAATTCATAGCCTCATCTAGAATTAGAAGGGATCTTGGAGGTCATTGAGTCTAAGCCCTCATTTTACAGGTGAGGAAACTGAAGCAAAAGAGGTTAAGTGACTTGCCCAGAATTACACAGCTAGTAAGTATCTGAAGCAAGATTTGAACTCAATTCTTCCTGATTCTAAGTCCAGTGCTCCATCCACTACACCATTCTTATGGAGTTTAATATTTAGTAGGCACTGAGAGGTTAAATTTGCTAGAGCACTGGGCAGGGATGGAAGGGGAGGGGTCCAGGAGGGGTATGGAAGGAGAAAGTCCTGGACAAGAACTGGTTTAGATCCATGGATGAGAACACTGATAACATAACTAGTCGATTAAGGAAAGCTCTGAGAACAATTCTCCCCCACCCCCACCTCTGCCCAACCTTCCTTGTTAGGTAACATGGCAACATTCCAGAGATTACTGATTTTCTGAGGCAATGACAGACTGGCCTAGCGAAGGGAGGGTAACCAAGCAACAGAAAAAAAAAGGGGGGAAGATAACTAAGGAGACTTATAGCTACTGTTAAGAAATAAAGGGAAGTTGGACTCTAGAGGGAAGAGGACTGACCACAGAATGTACTAGAATAATCTTCAGACTCACTATGCACATGGAGTAAAGGGAGTTGTCCCTATATTGTGGTAGAGGTCTGTGGACAGGGGGCCTGGGAATTGAGAGAGAGCATTAGGATGAGTAAGGGCTGGATGAGGTGATGTCTCCATGCAGTACATGCAGGCATGGAGAGGTTTGAGAAGGACTAGAGAATTGTTTGCTTTTGTAAAGAGCTAGTGTTTTTCTGGCGGCTTCTTCCGAGGTTTAGCTAAAATATTGAGCTATCTAGTTATGAGTGTGCCTGGGGTGTGTGTGTGTGTATGTGTGTGTGTGTGTGTGTGTGTGTGTGTGTGTGTGTGTGTGTGTGTGTGTGTTTGTATTTGGGGGAGAGAGGATACCAGTAAAGCCTTGAATTCACTATATAAGTCTAGTCATTTCTTTCTTCTATAATTTCAAACAGACCACTAACCTCACAGCTCTCATCCAAGGAGCAACTCTGTGGAGAAGATACTCTGTCATCCCTATATTCACCAACACCAAATGACAAACAACTGTCACCAGGGAGGCAGGCAGCAACAAGGGCTTCTGAGGAAGAAAGAGGAAGAAACATGTGCCTGGTAGGCCTAAGTAGGCACAACCTCAATTACCATCACCCCTCCAAGCCTGGTGAAGACAGCATAGAGCCTTGATTCCAAGAGCCCCTGGAATAGCAGGGGCCTACAGATCAATGGATGTGCCCCCAACCTGGGCCCTAGAGCCACCATTCAGAGAAGCAGTCATTGTGGAGATGTGATCTGGCAGCTATATCTGCAGGTGCTACAGTACAGTCCCTGCATCTTTATTAGCCAAAGCTATTAAAAGCCTCCAAAAGAAAATTTTGACCCCCCCCAAATCCTTGGCACCATAAAATATTCCAGCATCAGAAATAGATACAGTTTTATCAGTGGAAATTACACTAAAGAGCATGTATTGCCATCCTATTTGCACAGAACCCTAAGGACCACAAGGAAGGTTCTTGTAGCTGAAACCTCCTATAGATGTTGTCTTCCCCAGTTAGACTGTAAGCTCCTTGAGAGCAGGGGCTGTCTTGCTTTTCTTTTTGTATCTCTAATACTTTGCATCTATAGGATAGGGAAGTCATTAATAATAGGAACTCCCTTTAATAACATATGCCAGCATCTTCTCTGAAACTTAAAGTCTTAGAGAGATGTCAAGAGCCCTGAGAGATTAAATAAGTGACTCACAGTCAGTATGTGTCAGAGGTGAGCCTTTAACACTTGTCTTTCTGACTGGCTTTCTATCCCACAATGCCATATTTCCTCTTTGTTACTAAGTGCTACTAGAGAGTACTTAATAAATGCTTTTTCACTCTTTGATTCATTTAACCACAGTGCTCATCAGTTGTATTTTATTCCTTATAATAAAGGAATATAATACATGTTACAATGTACATATGTCAAAAAGGACTGACAGACAGTGGAGCTGAGGTCACCTTTCCTGTCTGGAAACCCAGACAGACAATTAGGCCTAGATGATGTATACAAAGCTTTGTTGGTCAATCAGCTCCACTTCAGACCCAGCTGGGCACTGGGTTCTCCTTTTTTTGACTAACACGGAGTGAAAATAAATCATTGAAGCAATAACAAAGCTTATTAATTCCTTTCCAGCCCCTCCTTTTCATTGAGGGCCCCACTCTCTCCTACCAGAATGCAGACACCCCCCTCCCCTTCCCACCCTTTACTCCACATGCCCATTAAGCCTGAAGGTTCTTTTCAGGTTTCTTTACTTTCTCTCTTGGCAGGCTCTGCCTTCTGCAGCCAGCTCTGGCTTCATTCCCTGTTACTCATCCTTGGCCTGACAAAGACAACTAATTAGTAGATGCTTATGGCCTCCCTCAAGTCACCTGACCTACCATGAGATTTTATGTCCTTGGACTTGAGCTGGTCCTCCTTGTCCATAACAATGAAGGCACCCTGGTAGCCTACCATATAACACTCACAGAAATGACTATGATGCAAAACAAAACATAGTAAGTATGTAAAAAAGGTACTTGGAAAGCACCACATTAGATTCCAGAGGGAGAAAGCTTATCACCTGGGAACATTAGCAAAAGCCTCATAGAAGGGGTAACATTTGAATTGGTTTTTAAAGTATCAGTAAGATTTCAGCATGGCAGGTGTGTGTGTGTGTGTGTGTGTGTGTGTGTGTGTGTGTGTGTGTGTATGAGAGAGAGAGAGAGAGAGAGAGAGAGAGAGAGAGAGAGAGGAGAGAGAGAGAGAGAGAGAGAGAGAGAGAGAGAGAGAGAGAGAGTAAGAGAGAGAGAGAGAGAGAGAGAGAGAGAGAGAGAGAGAGAGAGAGAGAGAGAGGACAGCTCAGGAGGCACAGGGCATGTAATGGACAAAAACAGAGGGATGCCAAATCACTGGATGTGGTTGGGGGAATTAAAATTAGTCCAATTTGGTTCATAGGTAAGACACAGAGAAGAGCCATGAGATACGTGTCTGGAGAGGTAAATTGGTGTTGAATTATAGAAGGCTTCGAATGTGAAGATGAGAAATGTGTAAGATGAAGAGAAAATAATTGAAAGACTTTGAGCAGGGGAGTGATATGATCACATCTCTTAATCAAGAAGCTTAATCTGACTGTGTAAAGGATAGATTGAAGGGGAGAGATAGCACTGGATCACAAATCTAGAGCTGGAAGGGACGTCAGATATTTAGTCCAACGCCCACTTTTTATAGATGAGAAAGCTTAGGTCTGGTTTCTTGCACCATGTCACATAGGCTGTTATCACCACAGGTAGTTAGAACCCAGGTCCTTAGATTTTAGGGCGAGGGCTCTTCCCACAATGCCACACTGCTGAGTCAGGGACACCCACTGGTAATCTATTACAACTGATTAAGCAAGAGTTAGTGAAATCCTGAAATGATGGTGACAGTGAGAATATAAGGCAGGGGTAGTTATTAGAGGCATTATGGAGAGAGAATGACAGGATCTGGTGGCTAATTTGATGTAGAAGGTGAGAGGGGAAGGGAAAGCTCAAATATAATTTCAGAGTTTCAGGGTTGCAAGCATGGGAGACTGGATGACTTGGGTACTCCACTGACAAAAGTAGGTATGTCAAAAGTAGATACAGATTTGGGGGAGCAAATGATGAATTGAGATATCTTGTGGACAGTAGGAGATAAAGTTTTAGTATACAGAAAAGAGACCAAGAGAAAAGTTAATTGAAGTCATGGCGAGTAACTGAGATTGCTAAGGAAAATAATATCAATATCAAGGAAAAAGGCCAAGGACAGATGCTTAAAAAATACTAACTCACTTTTAGGAAGAGGTAGAAGAGTCAAGAAATCAACAAAGAAATATCAGCCAAGTAGAAGGAAAACCAAGAAGATATGGTGTCTTGGAAGTCAAAGGTACAGAGAACATGCAGAGGGAGGGATTGGGCAATATATAGCAGTGTCAACTGCTTTAGAGAACTTAGTTCAAATCCTAGCTTTGTGATCCTGGGAAAATCTCTTAGAGATACTCTGTCTTTCTTTAAATTGAGATAATGATAGCACTTATGTCACAGGATTGTTGTGAAGATCATATAAGATAACATGTAATGCTTTTTATAACTCTTAAGGTACAGTATAAATACTAGTTATCATGGAGATCACTACATATGACAAAGCCATATGTAGCAAACAAATCAGTAAGGGTTATTTAGGACCCCAAACTTCCAGCATTCTTTTGAGGATATCTAAAAAGAAAAGATGATATGGACATGTTTTTTCTATACCTTTCTATTTCTTTTCTATACTTTTGAAAGTATCAGTAGATAGTAGCAATAGGAAATGGAAATCAGAAGCATAGGGATTAAGGAGAAAGCCAGCAGAAGACATAGGTTATATACTGATTTTTCAAGAAGTTTGGCAGAAAAAGAGAGGAGAAAGTGGAGTGACTAGGTGGCCAGTGAATAGAGCACTGGTCCTGGAATCAGGAGGACCTGAGTTCAAATAAGGCCTCAGACACTTGACACAAAAACTAGCCATGTGACCTTGGGCAAGTCAACCCCAATTGCCCTCCAAAAAGCAAAAAAAGGAAAAAAGAAAAAGAGAGGAGAAAAAAGAGGCAGTAGTTGTTTGGGGTCAGGAATGCTGAAAAACAACTTCTTTTACAACTGAGAAAACCCAAATATAATTTAAAGACTGTATCCCCATCAACCAAAAGAAGTAGAAAGTAAAGCAATAGTTTGGCGAATATAGATGGTATAGGTAAAAACTCTAGATAATTTTTGGTTGAACCTTTAACCTTTTTCTCTTAATATTTTGTGCTTGAATTATGCAAATAATTCCTTTAGCTTTATTCCCTTTCTTTCCCTAGTCTTTTTCCAATAGCCTCTAAGCTCTTCATTTTTTTATCACTAGCTCAAATGCTATCTCTTCATGAAGCCTTCTCCTAGCCAGAAGTGATTTCTAAGAACTTTGTTCTTTTCTTATTGAAATTTGGAATTCTGCTTTGTAGGGCATTGGTATATTTGTCTTCTCTCTCCTACTGTGAGCTTTTCAAGGGTAGGGACCCTCAAGGCAATGTTTTATTTATCTTCATGGTTTCCTCGGTGCTTAACACACTGCAGTCGCTCATCAAATATTTGTTCAATTTGATTTAAGAAATGCTCATTAAGCATCTGCCAAATGTAAGGCATTGTGTTAAGTTCTGGGAATATATAGGAAATTACATTGGACCTGACTTCTAGGAGCTTCCAGTCACTTAACTACACTAAGAAATCCTTCTCAAGGTCATTAAGAAGACTCCTTAGTGGACTTGGTGAGTGAGGGCCACTGGGAGGGCGATGATTCTGACAAAGCCATATGTAGCAAACAAATCAGTAAGGGTTATTTAGGACCCCAAACTTCCAGCATTCTTTTGAGGATACCTAAAAAGAAGAGACAATATGGACACTTTTTTTCTATTCCTCTAGGGAATTGTGGTTTATTTCCATAGTCTCAGAGATTAAGTTGTCTAACAACATATTATTTGGAAGTAAGTTATTCATATTCTTCTGCTCCAAAGCTTCCTTCAGCAGCCCTACCTTCAGTGCATCTTAAGAAATCAGTAATTGTTGACAATTTCTTTATTCTGATGCTTTAAAATAGGTTGGGTTCCTCCCTCCCCCTCCAACTCCAGGCAATTCAAGAAATACGCACACAAAAAGAAAAAAAGGCTTTCATGGAAATGTATTTTATGATGTGGAGAAAAAGAAATCATTTCCCCTCACTCATTTTTGGTTTTCATATCTGTGAAAAGAGGGGGTTGGGCTATGATCTTAAGGTTTCTGCAGTTCAGACATTCTGCATTTATAAGCTCAATACAAAACAATAATAAACAAGACTTTAACCCAAAGTCTCAGTACTATTTGTATTGTAAAGTCCTATGAGACATTATGTCATCACTGTGACCATTGCTCGGCAGGTCACCACTGCAGGTACAGTTAAAGCATTCAGTGAAGTCTGATACATAAAATCAGAGGATCTAGGACTGTCTCAAAACTACTATCACTAAACAAATACCAAACATCAAGTGATACTCGTCATCTATGGGCTATTCACTCTAAAACCCTGATAACTGACTTAGCTGTCAGTCAGCCTCAGGTCAACCAGTCAGGGAATATCAACCAATTCACATTATAACAGGATAACCCAGGATTGATTGACAGTTTAGGCAAACCATTATGTTGGTGGAAATAGGGAAAACATTGCTCTGGGAGGCAGTTTTGCATAGATGTAACATGCTAGGCTTGGAGGTAGGGTAGACCTGGGATCAAATAGAACCTCTAATAATTCCAAGCCGTGTAGCCATAGGCAAGTCACTTAGAAGTCTAGATCTTAAGACTGAAAGGACCAAATGCTGTCCTGTTTATGGTATACATTTGTTACCTTAAGAGTCTATATAGGAACTGAAAGCACTGTTATCCACACTTGTGAAAAGTTATATACAAGCTATATATCTAAGCTATATTTGGAAATTTTCCTGGAGAAAACTCAAGATGGGACAATAAGTCCTAAGACTGGATGCAATCTACAGGAACCCATATTCTGGGGGCCTAGGCCATCAGTTGCAGTAGTAACCATGGATTCTATAGACAGAAAGAGAGTATGCTTTTATGTGCCCAGTTAAAAATATAAAAATCAATTTAGTACAAATTCCTGCAAATATCTCCACTCCTTTAATCCCAATCCTACATATTTAATAATAATGATAGCTGAAATTTTTATGGCACTTTAAGGTTTGCCAAGTGCTTTACATATATTATCTCATTTTTATCCTGGAATATGGGTGCTATTATTATTTCCCTTTTTACAGATGAGGAAACTGAGGCTGAGATAGATTAAGTGACTTGTACAAGCTTACACAACAATTAAGTGTCTAAAGGCAAGATTTGAACTCAGATCTTTCTGAGTTGAAGTCTAGTATTCTATTTCGAATAAATGTAAACAGCTTTTGAACATCATAGCCCACCATATTCTATTCTTCTCCGTATTTTACCTCCGTACTACCTCTTCTTGTTTCCTCTCTCCTTGAAACCTAAAGAGAAAGATGGGTGTGGGCAAGGCTATTACTCAGCAGTGGTATTTGGGTTCCAGAATCATCTCTGGTGAGAGTAGTCTGGACAGAGAAAATTGCTAGTAAGCTAATCCTTGCCCCATTATTTTTATCCTGGAGAAGTCAAGTTAAAGTGGATATTGAGGGCAGCCTTAAAGGGGAAAATAAGTCACGAAAGTGCAATATAAATGAAGCCTGGGGAAGAAGTAGATAATGTTTGCCTGAGTCAGTCCTCATCACCAAATTCCTTTTCCCAAGGTAGAGAAGGTCAACAGCATTTATCCCCAGCCCCCATACTCTAGAAATGCTTTTGGGTGTAAAAGGAAGTGGCCCAGGCTGAAGATATGATCAGGAGACTAGAGGATGAAAACCTTTTCTTTCCCCACCTCTTTCCTTTTCTTCATGCCCCTATTTCCTAACCAAGGCTATGCACATTGTAATTGTACATAATGAAAGCCAAGGGTCATAATATAAGTTGTCTGCAGCAGCCTCAGCACCAGTTTTTGGATGGGACACAATAGTTATCCATTGCAAACTATAACATTAACTAACTACATGTTGGATAAAAAATGCAGGTCACAGACAGATTTCTTGAGACAGAGTTGGTTTGGTTTGGTTTTGCCAGCATTAAATTCTCCTGTGGGACTGTATTTATGTTCCATACAGTCAAACAAGAATGTCTGCCTTGAATTAAATTTAACCATATGAAAAGGATAAAAGAGAATCCTTACTTAATCAGAGAAAGTAGCTTGCTGGCACTGTATTCCTACAATATGGCTTAGCAATGTAACTCAGTTCATTACTGTTCTGAGCTAATAAGGCTAAGGCCACTGACACAGACTGACCAGGAAAAATGCTTCCATGAGGAGATATTTGTGTACCTTTAGTCTCACCTGACCAAATCAGAGGACAGGCAATTAGTGACAAAGGGAAATAAGAGAGCGAATGAGTCAGCCCCAACACTCCACTTGACTCTGTATCCACTTAGTGGGTCATCAATGAATTCTTTACTGATCCCAGCTCTGATATTTGTTAGCTATGCAAGACATTGGCAAGTCACTTAACTGTTGGAGCCTCAGGCATCTAAAATGGGGAAAATATATTTTAACCACTCTTATAGGGATGTTCTGTGAAAAAAATGCCTTATAAATCTTAAAGAATTACAGAAATGTTGACTGAAAAAATATATATATTTATTTTTTCAATAAAAATGACATTTTCCTTTAAGAATGGGCTATTATAATTTTTTATCATAGAAGCTCCCTCTTCCTTTTCTCATTAAAAAAGAATACAAGATTATTTTTGTGGCATATTATTTTCTAAACAATCTAGCAAAGCAGCATTACCTAGTGGACAAAGACCTGTACTAAAGGGTAAATCTGTTGGTATGAATGTAATTGTTCTGATTCTGTCTACAATCTTTGACCAATTTGTTCAAATACTTGATACCTCCATGCCCAAGATCTCAAATTGGTAGATGGAAAGAACTGTCCTCTCTTTTTACATCACAGATAAGTAAAATAATTTGGGTAAAGCACATTGCTTTCTGTTGAAACAAGGACATTTCCCCATATGTAACTGGACACTATGGATCTGTGATCTCTTCAATGGGGTACTTCATGTGTTGGTATACATCAGAAACCACACACTGCCTCAAATCCTGTATGATTCTTTTCATGTCTTCCCATAGATCCTTCACAGAGGATCCATCCAATGGAGACTTTTTTCTAAGTCTTTTTAACATTTTATGGATACCAGTACAATACTCAAGTTCATGCTGTTTGATTTCACTCTTAGGATGTGAATGGCTCTCATTCTTTTCAGGCAGGCAGTCAGTCAATAAGCATATATTAAGGGTTTATTGTGAGACAGAAACTGTGCTAAGTGCTGGGGGTTCAGTGAAAAGTAAAAACCTGGCCCTTGCTCTTAAGGAACTCACATTCTAATGGGGAAAACAATACACAAATAGCTATGTACATATAAGATGTTTTCAGTGTAGAAAAATAAAATGAAGGAATAAGCAGAGGTAATGAGAAAACAAAGCTATCACTTTTTACATATGATATGATGGTATACTTAGACAACTCTAGAGAATCAACTAAAAAATCGCTAATAATTAGAGAAATGCAAATTAAAACAACTCTGAGGTACTACCTCATACCCAGCAGATTGGTTTAGATGACAGAAAAGGAAATTTCAAATGCTGGAGATATGGAAAAATCGGGACACTGATGTACTGTTAGTCGAGATGTGAATTGATCCAACCATTCTCAAGAGCAATTTGGAATTATGCCCCAAGAGCTATAAAACTGTGCACACCTGTAATGGAAATGCAGATCTGAAGATCTTCCCTGCCCCTAAGCCCTTTGATTGGCTTAAGAGACTTTGATTGACTTAAGTGACTCTGAGAACCTTCTTTAATTTCAAAGTATACTCTGCCCCCTAATAGGCTGAATGTGGTCACATGGAGCCTGTGGTAGGAGGCTTGGTTTTCAGGAATGACCACACCTTGATGCTGTGTGATTGGGCAGTGGGTCAAGAGAGTGGTTACATTCTCTGAGCCAGGAGAAGGCTATATAATCCCTGATTTGAGGCTTTGCTTTGGGGCTCACTTTGAGAAGTGTTGTGTGATTTGACCAGATGAGACTCTGGGCAGCCGTTGAGAGCCCCCTGGCTTTGAAAACCCAGATGCTTCCCTCTCTGGTAACTGTGATTTTGGTATTGATAACTGTTGGACAGTTTGGAAGCCTGTCTGTTTGATCTGTCTGTATACTCTGAAGTTCAGGGTGCTGACCTTTTCCCCCTGAGCTAGGTAATATATGTTTGTCTGATTAAAGTAAGCTTGTTAACTGATTTTGAGTTGCTTTCCTTTACAAAAGCAGATCTAAGAACCTATATTGGCAGCTACCCTGGGGATGTTGGGGTGCTTGCTGCTACAACACCCTCTGACAAGGCAATACCCCTACTAGGCCTACATCCCAAGGAGATCAAAGGAAAAAGAAAAAGACTAATATGCACGAAAATATTTATGGCAGCTTTCTTTTTTTATAGTAGCAAAGAATTGGAAACTGAGCGTTTTCAATAAAGAATTCCCCATTAATTGCGGAATGGTTGAACAAGTTGTGTTATATGATTATAATAGAACACTCTTGTGCTATAAGAAATAATGAATCAAAGAGTAAGAAATGATAAAGGAAATGGTTTCAGAAAAACCTGGGTAGACTTATGTGACCTGATACAAAATGAAATGAGCAGAACCAGGAGAATAATCTAAACAGTAACAGCAATATTAAAAGATAATCAACTATGAAAGAGATGGTAACTCTGAACTATATAATGACACACCACAATTCCAAAGGATTCATGATGCAAAATTCTATCCATCTCCTGAGAGAGAATTTTAATGGACCCAGCAAGCAGACTGAAGCATACCTTCTCCCTTATTTTTCTTTTGGAACATGGCTAATGAAGAAATATGTTTTGCCTGACTTCATATGTATAATGGGCATTTTATTTTTTTACCTTCTCGATGGATGGGAGAAGGATGGAGTGAAGGAGGGAATTTGGAACTGAAAATAAAGTTTGAAAGATGTATGCAGTGTAAATAGAAAGTGATCTTATAGAGGAGGCAGCTGGGAGGACTAGAAAAGGCTTTCTGCAAGATGTGGGGGTTGAGATGAGCCTTGAAGGAATCCAGAGAAGAGACTAAATGAAGCTGAAATAACACCTGTAAATCACTACATCAATGATAGCTCTCGTTAAGAGACCTAAGTAATGAGGGAGAGCATTCCAGGCATGAGGACCAGGTAGTGCCAATGAATGAAGAGTTACAGGTGAGGAATAGCAAGTAGGATAATGTGGCTGGATCTTAGAGTTTGTGTGAAAATATTGCAAAGACAGGAACAAATCAAGATCTGAAAGACTTTAAATAACAAATAGAAGATTCTAGATTTGATTTTAGAGATAAAAGGAACCACAAGTTCATTGAGCAGAAAGATTAGGGTTAAATGGGCAGATCTATGCTTTGGAAAAATCCCTTTGTCAGGTGAATGAAGGATGGATTGAAGTGGGGAGAGATTTGAGGCAGAAAGAATAACTGAGGGGCTATTTCAATAGTCCAGATGAGACATGATGAAGGGTCTGACTTGGGGTTTGTGGCTGTGTGACTGGAGAAAAGAGAACAAACGTGAGAGTTATTATGAAGTTATTAAAAAAGACAAGATTTGATGACAGATTGAATATATGTGAAGGTAAGCACAATCCAAGGTTGTGAGCATGGGACACTAGTAGACCAGTGATGTTCTTGGTGGGAATAAAGAAGTTTGGAAGATGGAACGCTTGGAAAAAAAGCTAGTGAGTTCTGTTTTCATGGTCATCCAATTCAAGATATCCAAAAGCCAGTTAGTGGCTCAGGACTGGAACTCAAGAGAGAGATTAGGACTAGACAGGCCCAGGATAGAGCCTTGGGGAATACCCACAGGACATGAGTTGGAGGAATATGTTCCGCGTAAAGGATATTTACTGAGAAGAAGTGGCAGGACCAGGAGACAGCAGTGTCATGGAAACTCAAAGAGGAGAGGGGGATGGACAATATCAAAGGTTGCAGAGAAGTCAAGAAAGAGGAGGACTGAGAAAAAGTCATTAGATTTGGCAGAGTATTGGTAACCTTGGAGAGATAGTCTGCTTTTCAGCTTCTTTTTGTATGTTGTCTTCCCCATTAGATTGAAAGAGCCTTTAGGACAGAGACTAACTTTTTCTTGTTTATACCCCCCATTGCTAAGCACAGTGCTTGGCACCTAGTAGTCATTTAATAAATATTTATTGAATTGAATCAAGAAAGCAGTTTCAGTTGAATTGTACGGTTGGAAGTTGGATTGTCTACAAATGCAATGGTATCTATTTGTAATTATTATTGTCATATGCTGATAATGCCTATTTATATCCCTTGTAGGTATCTTTAGGGATTTTTAGATTTCTCACAATTTTGATTCTTTAGTGATAATAGTGCTACAAGACTCATAGTCATAAAGCATTATATGTATGTATGTATGTGTGTATGTGTGTGTGTGTATATATATATATATATATATATATGTATATATATATATATATATATATATATATATATATATATATATATGTAGTGGCACAGTGGGTAGAGTTCTGGGCCCAGAGTCAGGAAGACTCATCCTCCTGAGTTCAAATCTGGCCTCAGACACTTACTAGCTATGTAACCCTGGTTAAGTCACTTAACCCTGTTTGCCTCAGTTTCCTCATCTGTAAAATGAGCTAGAGAAGGAAATGGCAAACCACTCCAGTATCTTTGCCAAGAAAACTCCAGATAGAGTCACAAAAAGTCAGGTACAATTGAAACAAAAACACACACACACACACACATATATATATATATATATATATATATATATATATATATATATATGTGTATATATATATATATATATAGTCTTCTTTTCACATTCTAATTTGATATTGATTTTGGGTGTTGCTATAGCAAGATGATCATCTAGCAGCACACAGATAATAGGTTTGGTAACAGTACCAGTCATTTCCTGTTGTGAAGAAAGGGTCTCTCTTTCTCTCTCTCTCTCTCTCTCTCTCTCTCTCTCTCTCTCTCGGTAATATGGCTTGGCATGCATCTGTTCTAGTGCCTTCTGACTCTTCAAGAAAAAAGTATTCATGATAAATATATATGAAGCTTTTGAATAATTTACAGGCCTTGGGCCTCTTTCATTTCATAAAACTGAAACATATTTTTAATCATACTTTTCACCACTTTTTTCAATTTTGCCTACTTTCATATTAAAAGTGCTAAGGGGAAAAATATGTGTTAACTAGATCTGGAGAATCTCAACAAACTCTGTTGCTATATTCTCTGTATACATCTCTTCTCTCTCATATTTTTTTTAGATTTTTCTTTTTTTCTTTTGGGAGGGAGGAAGGTAGGCCAATTGGGGTTAAGTGACTTGCCCAAAATTACGTGGATAGTTTTGTGTTAAGTGTCTGAGGTCACATTTGAACTCAGGTCCTCCTGACTCTAGGGCTGGTGCTCTATTCACTATACCATCTAGCCACCCCTTCATATTTTTCTTTATCATAGAAGCAAGTAGATTCCTTTCCAAAGATCATCACCAACATGAAACCACAATATTCCCAGAGCCTCCTCCACTCTCCACCTAATTTTAAAACTTAAAAAGTGGTAAACAATGAAAAGTGTTGGGAAACCCTACTTTCTACAATGTAACAACCAAAACAAATAATTTAAGATTATCAGTTTAGCTCTGGAAGGCACCTATAGGCCATTTAAAGAACTCAGTCATTTAACAGGTGAGGACACTGACACTTAGGAAGGTTAAGCAAATTGTCCAAGGTTACACATATCTAAGCATGAGAGGTATGATATGATCCCAGGTCTGCTGATTGCAGAAGCAATGTTAATTGTGTGTGTGTGTGTGTATGTGTGTGTGTGTGTGTGTGTGTTTGTGTGTGTGTGTGTGTGTGTAGGTCAATAGCTCCTCCTCTAGTATCTTTTCCTCTTTAGGTTTTAGCTCCTTCATCTGTATGATTGAACTAGATAATCTCTAGAGTCAAAAAGTTAATGATGAAGAAATGGCTTCATTTGTAAATGAAGGGTGCTATACTATCCCAGATAGACCATAGAATTTATTATAATTATCTGGCTCACTGATTTGCCTAAGAGGTTATCTTCCTAGATAGGACTTAGTGTTTTCCAGAATATATCTGCTTCCTGGTGTTTCAGGGACCTGGTGAATTTATCCTCCACTTACTTTTCCACCTCATCTGCTTCATTGCTACCTGGTAAACTGGTATTGTTTAGCCTTTGGGAATCTCTGGCTCTCTTTTTAAAACCTCCTTTATTTTCTATTCGTGCCTTTGTAATATGTTTTTTTCCAGCTAAAAATAAGCTGACCTTCATTGCATTATGAGAGTATTTTCTATAGAGGGCAAAAAGGGGGAATTCTGTAGCTAATGGAGATACTTTTAGTGTACCACAAAACAGACTCTCTGCCAATCTCTGCTCAGCTAAGGAAATGAAAGTTTTTCCCCCTAGTCCGGGGACTCTGAGCTTATTGAATTCTCCAAATATTTGGCATAATTAGCTACCCAAGAGGCAAAGTGAAAAGGACAAAAGTGAGCCATGACTAATTGAACTGGACTTTAACAAGAAAAACTATGAGTCTATTTTAAGTCTCCCAGCAACACAAAGGTCTTCACCTCATTCTTAGCAACTGGCCAGGTGCTAAGGGTCAGCTATATTCTTGAGTATGCCCTTTATCACTTTGTACTTCCCTCTCCCTACTAAACAGGAGGGAATAGTACTTGTTTCATAAAGCCTTTCATGATATCAGTGTCATTCACCTTTCATGTAAAATAAAAATTCACACAGCACTGTGTGAATGGGGAAACTAGCAATTACTTGGTAATGCCATGTTCAACTGACAATTTGCTTTGACAATTCAGAAAAACTGGATTTAGTGTCTGGATTATCCAATTACCTGGACTTATTCTATGGAATGACTGAGTTTAAGCACAAAAACAGAATTGGTATTCCAGATAATTATGCTATTATACTGAGTCCTCGTGTATGACATTTATAAACTGGATTCAAATTCCCAGCAATTATATTAATAGCTTGTATTTATATAGTGCTTTGTATACTATATCTCTTTTGATCTTCACAACAGCCCTTTAAAGTGTATGGTACAAGGATTATTATTGACATTTTATACATAAGAAACTGAGACTTAAAGAAGGCATCAGAACCAGAACTTGACCCCAATTATTCTAACACCAGCCCCTTTCCTCCTTCTATATCCTCTTCATCTGGGATAGGTAGATAACCAACCTGGCTTATTCTGGAAGAGGAGTTATGGTTGCTAGTTGAGATGAGCAACTGGAGCCAAAGAGTAGTAATTGATAGCTTCATGTCACTTTGGAGGGAGGTTCCCAGTGAAGTTTCTCCCTTCACCCCCACTTGTCCCTTTCCATGGATATGTTCTTAGCATGACCAACTTTTCTGAGGAATGACTTTGATGGAAGCATAGATAGCCCATGTATAATTTTTAGATGGGAGAGATAGCTAACATACGAGGTGACAATGTCTAGATCCCAGAAGATTTTTAGAAGCTAGAATAATTGGTTGATTCTAATAAGATGAAATTTAGCAAAGATAAATGTGAAGTTCTACATTTGTATTTTTAAAATTTAACTTCACAAATTCAACATGGTGGAGGAATGGCTAGATAGATTTGGGTAAAGAAAGAAAAGATTAGAGAATTTTAGGGTCTATAAGTTTAAAATGAGTCAATGACTATATGGCAATCAAAAACATCAAATTATCTGAAGCCACAGTAGTAGAACTAATAATGACCAGAGCCAGGGAAGTGAGAGTTCTGCTGTTTCCTGTTCTGGTCAGAACCTCTGTGGAGGAGGACTGTGTTCAGTTCTGGGTGCCACATTTTAGGAAAGACAGTAGGAAATGGACATTTACAGGGCAGCTAGGTGGTATAGTGGATAGAGCACCAGCCCTGGAGTCAGGAGGACCTGGGTTCAAATTTGACCTCAGACACTGTTTCCCTGGACAAGTCCCTTAACCCTGATTGCCTCAAAAAAAAAAAAAAGGAATGGACATTTAAGAAAGACATGCTGAAATGTGTCTAGAAAATGAGAACATAAAGGTGAGCAGACTAGAGACCATGCCATGTATGGCTTTATACAATGAATTGGAAACGTTCAACCTAGAAAGAAAAGATCTTTACAATGGATGTCATGTAGAAGCACTTAGCCCCTGAAGTCAAGACTAGGAAAAATGGGTGAAGCTTCAGAGAGGTAGATTGAGGCTTAACAGGAAGGGAAAATTCCTAACCATTAAAGCTGGAAAAAGTGAGAGCATCAGCTTTGGAAAGTGGATCTCACCAGAGGGCTTCAAGCTGAAGTTTAATGCTCACTTGTGGTTGTCAGGATTAGACAAAATAGTGTCTCATGTCCTTTCTGTGAATGCTGACTTCTAATCAAGGTAAATTGAAATCACAGGGGATTTTTCTAAAGTAGTTATCTAACCCCCATCGCACATTGAACTTTGGGGATCTTGCCTACAAATGTCATATATTTTACACTCTTACATGTTTTACATAAATGCTAATAGTTTAGGGGTGGCTAGGTGGCTCAGTGAATGCAGCACCAGCCCTGGAGTCAGGAGGACCTGAGTTCAAATCCGGCCTCAGACACTTAATACAAAAACTAGCTGTGTGACCTTGGGCAAGTTACTTAACTCCAATTGTCCTCTAAAAAGTAAAAAAAATGTTAATAGTTTATACAAAGATCATTATTTTCAATATTCACCGACTTTAGAATTTGTAACAAATGTATACATATTGGATGTACCACTTTATAAGCTGCTTTTTTATAAAGTTGTTCCCTGCTCTGGAAAACTAGAATTTGGGCTTGAATCTCAAGCTTGGGAGGATAACAATAAGACATCTGTATGAGACTTTTGGGTTGGAAGACTTACTGATGTTATAACACATGATGTTTAGTGTTTGTCTTATAGTCAACATTGTCTTATAGTCATTTGCCAATCTACTACTTTTTAAGATAAGGGAAAAAACCCACCATTTCAGTACATAGCAAATTACTTTCACTGCTAATAGCATGCAGATAATGACAAGTACCAAGTCAGAATACTCATTACTGGATGCAAATCCATGGGACTTTCGCATTTGCATGTAATGATTTAGAATAGAAACATAATAATGTTGGGGAGTCTCAGCAAATAAAATTTTACTTCCTCTGGGTTTTCTTTAGCTCCTTACCATCTTCTGGCACTATTTATTCAAAATTGCATTTTGTGAATTAAGTGCATCTTCAAGAATAACCTGAATCAAAAAGGTCTGCCTTCCCCTCTACACCCCCTTCACCCCCTGCAAAAAAAATATATTTCCTATATTCATAGAATGACAATTCAGAAATTGAAAATATAACTCCAGCATCCCCATGTAAACTGGTCTTACATGCCACAGAAGCCACAGCTTCCATTTTCAGAATGAGAAAATCGTATTGAAATTTATCCTTTATGATAGAATTCAGACTATGTCTTCTATGCAGACTTCTGTATATTGAATGATCCTTTTTTGCAAACAGACAGGAACCATTCTTTTGCCCTCAATCACACAAGCGCACATTTATAATGCACTTGTAAACAATTTCTGCATATCTGGACTATGCAAATTGTTTCTTCTTAGAGAAAAACTGCTCACACTGACTCTTGGCTTCATACATTTTGCAAATGGTCTGTTCAGTGAATGTGACTTCCCGCTGCTTGGATTTTATAATGCTACAAAGCTCTGGGGTAGAATTTCTAATAGATGCTTCCGTGGTGCTGATAATAGTCTGCTATTTAGTATCATGATGGATTTGGAGGAGAAGAGGAAACTAGTCAAACTCTAAATATTTTAAGTACTTAGTCAAAGGAAAAAAGGGAAAGGTAACTTTTTTGACAGATGTGCAACAGGTATTTGAGGGATCTTTGCATTAGTGAGGGTCACTTAGTGTCTCAAAGGAGAAAGAGAATCCTGACAACTTTGTTGAGGTTTGGTTTGTATATCCTGGGCTCATATATGTACTATGAATGTGACTGCAGAATATCAGGAGACTGCAATGTGCAGATAAGGGGATTCACTATGAGTAGCTGCTTATAAGAATATTGCAAATACCGATTAGGATAAGTCAATCTGCCCATTCAAAAAGACCTGAACAAGCTATAAAATCAGGCCAAATTAAATAAAATGAAATTTAATGGAGTTATATGTAAAAGGCTTACATTTGAGTTCAAAAAATCAACCTTCCAAGTAGAAGATGAAATATATGTGGCCACATAGTAATTTCTATTTAAAAATGGAAGTTTCAGTATATTACAATCCCAGTATGAGTCACCAGCATAAATGTGCTATGAAATCTTAGACTATATTAACAGAGATAGAACCTTAAGAATTAAGGAAGTAAAGATTCCATTGTCCTCTGTCCCTGATTGGCCCATATCTGGAGAACTATGATTAGTTCTGGATGCCATATTTTAGGAGGGAGGTTGATAAACTGAAGTCTTTCCAGAGAAAGGCAATCAGAATAATAAAGAATATCAAGTTTCTTCCTCATGAGGACCAGTTGGAGGAAAGGGGATGTTAAGCCTGGAGAAGAAAAGACATAGATTGGTCATGTTAACTATTTTCAAGTACTTGAAGGACTGTTATTTAGAAGATGGATTTAACATATTCTGCTTGAACTCAGAGGACAGAATTAGAAGCGATTTTTGCAACTTGCAAAGAGGAAGATTTAGGTTTGATGTAGGGAAACAATTTGCTAATAATCAGTTAACCCCAAAGTGAGATGGGCTGCCATGGGAGGAACTGGGCTTCCCCTTTATCAGAGATATTTAAGCAAAGTTTTGATGATCTCTTGTAGACATGCTATAGATGTTTTTTTCAGGTATGGGTTGGACTAGTTGAGCCCTGAGGTCCCACCTCAGAAATGGTGAAAATAGGACAAAAATAAATAATTGCTAGTGTTTATATGGCACTTTGTGGTTTGCAAAGCAACTTACAAATATTATCTTATTTGATCCTCTCAACAACCTTTGGAAGTTGTGCTATTTCCATACCCATTTTACAGTTGAAAAAACTGAGGCAGATAGGAGTTGAGTGAATTAGTCAGGGTCACACATCTAGTAAGTGTCTAGGGGCAGGATCTGAACTTATGTCTTTCTGACTCGAAGTCCATCACCCAATTCACTATGCCACCTAGCTAGCTGCCCACCAAAAAATAAGGCATAATTTGACTTTTGTTGTTGTTTTAATAAAATGATTTTCTCATCATTTCCTCTGTTAAAATACAAATTATTCAACAAGAATCTAGCTGTTGTGCATCATCAGAATTGATATTAAGCCTGGCAGGACAATCACTAAATCAGGTACTTTCTTTACCTAAAAAATTTGAGGTCCCTGCACCTGAGTTTGAGACTCAGGTCAAATGATCCTCCTGGTCTTGGGGTGTGGGAGTGGGGACTAGATATGGTCATTTGACAAGGCACTGAACAGTAAAAAATATTGTTGTTTGTCCTTCATTTTGTAGAGGACCAGTGACGTCAGGGGCAATATTTTGACTTGTACATGAATTGGATTTAAGTGAGACAGAGTTGCAGAGTCACCAGCCTCACTCTTTCTTCCAGAGTCATTGAAATCCAGTGACCCGACAAAAGTCAGGATGACTGGCAAAAGCCTGGGATGACTTTGGAGCCTAATGTCTAACTAAGCTCTAAGTGCTCTACTACACCGGCTTCAGCTGCTTTCATGGCCACTGGAACACCCATCCTGCTAGGGAGAGTCTTCACATGCTTGGGGTAGACATTCCCCTAACTCACTGACAGGTTTGAGGCTATCTTCAACCTGGTAGCAGAATGTAGAGAAGACCCATACTCCTCTAACAGAATAAGATCCTGGGAACTTAGGGGGACTGATACAAGAGAGCGCCTAGAAGAGACTGTTTGAGGACAGGTACTGGAAGACTAGAGGGTGAATTTTAATCCAGACCCTTAGTTTAAGTGACCTTAGGCAGGTAATTTAGCATCACTGTGGCCAGTTTCCTCTTCTCTACCCAGCCCTTCCAGCTCTAAATCTATGTTCCTTTGATCTATGATCCCATGATCCTATGGGATGGCTTACTACTAGACATGTAAGATGAACCATAGCTGTAAATTTGTCCAGCAAAATTTCCTCAAATGACAGTGGCTTCCCTGGATACCTTAATTGTGCACAAAAGGATGCTGCCTTCCATGCTTATTCCCTTTGCTTCTTGGGTCTCAGACCACACTCTCAGATATTAGTCAAAATCTTAAGCTGAGGCCAGTTCACATTTTAGACTGATTACAAATATCATCCTGTTCTGATTAGAGAATACCTAGCTAGCCCCTTGTCCATGGCTTATAATGACAAAGGTAGGATTTGAAACCAATATCATACAGGTAGCATCATACAGAACCCAGGTTCTTTGACTCTAAACTTAACACTCTTTCCATTGTATGATCAGAAGTTTCCAAACTAATTTGGCCTACTGCCCTCTTTCCAAAAAAAAAAAGTTCCTCAGCACCCCACTGGAAATCTATTTTCTTTAACCCTTTAATGGTATTTTTTTTCAAAATTTGTGTCATTTAAAAAATATGAAATATATTTATATGGCATCTTAAATTCAACAATTTATTGTAAATTTGTGGTTTTTCTGCATAGAAATGTTGATAACGCAATATTGTGTCATATAACCATAGAGTATTGTATTACAAACAAGTCATTATGCCCACATATTGCCACCAATGCATGCTGGACTTCTGGACAACATGTGACAGGCTCACCTGCCAATACTCCATTAAGACCTGTCAACAGGCTTGACCACTGATGGGTTCTAGCTTGCATTTTGTGTGTTTGCTTGGAAAGTGATATAATCACTATGACTTTAACTCTGTTACACAACAGATGAAACATTACAAATGGTTTTTCGAAATTCTCTTCTCTTCTTTCCTTATGCTTTCAGGGTACCCTTATTTTTATTCAACACCCCACCATTGCACCCCAGGCTCCTACTGCCCTCTCTGGATCATTCCAGCACCCCCAAGGGGCAGTACCATCCACTTTGGGAACCTATGATATGCTGCTGCTTTTCCTGTATTCCCACTAATTGATCTCACATTACTTGGCCACAATCCTTTCTTGCCTGAAATGTGTTTTCTCTCTCTTCACGTTCTTTGAATCTAAGTTCAGCTATATGCTCCTAAGGGAAGCCTAAGCCTCATTTTCCTCCTTGTTAGTACCTTCCTTGCCATAAATTACTTTGCATATCTTTTGCATTTAATTTTCTGTGTGCATTCGATTTTCCCCTTAGCAAAGCTACTTCAGGGCAGGAACTGTTTTGTTTTCTGTCATTATATCATCAGGGCCCAGCAAAGTGCTTGGCCCTTAGTAGGTACTTAACAAATGCTTTTTGACTGACTGAAGGAGCAAATGGTCCAGGGGGAGATAAACCTCCTCCTTTTTGTTCCTGAGAAAATGAAATCCCTCTATAGGTTTTACTTGTCTGTGGTTTCCTTTCTGTATGGGGCTAGAGGGGTCCACAGGCAGTTTTTAATCTGTTCAGTTTATACTGAGTGTCTGTCACTGATGTGAATTGACCTCAGGATCCTAAAATGCTATGTTGGTTGTTAAGGTTGCTCTCAGAGGATAGCAGCATGTGTTTCTTTTTTTTCTTTTTTTTTTCAAATGCTTTATTACTTCTGGTTTACATCATTCATTTCTGCCAGATTTTGAGTTACAATTTTTCCCCATTTTTCCCCTACCCATTGCCCCAAAATAGCAGCCCCACAGGATATCCCCTCCTCCTATCTGCTCTCTCCCATATCTTCTCCCATATCCCCTTCCACTTTTCCAGTAGGGCATGGTGGATCTCTATACCCCAATGCCTATATATCTTATTTCCCAATTACATGTAAAATAGTATTAATAACAGTATTTATATATTTTTAAAGATTTGATTTTGAAACTTTGAATTCCAGATTCATTCCCTTCCTCCCTTGTCATGCACCCTTACTGGGAAGATAAGCAATTCAGTATATGTTGTACATGTGTAGTTATGCAAAACATTACCATAGTAGATATATTGTAAAAGACTGATTATATTTCCCTCCCTCCTATCCCTTCTCCCACTTGTTCTATTCTCTACTTTGATCCTGTCCCTTTTCAAAAGTGGGTGCTTCCAACTTCCCTCCCCCCCTTCCCTCCCGTCTTCCCTTCCATCATCTTCCCTCTCATCCTCTTCCCCCCTACTCTCCTGTAGTGTGAGATGCCCTATTTAGTGTGTATGTCATTCCCTCCCTGAGCCAAATTCAATGAGAATAAGGTTGACCCATTCCCTTTTGCCTTCCTGTTCTTCCCCTCCACTGTAACCATTTTCCCTTGCCTCTTTTATATGAGATAGTTTACTCCATTTTGTCTCTCCCTATTTCTTCTCATTATATTCCTCTATAACCTCTTAATTTCACCTTTTAGGTATCATACTTTCCTATTAAATTCTACCTCTGACCTCTATCTATGTATACTTGTAAACATATATACACACATTCACCTATGTATTCATATGCCCATATACTGTTCTTCAATTATTTTCATACTGAGAAGTTTCCTTAATTACTATTATCGATTTTCCATGTAGGAATGTAACTAGTTCAACTTTGGTAAATTCCTTACAATTTCTTTTCCCTGTTTCCCTTCTCAAGCTTCTCTTGCTTCTTGTATCTGAATGTCAAATTTTCTATTCAACTCTGGTTTTTTCTTCAAGAATCCTTGAAAGTCCTCTATTCCATTGAATGACCATATTTTCTCCTGAAACATGATACTCAGTTTTGCTGAGTAGGTGATTCTTGATTTTAATCCCAGGTCCTTTGCCCTCCAAAATATCATATTCAAAGCCCTTTGATCCCTCAATGTAGAAGCTGCCAGATCCTGTGTTATCCTGATTGTGTTTCCACAATATTCAAATTGTTTCTTCCTGGTTGCTTGTAATATTCTCTCCTTGATCTGGGAACTCTGGAACCTGGCTATAATATTCCTAGGAGTTTTCTTTTTGGAATCTTTTTCAGGAGGTGATCAGTGGATTCTTTCAACCTCTATTTTGCCCTCTAGTTCTAAAACATCAGGGCAGTTTTCCTTGAGAATTTCTTGAAGGATGATTTCTAGGTTCTTTCTTTGATCATGGTTTTCAGGTAGTCCAATAATTTTTAAACTGTCTCTCCTGGATCTATTTTCCAGGTCAGTGGTTTTTCCCATGAGATATTTCACATTGCCTTCTATTCTTTCATCTGTTTGGATCTGTTTAACAGCATCTTGTTTCCTCATAAAGTCACTAGCTTCCATTTGCTCCAATCTAATTCTGAAGGAATGATTCTCCTCAGTGAGCTTTTAAGATTCTTTTTCCATCTGGCAAATTTGGCTTTTTAAGGCATTCTTTTCCTCATTGCCTTTTTGAGCCTCTTTTGCCATTTGAGTTAGTCTATTTTTAGACTCATTCAGGCTGTTGACTCTCATTTCATAATTTTCCTGCATCGTTCTCATTTCTCTTCGCAATTTTTCCTCCACTTCTCTTATTTGCTTCTTAAGGTCCTCTGGCCTGTAACCAGCTCATGTTTTTCTTTGAAGCTTTTGGTACAGGAGTTCTGACTACACTGTCTTTCTCCTGTGCTATGCTTTGATCTTTTTTGTCACCAAAATAGGAGTGTAAAGTTGGGATACTCTGTTTATTTTGCTTCCTTTGCCTGCTCATGTTGCCAATCAGTCACTTGATCCCTGGGCTTTTTGTCACAGTAGGACTCTGCCACCAGACAGGGGAGCTTCCATCCCAAATGCTGGGGTTTTCTCAACTTCCAAAGATATTAGTTGGGTGCCCTCTCTGAAGCCTCCACATGCTCTGGCAAGCTGGTCACACACCCCAGGACCTCCACCCTAGACAGCAATCCAGATCCAAGCAGGTTAAAGCAAGAGCGACTACCCCTCAGACTGGTTGCTTGGTCCCCCTACACTCTGCAGGCCAAGAGCTGAAGCTGCCACATAGGAGTGGCTGCACAGCCACAGTGCCTCAGCTGCTTCTCGCCCTGGGGGAAAAAGCCGATGCACTCCCAACTACTGGATCCCAAAGTCCATACTGCACTGACCTCTTACTTTGTCCTTAGCATCTATGTGTTGATAATTTTGGAAATGCAACAGTCCCTCCAGCCTGTGGTTGATCAGACCCACTCTGGGGTTAAAACCTCTGACTCATGCAGGGCTGGGCTTGGCTCCCAGAGCACTGTGCTGGCCGCTCCCTGCTGGCTTGCCAGGCTGTCCTCAGCGGGAGGTTAGCTTCTCTGTCATTTTGTGGGTTCTATAGCTCCAAAGTTTGTTCAGAGTCTCCTTTTATATTAATTGGAGGAGGCAGAAGCCAGAGCCCTGTGGAAGTCCTGTTTCTACTTGCCATCTTGACTCCCAGCATGTCTTTCTTGTAGAGAACATAGTTGCTGACATGGACTATGATCTCTGAATGAAGCATCATTGCTGTTCCCACGTTCACCAGTTATTATGGGGCATGTGAATCTCCCCTTTGGTGGTCACTCCTACTCATTGGTACCATATATGCTGGATTTCATTGGACAAGGTGGAAGATGGAGAATTCCTGAAGAAGAAGGAGTAGAAAAAAAGCCACAGGTAAGCAGAAGTGCTATGTCCTATTTGCTCCCAGGATTACTGGTGTTAGGGAAGTACAGGTGCTAAGATCCCCAACTTCTCTCCAGCCTCACAGTGAAGGATAACAATATTGTGGTGGCCAGGGGCTTGTTTCCAACTCTCTGAAGTATTCAGATTTATTTCCAGGCTCCCCCATCTTCTTAGACAAAGTGACTTCCATTAAAAAAATACTGACAGCCTTTACTAGGATCAGCAAGTACCCTTTCAATCCAGAAGGGAAGGCCAGACAAGGTGGGGCTGAGTAGAGAAATGGTGGACTTTTTTTGGTTTGAGTGGCCTAGTTATATGGTCTCCTCAAAGACTACCTCCAGCTTTTCATCTTAGAACTGGCCTAGCTAAATTGACAGAGATGCATGGTTTTACATTTTTTTTTTTGCCACAGTGACTCATAATGATCCCTGTATTAAGGAGTGAAAGGGTTTTTATCCGTGTCAGTTCCTACGCTGATAAAATCAAGGCTCATTTGACTATTTAAGGTTGTACATCTCTGCACATACTAGGCACTGATCATCATAATAGCTAGCATTTATATAGCACATTAGAGTTTCCAAGGCAGCTAGGTGGAACAGTGGATAGAACACCAGGCCTAGAACTGGGAAGACGTAAATTCAAATCCAGACTCAGACATTTACTAACTGTGTGACCCTAGTCAAGTCACTTAACCCTGTTTGCTGCCATTTCCTCATCTGTAAAATGAACTGGAGAAGGAAATGGAAAACCACTACAGTATCTTTCCCAAGAAAACCTCAAATGGGGCCAAGAAGAGTCAGACATGACTGAAACAACTAACAACATTAGAATTTGCAAAGCACTTAACAAGTATTACCATATTTGATCCTCACAAGGATTCTAAGAGGTAGGTACTCTTATTATCTTTACTTTACAGAGGAGGAAACCAAGAGAGACAAGGGTCAAGTGACTTGCTCAGGGTCATCAGCAAAAGTGTATAAGGGAGGATTTGAACTCAAGTCTTCCTGACTTGGTAACCAGTACTCTAGCCACTGCACTACCAGTCACCCCAATTTATTCTTATTTGATCCTCATAACAACAAATCAATTTGATATTTTCCTGGCATTGAGGGCAGCCTGGAAAACCTATGTTCAAGTCTTCCCTTTGACACACATTGGTTATGTGATCCTAGACAAGTCACTTAATGCCTCACTTTCGTAGTGAACTAAGATGATAAGTTGCAGAATTGGAGCCATTCTTTTTGACATAGAAATACCACTACTAGGTCTATATCCCAAAAGAGAGAATAAACAAAAACAAAAAGGACCCATACGTACAATAATATTTACAGCAGCTCTTTTCTGGGGGTAAAGAATTAGAAATTTGGTAGGGGAGTTTTCTCACTGGGTATTTCCTATAACAATGAAATTATAGGTCATGTCCTACATCCCTCCCTGCTCCCAGGCCCTCCTTCTACCCATAGCTCCACATTATAGGCAGTAACTGAGAGTTGAAGTAAATGGACATATTAATAACATGGGGAGCAGCAGAAAAGAGCTTCCAGCAACTAAATTAAGACCCTTGATCAGAAATCCAGTGTTTAAGACTGCAGCAGCACTATTAAGCTGATCTATATTACTTAGGAAACTCGTTGAGCTGTAGGCTGTGCCTTTTAAGTATAGGTACCCAATACCTAATTTGTTGATTTAAAGTCTTGGCGATAAGGAGAGAAGATGGGTTTAGTGGACACTAAAATATCCTTCTCACAAAATATATTTCCCTACTCTGCCTCTTTCTTAAGTGGCACATGAATATGATATTTTCATTTTTTTACTACTTTCTCAGAAGAAAATGTAACTCACACCATGAGAAGGCTAATGACTATGCAAAGTGGCTTAAATTAATTAGGGAGCAAGGTAACAAAATATTGTGGTGGTGGTTGTTTGTAGATAATAACATTATTTCTTTGTGTACTGTATTATATTTTTATTTATTTTTTCAAACATATCCCAATCACATTTTTATATTTTTGTATTTATTTAATATATATTTTTCTTTTTACATGTAAACAATTTTTGACATTTGTTTTTAGAACTTTGAGTTTCAAGTTCTCTCCCTTCCTCCCTCCCCCTCCCCCTGCATTGAGAAGGCAAGTAATTCCATATATTTTATATATGTATATGCAAAACATATCCATAACAGTCATGCTGTGAGAGAAAACATAGATTAAAAAAAAACTAAAAAAAAATAATGTGAAAGAAAAAGTTGCTTTAATCTGTATTCAGACACCAGCAGCTCCTCCTCTGGAGACGGATAGCATTTTTCATCCTAAATCCTTCAGAGCTGTTATGGATTGTTGTATTGCTGATCATCCTACAATATTGCTGTTACTCTGTACCCATTACGTTTCACTTTGCATCAACCCCTATAAAACTTTCCAGGTTTTTCTGAAAGCATCCTGCTCATTATTTCTTATAGTACAATAGTATTCTATCACAATTAACATACCACAACTTATGTAGTCATTTGTCAACTGATGTACATCTCCTCAATTTCTAATTCTTTACCCCCAGAAAAGAGCTGCTATAAATATTATTGTACGTATGGGTCCTTTTTGTTTTTGTTTATTCTCTCTTTTGGAATATAGACCTAGTAGTGGTATTTCTATGTCAAAAAGTATGCATGGTTTTATATTCCTTTGGGCAGAGTTCCAAATTGCTCTATAGAATAAATTAATCAATTCACAACTCCAACAATAGTACATTAATGTCTTATTTTCCCCACATCCCCTCTAACATCTGTCATTTACCTTTTCTGTCCTATTATCTAATTTAATAGGTATGAGGTAGTACCTCAGAATTGTTTTAACTTGCATTTCTCCAATCAATAGTGAGTTAGAATATTTTTAATATGGCTATAGATAGCCTTAATTACTTCATCTGAAAATTGATTGTATCTTTCAAGTATTTATCAGTTGGGGAATGGCTCTTATTTTTTTTATAAATTTGACATTGTTCACTATATTTTAGAGAAATGAGACCTTATCAGAGAAGCTTGCTTCAAAAAAAATTTTTTTCACAGTTACTATTGCTAACTGTATTTTCCTCCATCCTATTCCCCCACCCTTATTTATTCCATTCTCTCTCTTCTTTTACCCTGTCCCTCCTCAAAAGTGTTTCACTTCTAATTAACCTTTTTTCCATTCTGTCCTCCCTTCTATCAGCCCCTCCCCATTCTCTTCCCCTTCTATTGGGAAGGTGAATCCTGTAGAGTAAGACAGATTTCTATACCCCATTTCCTGTGTATCTTATTTCCCAATTACATGCAAAAACAAATTTTGACATTCATTTTTATAACTTTGAATTATAAATTCTTACCCTCCCTACCCACCCTCATTGAGAAGGCAAGCAATTCAAGATATATCACACATGTGTAGTTATGCACATAGTTGTGTTGTTTCCTTTCACCCTGTCCCTCCTCAAAAGTGTTTGCTTCTGATTACCCATTCCCCCAGGCTCCTCTTCCTTCTATCACCCTCTCTTATCCCCTTACCCCCTACTTTCCTATAGGGTAAGATAGATTTCCACACCCAATTGAATGTGTATGTTATTCCCTCCTTAAGTAGATTCTGATGAAAGTAAGTTTCACTCATTCCCTTTCCCTTCTCTCCCCTTTCCTCCACTATAAAAGCCTTTTCTTGCCTCTTTTATGTGAGATAATTTACCCTATTCTGCCTCTCCCTTTCTCCTCCTCCCAGCACATTCCTCTCTTACTCCTTAATTTTATTTTTTAGATAGCATCCTTTCATATTCAAATCATCCTGTGCCCTCTGTCTATATATGTGTGCATGTGTGTGCACTTGTGTGTGTGTGTGTGTGTGTGTATTCCCTCCAAATACCTTAATACTGAGAAAGGTCTCATGAGTTACAAATATCATCTTTCCACGTATGAATGTGAATAGTTCAACTTTAATAAGTCCCTTATGATTTCTTTTTCCTGTATATGCTTTTCATGCTTCTCTACAAGACTCTCTTGAGTCTTGTATTTGAAAGTCAAGTGTTCTATTTAGCTCAGCCTTCTCAAGAATGCAATACTTAAATTGTTTCTGGCTGCTTGCAATATATTCTCCTTGACCTGAGAACTCTGGAATTTGGCTATAATATTCCTGGGAGATTTCAGTTTGGGATCTCTTTCAGGAGGTGATCAGTGGATTCTTTCAATTTCTATTTTTACCCTCTGGTTCTAGAATATCAGAGTAGTTTTCCTTGATAATTTCTGGAAAGATGATGTCTAGGTTCTTTTTTAGATTGTGACCTTCAGATAGTCCAATAATTTTTAAATTCTCTCTCCTGGATCTATTTTCCAGGTCAGTTGTTTTTCCAATGAGATATTTCATGTTGTCTTCTATTTTTTCATTCTTTTGTTTCTGTTTTATAATTTTTTTTTTAAAGCAATTGGGGTTAAGTAACTTGCTCAAGGTTACACGGCTAGTCATTGTTTATGTGTGGGTGCTCATTTTCTGAGGCCGGATCTGATCTCGGGTCATCCAAACTCCAAGGCCTACGCTCTTACTCACTGCACCACCTAGCCGCCCCTTTAGGGCAATTGGGGTTAAGTAACTTGCCCAAGGTTACACGGCTAGGTTTTTGTTTGTGCGGATTAAGTGTCGGAGGCCGGCTCCGAACTCAGGTCCTTCTGATTCCAGGGCCGGCGCTCTATTCACTGCACCACCTAGCCGCCCCTGTTTTATAATTTCTTGATCTCTCAGAGAGTCATTAGCTTCCATTATTTTTTTCAGTGAGCTTTTAGACCTCCTTTTCCATTTATCCAATTCTGCTTTTTTTTTTTTTTTTTTTTTAGACAGGGAAGGTAGGGCAATTGGGGTTAAGTGACTTACCCAAGGTCAAACGGACTAGTTTTGTGTTAAGTGTCTGCAGCCAGATTTGAAAACAGGTCCTCCTGACTCCAGGGCTGGTGCTCTATTCATGGTGCCACCTAGCCGCCCCCCAATTCTGCTTTTTAAGGCATTCTCCTCATTGGGTTTTTTTTTGGACTTCTTTTACCATTTGGGTTAGTCTGGTTTTTAAGGTGTTATTTTCTTCAGTATTTTTGGGATATTCTTTAATAAGTTATTGACTCATTTTTCATGATTTTCTTGCATCATTCTCATTTCTCTTTCCAATTTTTCCTCTACTTCTTGATTTTCAAAATCTTTTTTGAACTCTTTCCATGTCCTGAGACCAATTCATATTTTTCTTGGAGGCTTTGGATATAGGAGCTTTGACTTTGTTGTCTTCTTCTGAGTGCATGTTTTGATTTTCTTTGTCACCAAAGTAAGATTCTATAGTCTGAGTTTTTTTTTTCTATTGTTTGCTCATTTTCCCCAGCCTATTTCTTGACTTTTAAATTCTTTGTTAAGGTAGGGCTCTGATTCCAATATGGAGGGAATACTGTCCCAAGCTTCAGGAGTTTTGTGCAGCTATTTTCAGAGCTACTTCTGCACACCTGTAAGTTTTCAGTTCTTCCAAGGTGGTATGATATAAGGAGAGGTTTTTACTCCTCTCCCGACCTGTGCTCTGGTCTGTGAATGACCACAAGCACTTTTTTCTTCCCCAGAACTGTGAGGAGGCTTCCCTCTCCACTGCTGCCACAAACTCTGATATGCCAGTATCCTTCTTGCCTGAGGACTGCCACCCAGGATGGGACCCAAATCCAAATATGGGCAAAGCAACAGAGTCCTGTCCCAGTGACAGCAAAGAGACCCCTGTAATCTCCTTCTGACCAGTTATTTGATCCCCTTACTGTCTGTGGCCTGAGAGCTTCAGAAACAGCTGCTACTGCTGCCACTGCCACCACTGCTGCTGATTCAGTCATTCCCAAGGCCTGCTCCTGGTTTGCTGGGGCCAGGCTGTGTTGGGGCCAGAGTTAGACTGTGTTTCTTTCTCACCCAGCTCTGACAACCCTTTCCTACTGACCTTCTAAATTGTTTTTGGCGTTTGTGGATTGAGAAGTCTGGAAACTGCCACAGCTTATAGTGATTTAGTCCCCTAAACCCTGCTTCAGGTTTGCTGGGGCTTGGTCTATGCTGGCATGGCCTGGGCTGGACTGTGCTCCTATCTCAAACTGGTGCAATAGACCTTTCCCGTTGACCTTCCAGGTTGTCTTGGGCTGAAGATTTGTTTCACTCTCTCTTTTTGTGGATTCTGCTGTTCTAGAATTTGTTCAGAATCATTTTTACAGGTATTTGGGGGTCTGGGGGAGAGCTCTGATGAGTCCCTGTTTTTATTCTGCCATCTTGGATCCATCTCCTAGAGCATTATTAATTTTAAAAAAATTATTTTGGTGATGGGGGGAGAGAGATGTGGGGGAGCTGGCCTAAGGAGACATTTAATATAATAGGACAGATGTCAAGAATGAGTGGCTATGGACACTTTTCTGTCCCTTGGACACTGGTGTTGTGCAGGCAGCACTGATGGGTGTGTGCCTGGTTCATTGGATTCCTGGCCACTCTCAGAGCTCCACCAATCAGTAGATCCACAGCACACAGTGCCTTCCCATTCATCTCTGGGCAGCAGATGGGTCCCATTCAGGCGGGTTATTGTTTCTGGGCAGCTGTCCTCCTTTTTCACTGAGGTCATCCAGTGTACTGGCATTGAATCTAGACTCAATTTGCAGTACAATTAATTGACTGGCAAGTCTACAGGACATGAAGAATACCATTCCTTTATCTACTGAAGACCTGTCTCTTTTTGCCATTTAGTTTGAGTTTTATTTGTTCTGTTCAGCATTAGGCACCTTGGTCACTGATTCAGGACAGGACCGTTATACTACCCACATGCTTTAGAGAATGGGGCCCTACTGTGACGGATGCTAGTCTGTGTGCTTTCAGCGACTGGTGCTCCTCGGTGGGGACTGGGGAGAGGAGGGGGAGGGGCATGAATTCTGCTAGCAAGGTCACCAGTATGTTGGCAGTCTACAGCAAGGCTTGGATTACAGACTCTTGTCTAAGGCAGTATAATCTGAGGCTCTATGTTTACTTGAGAATAGGAGGTAGTAAGAATGAGGAAACCAGTTGGTTATGACAATGATAAGGAGAAATTTTTAAGAGAAATAATCCAACTGGTTTGAATCAGATTCATAGAATCATAGATTAAGAGCATGTAATGATAACTCAGAGTCCTATTGAGTTCAATTCTCTTACTTTACAATGGAGGAAACTGAGACCCTTACAGATTAAGCAACTTGCTTAAGGTTACAAAGGCGATAAACTTCTGAGGTGAGATTTGAATCAAAGTCCTCTGACTCCAGTAAATTAACCATGCAATTACTATGTGTAGGCATTGCTTTAGGTGCAGGACATACAAAGACAAAAGTGAAATAACCCCTAACCTCAATGTTCTTTCTATTGTAATATTCTAGAAATGGAAACCTAACTGATTCCCCTCCTTTTCAAGTCTCTAAAAGAATTTACTGGCTGCTTAAAATGCATGCCACAATAGGAGCTCCTGATATGGCAGCCACTTCCTTTCTTGATTCTACATGAAATGTTCATGTCTGTTTTAGCATTTAAAATCTCTTTCTCTCTCAGTTCTTATATCCATTCTTGCCAGTGGCACTGAATTGCCTATTCCACATATGGTAACAATTAACTTTATTTCTCTAGTACCACCAATCCAAGGGTATTTGGACAAATCTGCAATCCTGCCCAGTTTCTGCCATGATTCTATAGGTAACTGAACTTTCCTGAGCTTCAGGCTCAGACAAACACTGGATAATCTGTTCTCTTTAAACTTAAAAGGCTTCAGGGGATTGATCAGCCAGGGAAAGATTATGAAATTTTAAACACATGAGCTGTCTTTTCACCCATTTCTTGGAATTGGCAAATACAGCTATTTGTTTAGGGAAGTAGAATAAATGAGGAAATGTTCCTAAAGGGGATCCTGGTGTGGGATTAATTCTAAACCTGCAAGGAAATCTGGGGTCTAACAGACTAGAGAGAGAATGATCATTTGAATAAACTCACTTCTGTCTTTTTTTTTCTTTTTGGAGGGGGAAAGGCAGGGCAATTGGAGTTAAGTGACTTGCCCAAGGTCACATGGCTAGATAGATTTGAACTCAGGTTCTCCTGACTCCAGGGCTGGTGCCCTATTCACTGCACCACCTACCCTCCTCCTTACTTGTATCTTTAGCCTTTATGACTAGTGGAATAACTGTGTCAAATAAATTAGTATCAAATAATATTGGTAGAGTTTGCAAATGACCACCAAAGTGAAAGATAATAGATATTCTGTTGAAAATTTCTATTGGAATGTAGTTAACTGAACCAGAGAAAGAGATTCAGCTAAGAGGCATCCATGTAAGTCTGACTGAGTGTGTAAAAAGTAGTTTGAGATGGAAGCATTCAAAAAGACCCATTGTTCTAGGTCAGGAATAGACAATATTCGTAATATGTTAGTAAGATTGTAAGTTCCTTGAGGGCAGGAACTGTATGTTGTCTCTTTTTGTATCCCAACACTTAGCATAGTGCCTAACACATAGTAGACTCTTAATAAATGTTTCCTGAATTGAATTAATGTGTGTGTAAATGTGGATGTAGATACACAAGGCTCAACTCAAGTACTATTTACTCTGGGGATAATTCCTTGATTGCCCCCCTCCTTCAGATGAAGCATTTTCTGATAGGATCATAGATTTAGAACTAGAATGGGCTTTAAAGGTTGTCCAGGCCAATCTTTTCATTTTATAGTCAAGGAGACTAACAAGTTAAGCATCTAAGTGACCTGCCCAAACTCACATGGTCAGTAAGCATCAGAAGTAAGCTTTGGACCTATGCTGATGCTCTTTCCACTGTTCCATGCTTCCTCTCTGTCCTTCATTCTTCTTAGAATGCTTTATTTACCTCTTCTCTCCCCCGCCCCATCACACCCTCTTCTTATTATACTTTTCTCCGTACATGCCATTTCCCTCCATTAGAATGTAAGCTTCTTGAGGGCAAGGTCTGAGTTATTTTTTCAACTTTGTATGAAAGTGCTTAGTACAGTACCTAGTACATGTAGTAGGTGCTTGATAGACATTTATTGAATTGAATGTCTGTCTACACACAATTCTAATTTAGATTTATTGAATTCAATGTCCTCTAAAAGGCATGGTTTCCGTACACTCTATTCAATGTCAATCTACCAGGTATTTTACATAGTTTATATACTACATTCAATTCAGGATATGTCTGATTCCTTCCCCTCACTTTCTGATCTCTAAAAGCATCTTACATCTGTTTCAAATGTGTGTCATGGTAGAAGCTCTGGATATGGTGGCCATTTTCTTCCTTGTCTTAGTGTTCAAGTCTTATCATAGCAATGAGACTCTTTCCTCCAAACCATTCTGGTCAAGACTTCAGGAATAATGCCTTGCTTATTCCACAGATGGTATCAACTAACATTACTTCTCTGGGACTACCAAGCCAGGAAAAAGACACTGTTGAACCCTTCCTTTCTATAAAGAAAGACAATCAAGCTAAAGGACTGCATCTGACAGCTCATGAAACATTTTCCAGTCTGCCAAAAGAAAGGTTGTGTGTTTCATCATCAGTTCTCCAGTTTGAGGGTCTTATGCTTTTGTCAAGATCATATAAAGTGGTCACATGACCAAAAATATGGACGCTAGACATGTTCTCTGGTTCTTGTGACCTCTCAAACCTCTCTAAAATAGGAATCATGCACCAGAGATAAAGCAATTTTAGTTGACTCAATAGTCTAGAATACAAAGAACCAAAACAAGGTTAAAAACTACCCAATGAACTAACAGCATAGAGAGCTAATCTCTAGCCCCTAACAAGACCTCACTCAGTATCCCTTCCCACCACACTCCTGGCAGCAGGGGTATATAAGCTGACCTAGAGGATTGCAACAGAATTCAGCTCTACCTCCCACTTCCAGTGTGGGGAGATGCAAAAGGCAGGAAATCTGATCCGGCTGGAACAGCACCATGGCCGTAAGGAGCAGCTCAGCCAGATAAAAGAGGAACAGAGAGAAAGGGGGCAGGACACATTTGAACTTGTGTGGTACTCCTGAGATAAAGAGCCCAGCATCTGACAGGAGATAGTTCTGTTCCTCCAGAAGTCATTTGGGGCAGAGATCAAAGCTGGTGAACCATGAACATCAGTATCAGAAGAGGTTGAACCCCTTTGAAATGTAGTCTTCTAGGGAAACCATCATCAAAAGGGAGAGACTCATAAAGTGAGCAATAGGGGAATATGGTGAAAAAAAAAGACTGAAATTACTCATTATTGAAAATAATGAAGAACGATTGAAAAATATGTCAGGAGAAAGAAAAATTAATTAAAGACTTTGAGCACAAACAGGAAAACCAACCAGATAAACCATTTAGGGAAGATACTAATTGCAGAAGGCCTCTAGATCAGCTAAGAAAGTTCAGACATCTATGAATAAGTACTGCAAGACAAAAGAAAACCAATTAACACCTGATAAAGCAGAGGAGCTAGGGAATTCCTAACACAACATAGAAACACAACAAGATAGATAAGAAGAAGATAAAATTATCCCTATTTGCTAATGATATGATGGTTTATTTGAGAAAACCCCATAGGATTATCAAAAATACTGAGACAGTAGCTTCAGCAAAGTTGCAAGCTACAAAATAAACTTTAAAAATAAACTGCATGAATTGAAGCATACTATTTTTCACTTTTAAAATTTTTTTATGTTTTTTTTCCTATGAGTCTCTGTATTCTTTCACAACATGACTAATATAGTATTATGTTTTACATGATTAAATATATATAACCCATATTAAATTGCTTACCATCTCAGGAAGGGGAGGTGAAGGAAGGAGAAAGAAAATTTGGAACTCATTTTTTTCTAAAATGAATGTTAAAAATTGTCTTTTCATGTGACTGGGGAAAAAATTTTTTAAATAAAATAAAAGGAAATAATAAACTGTATTTCTATATAGTAAAAAAAAAAAAATCCAAGAGGCAATAATAGGAAGGGGAATACCACTGCAAGTAGCTACAAAGTGCGAATTGTATCTGGGGATCAAGCTAACAAAGTATACAAAAGCTTTGTATAGTTTCAATTACAAAATGCTTCTTAAAGAAATTTTAAAATGACTTAAATAACTGGATGAATTTTCAGTGCTCATAGCTGGGCCACACCAATATAATTAAAATGACAATACTACCAAAGTTAACTTACATACTTAATGTCAAACCAATCAAAATTTCAAAGGGACACTTTATAGAATTTTAATTCCTTTGGAAAAACAGAAGATCTCTAGAATATCAAGTGAAATGATTTTAAAAAGTAGAATTGAAAGGGGAATAGAACATCTTAATCTCAACCTATATTATAAAGCATCAGTAACCAAAACCATCTGGTATTGGTTAAAAAACAGAGAGGTAAATCAATGGAACAGACTAAATAAGGAAAAAACAGAAACAATGGAACTCAATAACTCAGTATTCAATGAACTAGAAAACATAAATTACACAGGAAAGAATTCTGTATTTTTTTTAATCTGCTGGGAAACCTGGAAAGCAATTTGGAAGAAATTAGACTTAGACTCACACTTTATACCACATTTCACAATACATTCTAAATGAATATTAATATTTTAAAAATCATACTATAAGAAAATTAGAAGTGAAGCAGATTGCATTCTTCTCACAGCTATGTGTAAAAGATGTATTCTTAACCAAACAAGAAATAGAGGCAATTACAAAAGTTCAAATAGATAACTTTAATTACTTATTATGGAAAAGCTTCCGCATTGACAAAATTAATGCATCTAACATAAGAAGGGAAGTGTCAAATGGGAAAAATATTTGTATCAAATTTCTCTGACAAGGGTGTGGCATCCAACATATGTATAAATAATCAATAGATATATGAGCCCAATAGCCATTTCGCAATAGAAAATTGAATAAACAGTTCTCACAAGAAAGGCAAACTATTAATAACCACATAAAATAATTCTCCAAATTGCAAATAATTAAGAGAATGCAAATCAAAACAACCCTAATGTTGTATTTCACAACATGCAAAACAGCAGAGATAATAAAATTCATTGTTGGAGGGTTGTGAGAAGATAAACACACTAATACACAGCTGGAAGAGCTATGAATCAGTACAGCCAGTTTGGAAAACACATAAAACAACTAAAATGTCTATACCCTTTGACCCAGAGATTCTGTTACTGGACTTATACCCCAAGGAGTCTACTGTTAAAAGAAAATCCCCATATACATCAAAATATTTATAGCATTACTTTTTTTGATAGTCAAGAAACTGGAAACAAAGTAAATGTTCATCGATTGGGGAATGACTAAACAAATTGTGGTACCTGAACGTGATGAACTATTACTGTGCTATAAGAAATGATGAATGTGATGAATATAGAGAAACAGAGAAAGATCTATAAAAACTGATACAGAGTCAGGTAAGCAGAGCCAAGAAAACAATATAAAGAATGACAACAATGTTAATAGAAAAAACCACCCCCTATGCACAAAATCAAAAGTGAATTTTGCAAAATTGTAAAGAACAAAGATGCATGCCTCAAAACAAGAGATATAGGAAAAAAAACCTGTCACTCTACCCCTTTGCAGAGAAAGGAGGTTCACAAATGTTGTACATTGCACATATTTTAAGACTTTTTCTATGTATTGATCAGTTATACGGGATTGTTTGCTTCCTCTTTTTTTTTGGTCTTAAAAATACTATTTGTTTGCTTGCTTTTGGAGCACACATTCTAAAATTCAAATGATACAGAGAAGATTAACATGGCCCCTGCACAAGAATGACATGCAAATTCATGAAACATTCCACATTTTAAACTGCCAGACTTTCAGGAAATAAGAAATACACACAAACAAAATAAAGATCAGGCATAGAATTAATTAGGGTAAAAAAAAACAGGGGGGGCGGCTAGGTGGCGCAGTGAATAGAGCGCCGGCCCTGGAATCAGAAGGACCTGAGTTCGGAGCCGGCTTCCGACACTTAATCCACACAAACAAAAACCTAGCCGTGTAACCTCGGGCAAGTTACTTAACCCCAATTGCCCTAAAGGGGCGGCTAGGTGGCGCAGTGAGTAAGAGCGCCGGCCTCCTCGGAGTTTGGATGACCCGAGATCAGATCCGGCCTCAGAAAATGAGCACCCACACATAAACAATGACTAGCCGTGTAACCTTGAGCAAGTTACTTAACCCCAGTTGCTCTAAAAAAAAAAAAAAAAAAAAAAACAGGGGTAGTAATCATAATCTCAAAGTTAAAACTAAAATAGATTTAATCAAAAGAGAAAAATAGAAAAACTATACTAAATGTCAGCCATTTTAGTCAATATTGTTTTAGACTATTTAAAATAACTAGACAGTATAAGGTTGGACTATTGCTATGGTAAAGGAAATGATGAGTTGCTGGATTTAGAAAAATATGGAAAGACTTGGACCTATGAAGGAAGACATTTTTTTTACCCTCAGAGAAACAGGACAAACAAGTATAGTATGGTCTTACATAGATGCATATGAATATGTATGTCTATATATGAGTATGATTATAGCTATCTAAGTATATGTATATGTAAGTGTATGTATGTGCATATGTGTCTATACATATGTGTGTGTGTATATCCAAACTTAATTGTAGTCTTAGTGGGTTGGGGGAGGAAGGGAGAAAAAAGAACAAAGTAAAAAGTGCAACAGAAAACAAAAGAACACTTTAAAGGAAGCAAAGAAAAGATGACAGCTAGGAACACAATGTGTAGTATTTATTATATAGGCATCCTTGAAATGGAAATGTATTGCTGTATATTTTGAATTCTCTCTTATGTTCTGCTGTGCACATGGCAAAGCTTTTTTTTTATTTTGTATTTAAGTTTATAATATGTTTCTTTTTCTTTTCTTACTGTGTATTTAAGTTTAAAATAAATTAATTTTTAAAAATACTATTTGTGGGGAAGCTAGGTGGTACAGTGGGTAGAGAACAGGCTTTGAAGTCAAGAGGACCTGAGGGTTTTTTTAAATTAAATTTTATGTTTATTTTTAGTTTACATCATACATTTCTACAAGATTTTGAGTTATACGCAGTGAGTAAGAGTGCTGGCCTCAGAGTTGGGATGACCCAGGATTGAAACCGGCCTCAGAAAATGAGCACCCACACATAAATAATGACTAGCCATGTAACCTTGAGCAAATTACTTAATCCCAATTGCTTATTTAAAAAAAAAAGATTTAGAGTTACAAATTTTCTCCCCATCTTTCCCCTACCCAGAGGACCTGAGTTTAAATTTAGCCTAAGATACTTACTAGCTGTGTGACCCTGGGCAAGTCACTTAACCCCAATGTCCTCCAAATGTATGTGTATATATGTGTGTGTATCTCTATATGTGTGTGTGTATAAAATATATGTGTATATAATGTATGTATGTATATATATATATGTATATATACTCTTTGTTACATGGAATGGTTCTCTGGGAGTAGAGAAGCAGGGCTACTGGAGGATACTATGGTGATATAAAAAAACAAGATATCAACAAAATTAGGAGACAAGATATAGCAAATACTAACAAAGGATGGAAATGAAATAAATATATCATCCATTTTTTACTAAAGTCTGAATTTTAACATATTTGTCAAGTTGTTCAAAAGGTTAAGCTATCGGGGAGGCTAGGTGGCACAGTGAATAGAGCACCCACACTGGAGTCAGGAAGACCTGAGTTCAAATTTGACCTCAGACATTTAACACTTATTAGCCATGTGACTTTAGACAAGTCACTTGACCACAATTACCCTGCCCTCCCCTCCCCCCAAAAAAGCAAAAAATAAAAATAAAAAAGTTTAAGCTATCTTGGAGAATGACAATATAAAATAAACTATGGTCATTCTATGGTACCCACTATTTGTCAATCACGGTGCTATGGACTGAGAACACAAATACCACAGACACACAAAAGAAAGCTTAAAGGGGGTGGGGGGAGAAATCCAAAGAAGTCCTAAAGCATTGCAGCTGGTGGGAAAAGAGGAAAATATTATGTTGGGTCCCCTTCTTTAATGGAGGATTTGAAGCTCATGATGCTGCCTCTCAAGTAAGAGTCCAATCAGAGAACCATAGGTCACTACTGAAATGTGAATACCACACTAGTTAATATGCTATTACTGGAAACTTCTATTAAACTCCATTAACCAAGAAAAAAAAAAGGTCACATTAGGTTCCTTGATAGATAGCTGTTGCATTTAATAATCAGGTTGGATTATATTTGGAAAATTGTTCAATGCTTTCATTAGGACCAAGCTAATTCCTGACACAAAAGCCCATCCTTTTAATGTTAATATTGCCCCAGTGATTGCATTTGGCTGTGGATCATAGACTGTCACAATTTCTGGATAGGGGTACAGAAAAGAATGTAAGAAGATACCTCAAAAATTTTTGAGCATGTCACAATTTTGCTCAGGGTTAGTCCTAACTGTATGATGCATATGCTTCCCATGTCAACACACAGATGTGTTCATTGTATCACTTTCATATATGATTAGATCTGGGTTTTCATTTAGGGTGGGCACTCCCTCTGCCAACTAAGCTTACCTCCTTTTCTATGATTGTAAGAGACTTCAAAAACTGTTTTGGCCAAAATAAGTCACTACCCTGGAGTCAATTCTCTGAGTCTCTTTGCCTCTAACTAGGCTGGTCCTCAGATAATAGAAAATATCTGGCCCATTTCAAGACTTTCCAGCTTTGTAGGACTGGCTTGCTGGATAGCTTTCAAAAGTTCAGATTATCTTGAAACCATAATGAGACATCAGAGGGGGACATGGGGAATCCCCTACTTTTAAAAGTTATGAATTATGAAAACTTGAAGAGGATACCATAGAGGATGATTACTCTGGGGTTTGAGAGAAACAGGAGTCCTTAACCCAAACCATCCCAGACTGGGGGAAATCTGATCAGAGTCCTGAATAAGAAAATGAAGGACCTTAGCAAAGGAAAGATAGAAGGCTCTTTCAAGCAATGAGATGTGTAAAATTAGATGGGGTTTAAATGAGAGTCTATACTTTAATGTATTCAACTCCATAGGAACAAAGAGTCTCTTGGATGACTCATATATTCACAATTAATTTTTTTTAAAGTTCATGCCTGTGAATAAGAAATAAGTCTATTGAATATTCTCCTGACAAAGTTAGAGTTAACTACTGTTGCTGGATTGAATGGAAAATTGTGCAATCACTCAAGATTTTTTGTTGCATAAATTAAAGCAATCACACTCATCTGATTTCATCTTCTGGATGCAAAGATGACTGACAGGGTTAGAAAGAAGTCATTTTGTCTTTCACAGTAAGGCATTGCTTATGTGATTTTTTGACTTAGGTTTGAAGGATTATGACCACCAGGGCACCAATAACACGTTTCAAAGTTACTCCTTCTGCCAGCATCTCACCAACAACCTTATCCCAAGATATTTATTCCCTCCAGGAAGAAGTCTTCAAACACTTCAGGGGCTGCCTGGGTGACTAAAAATAATAATCACTATTATTATTATTAATAGCTAACATTTACATAGCACTTACTATATACTAGGTACTAAGTGCTTTAGAATGTTAACAATTATCTCATTTGATCCTCACAACAACCCTGTGAAGCAGGTGCTCTGATTATGCCCATTTTACAAGTGAGGAAAGTAAGGCAAACAGTGACTTGCCCAGGATCACAAAACTAGTAAGTGAGGCAACATTTGAATTCAGGTCTTCTTGACTCCAGGCCTACCCTCTGTGCGCTATGGAGTCCTTTAGCTACCTCAGTGGGACAATGACCTAGCTGTTCTTTTCCCAATATATGCAGAATACCTCAGTGCAGTCAAGTTCTCTTCATCGAGGACTCATATATGGTAGTAACAATAACTAAACCCCCCACTTCAAAACCCAAAACCCAATAACCTGAGAAAGGGAGGTGTCTGGGGTGGAGGGAAGAGAAGCAGCTTTATCTTGGGTCCAAAAATTGCAATGTCTTTGAGGGAAATGGAGGAAGAAAGGTAATATCACCAGAACATGCTCAAAAAAATCAATCTATTCATCTACACAAATACCAGTACAACATCTGGGGGACAAGTGATTAAGATTTGGGGTTTTTTTTCTTCTAATTGAGCAAGAAGGGAAGAATGTGACTCACTACATTTCATTTAGAACGAAGGCTTCATTTCTTTTATGTTAGCTGGTTCAGCAAACCACTTCCCCCATTGTATTAAGTTTGAACTGGAGAACTACCAGAGTTGAAAACTGGGAGGTTACTAGAAGTCATTTGCCTACCTCCAGATTACGGCCATTTAGAAACATTAAAGATATGATTTCAATCTTGGACCTGCCAGCATTTCATTGGAAACCGTAAAAATCAGGAATTTGTGGAAGTTTATTATTTACAACATTCCGCACCAGGATTAAAAATTGTTCTGGGGGGCAGCTAGGTGGTACAGTGAATAGAGCATCGGCCCTGGAGTCAGGAGGACATGAGTTCAAATCCAACCTCAGACACTTAACACTTACTAGCTGTGTAACCTTGGGCAAGTCACTTAACCCCAACTGCCCTCCAAGAAGCAAAAAAAAAAAAAATCAAAAATTGTCTTTCTGTCTCTGTCTCTCTCTCTGTCTCCATCTCTCTCTCTCTCTCTCTCAATCTTTCTCCCCTCAATTTCTCTCTCTCTTTTTCTCTCCTTCCCTCCATTTTTTTTCATTTCTCCTCCCCTCTCATTCTCTCCTTCTTTATCTGTGCCTATATGACATCATCAATTTTTAGATTATCTGATTTTTATATTATCCTCATGTTATCATCCTTTGGTATAAATTATTAAGAATTGTCTATAATTAGACTGGCCACTTAACTTATAGACATGCTGTGAGGAATAAATATTTGTAATGTATTCCAACTGTTTTAATAGGCACTATATAAGTACATTCCATTTTTAGTTGAAATAACCATGACATACATTAATAAGGTTCCTTTGCAATTTATTTTAATATTTTTGTAAGGGGGCATCCACTTGAAGTGGATAAGCGGAGGTATAAATTAGGTGATCATCTAATTAGTTGCTAGCAACAGTGGCAATTAGAGAGAATATCACTCCCTTCTCCCTTTGTCTTCCTAGTTAAGGTTCATCTCCTTTTTAGCTCTCATTCTGGGTTCAGAGCAGTCTAGTAGTTATGGTCTAGTATATATTCAGGAATTACCAAAACTACAAAATCACAGGCAAACTAAATTCTATTTGTATATTTAACAGACTCCTTGGAGTTATAATTTTCATTGTAATATATATACATTTTGCACAAGACTTACTTAAGTTTTTTCCAAAAACACTAAGTAACATGATTTTCAAAGGCACATTGTATTTTAAACTTTTTTTTTTGCTTTTTGGAGGGGGTAAAGGAGGGCAATTGGGGTTAAGTGACTTGCCAAGGTCACGAGGCTGGTTTTGTGTTAAGTGTCTAAGGCTGGATTTAAACTCAGGTCCTCTTGACTCCAGGGCCAGTGCTCTATTCACTGTGCTCACTAGCTGCCCCAGTATTTTAAACTTCTCAAAAGGTTAATAACCTTACTTAGAAACTAATGGGAGAACTGATAATATTTTTCAATTTAAAATCCTCTCTTGATTTAAAGAAATAAATCACTGTTGATGACCATTTATTAATAACATCAAATAGCATAATGTAAATTAATGTCAAGAATAAAGTATAGAAGGTTGTAATATAGAATAGCAGCTAGGGTTTAACTATTCCTTTTCTTCCAGCCCCAATTCTCCTCCCCACCAGTCAGAGGGGAGAAGGCAAAGTAAAGTAGTCAGGAAAGTAAAGGAAGAAGGAACTTTCCCAGGAGGCACTCCAGGGAAGTAGAGGAAGAGAAAGAAGGTATGAAACGGACTTCATGTTCACCACCACTGCAGCTGCTGTTTCATCTCTACTTCTGATCAGCTCCAGTATGCACCCACTTCCATAGATTCGCAGCTTTTACTCTAATTTAATCTGGTTCTACTTCCACTTCTGACTTAATCACCTCTAGCTGATGCCTGCTCATAGCCACCAGGTGAGTAATATCCATTCATTGTTACTCTGTTCTTATTTGATGCAAGGCATCTGGCTTTTGATGCAAGGCATCATGGAGTCCTGGAACCGTGTTCTTTCCTTCCTCTTTCCATGAGGCAAAATTTCTCCTCAACCCCACAAACCATCAGGAACATGGTGAATTCGGAGTGATGTGTAGTTACCATTCCAGCTCCACTAACTCTCCATGACAACTTCTCTGTAGGAGAGACAATTTGAACCAAGGTTGTACATCTCAATAGTTAAATTAATCAAATCCCATTTAAATTGTTTTTAATTAATTTGTCTTTACAATATTTAGCAAAGAATCATAGTATAAATGAACATAGATCTAATACTGGGTGATTTTTTTGAATGGATTTTTTCTGTACCATTCATTTCTTTTATGTATTTAATAAGTCAACCTGAGTTATAAGTAAAAATTGTCACACATATGCACCTTTTGCATGGGACTTAAGTTTCTGACAATGTCTTTTAAACTCCTGTGAGGTACATGTGCTAGGAGTGTACGTGTGTATGTTTCCTGTATAGGTCATAAGTATCTATATCACTCTATTTAGATTTGGTTTTCAGGGAAGCAAAAATAGACATCTTTAGTCTCCTCCACTCACCCTTCTTTAAGGGCAAATTTAATTCCTACCACAAGGGGAGACAGAAGATTGTACCACAAGGCTAGTCACTCTGTTCTCCGGAAGCAGGTACCAGGCTAGAATTATATCTATCAATCTTTGAAATATTGCTATTCCAGGTTAAATAATTTTTAGCTTCAAGCAGCACTCCTGATCACTATCCTTTAATGAAGGAATACTACAAGCTATATATAGCCAAAAGCTTGACTCCCTACTGACCAAATGCCAGTTACACAAATACCACACATAGCAAATAGGAAATGAATCCATTTATCTAAGATGACAGACAACAGAAAATCAGAGAAGTTATATAGATGAGAATATATCAGACAATACACAGAATAACTGAACTCTCCCATTGGGAGTGAAATATCTCACACTTTACCAAAAGAGACAGATCTCATCCAAGGAGGGAAATTACACAAGGTCTCTAATGTGGTAAGCTGGGGATAAGGACATGATTAAGTTGCCAGCTCTTCTATATGGCAGCTTCTTCCCAGAGTCTTTCTGTCCTTTCAAGGTCCTCTCCCAGAAGAGAATCTGGAACCATGTCTCTTCTCTCTTACCAGAAGAAAGAGCAAGAGTAGCCAATCTTTACCAATGAAATGAGCATTATGCAAATAGGTTTTGAGTCCCTGGTTACACTACTAATATGTAACCTTAAAAGTTCTTTCTTGAACTAAAAAATTCTTATCAATGCATACTTTGCAACTGTGTCCACAAGAGTAGAATTAAGTGGAAGCAATTGCAACCCCTCAAGAAATTCTAATAAGGAAAAAGAGGATTCCATTGGTGGAGGTTGCATCAAGATTAATTGTGACAAAATTTCATTTCAACTCCTAACTTTGATGTGCTTTGTCATATTTTCCCCCTGAAATAAACTTTCACTGTTTGCCTCTTGGGGAACTTGAAATTAATGATAATTTCTGAATCCTTTCTAGTTTTGCTTCTTTTTTAGTATACTTCATTGAATCATAGGCTCTGTCACCTGAGAGTTATGTGTAAGTTTGGCTCCTAAAGGTGAAATTCAAACATACTTATAAAATACAAATAGTGTTTCAGAATTGGCCCTACTAACCTACAATTACAGAACAATATGTTAAGTAAACTAACATATTTCTTGTTTGGTGTGTAAACAAAGGTTAATTTATGAATTTGCTAATTGCTTTTCTCTACTACTGATTTGTGGGACATCACTTAATGATGCATCTGTTGAAGAATACTGACATCAATTCATATATTCCTCCAGATTAGTAAAAATTGAAATAATAGACTTTTTATGTGAAAAATACTTTTTTTTCCACTTGAACCTGACACACTACTTAGTAGTCTAATTTCAACAACTAAGTGCCATTTTTGGCTAGGAAACTAAACATTGTTGTTAACCACACATTTTCCCCTAATTAGGATATGATTATTGGATTATATGAAGGAGATTAGAACAAAGAAGTAAAAGTTGGCTTTAGGTTATTTGTCCTTGAATTTCTGTATACTTCAGGATTTTGTCACTTTGCTTCTCTGCCTAAAGTATTTGAAATGCAGGTTTTCACTTACTGACATAACATTTCATTGGTTGAGCTCAAAATACAAGCAACTTTCTGCAGAATGTTAGAGTTGAACCAACTATCAACTATATCAATAGTCCTAATCTGAGCCCTGCATTTTATAGATAAGGAAACTAAGGCCCAGAGGGGGTAAGTGACTTGTCCAAAGTCACATAGTTATTGACAGAGACGGGACTGAAATTCAAACCATCTGACTGCCAGCCCTATGCTATTTCTGGTATTGTATGCTCTAAGTTATCAAAAAAAATGTTTTTAAGTGAGGAGCATGTAGTAGGAATTTTGCTTCAATATGTACCCTTTTGATCCCATGACAGTTTGCTCAGTATGAATCAACTCTGGGAAGACATGATGGGATTCTTACGATCCATAATCATATTTTTAAAATCTACAATAGGAATGTAGACAATTTAGGTACAAGAGCAGGTGACCTATTAGTGACTTTGATGGATGACATTTGGCTTCTTAGTACATTTAGTGCAAATGTATTAGATTTGTTGTCTTTGCAGTTTTGGAAAGACTCCTGAATGTTTTGACTTTTTGACTCAGCAGATCACAGATTTAGAAGTGAAAGGGGTCTTAGAAGTCAACAAGTCCAATTTCATGTTAGAGATGAGGGTATTAAGACCCTGAGACTCCAAGTGACTTGCCCATACATACAGAGCTAGTAAGTGCCAGAAATAGGGTTTTAACTCAGATCTTTCTGACTCCATATCTGGCATGTTATCCATTATATTATGCTTCCTCTTAATATTTTCTTTTCCATTATGAATTGGCCTTCAAGAGAGTAAAGAAGGAAGGGAACTGTCTAAAGAAAGGAGCAAATGGCCTCTAAGCTTGTGATGAAATATTACCCTGGGTGCCTCCCAAATAAAAACTTCCTTCTAAGGAAAAGATCAGGTTAACTATTTCAAAGACTAGGCATTTGGAATAGGAGACCTTTCCTTGTCCTTTTCTAGCAGTGTTCCCAAACTGACTTATCTACAGATTCTGGAATGTATACACATTGAGTCATTCTCCAGTGTCAAGAGGATAAAAGGTAGAAGAATGTGACATTATTTTTTTTAAGTATTAATAAAAATTTAATTTCTTGGAGAGGCATATGGTGAGCAAGAGTAGGCTGCAGAATATCACTAAGGAAGAAATGAGCAGAAGTGATATAAGGAATGTTGTCAGAGAGATGTATAACCAGAAATTTAAGTGAGCCCACCACAGAAGGGAAGTGAAGGATTCTTAGGTAGACAGCCTATAAGGTCCTTTGGTATCCTCTTCTTGAGTTCAGCTCTCACTTCAGACACAAGCTCTGTGATGTTGGGCAAGTTACTTAGCCCTGTTTGCCTTAGTTCCTCATCTGAAGAAGGAAATGGCAAACCACTGTTATCTGTCAAGAAAGTTCTAAATGGAGTTATAAAGAATTGAACACAGCTGAAACAACTGAACAACAATTAATTGATATTATGCTCTTCCCAGAGAAGCTATTTGTCCTCTAAGGAGTAATGATATGGATCTAGAGGTGCTATCAAGCAAAAACACAATCATAAACACAAAACATCTAGTAGAGATCAGAGAAAGAAGCATAGAAGTGATTAATTACTCCCTGCTGAGGGGATACTAAGGCAGCTGTTTGCTGTGTTGACCCCAGCTACAGAGTGGACTACTCTTTTCCAGGGCATTTATCCAGGATGTGATGAAGAACCTCATAAAATTTGTCAAGCATTGTGACTACTACCTACTTTTGATAATTTGTGTAGACACAAATGGTATAACTGCAAGGGATCTAGAAAGCATTTCTAAAGATTATTCAGTCTTAGGAAAGAGACTGAAGAAACACCTCAGGCAGAATCCAAGGGGTATTTTCATCACTGATGCTGATCAAAGACAAGGCTTACAAAAAATAAAGTCATGCTCGGAAAGCAAGCAGCTAGATGGCTAAGAAGATTGTGGCTAGGAAGAGGATTTGTATTTTTGGACCGAAGTTTAATATATAGGTATACTGCCTCCTGGCCAAGAATGGAATATTCCTTGCAAGGACTGATAAAAATGTATTTGCTTAGACTATTGAAAAATATAACAAAAAGACCATAAACTGAAAAGGAAAAAAAATAAAACTGCCTAAATAGATCCACCAAAATAGATATCATAAAGAGTAGGATAAGTCTAGGAAGAAAAATGTCAGTAAAAACAAAAATTCTTAGGAGACAAAATCCAAGAAAGCAGTCAACAGTAAAGCTCATGGCCTTAGATGATGATACATAAAAGTATAAAGCATGGATAACAAGCAAATTGAACTAGATACTGTAATGCAATTAAACAAATGTGTTCTCATAGGTATCACTGAGACTTGGTAGAATGGAACCCATGCTTAGAAAATGGGTCTAGAAGCATGCACTTTATTCAAAAGGAATATAATAGGTAAAAAGGGAGCAGAGTAATATTGTATATTAAGAAGATAAATCCATTCTAAGGAAATCAGCAAATAAGAAGAAGGGAAAACATTTGGGGAAAACTCAAAAAAGCCAGAAACAGAAGAAATCTCTTCCTACAAATATGCTATAAATCACCTGGAGAGGACATATGGCATTATGCAAATCAATTAGAATTTAGAAAAATAATTAAACTTATGACATATAATAAATCTTATAAGTTTTTGCATCCTTAAAGAACATTTAAAATGCAATATTGAATTCAGGATCTTTGTCAAGAAAACCCCAAATGGAGACATGACTGAAATGACTGAATGATAGTATATTAATATATGTGGTTATTGTCTCCTTCATTATCTCTCATAATTAGATATTATTTCATTTTTTGTACTTATATCTCTAGCACCTAGCATAGTGAATAGCACATGGAGGTGCTTAATAAATAATTGTTGATTTAAAATGCAATTTTCAATCAATCAAGAACTTGTTTTATCCTTGGAAAAATGAATTTTTCTTTTTTCTCTTTTCTCAATTACATGTCAAAACTATTTTAACAGGTTTTTTTAGAATTTCAATTTCCAGATTTCCTCTCTCCCTCTTTTCCATCCTTGAGAAGGCAAGAAATTTGATACAGATTTTACACGTGCAATTGTGCTAAACATATTTCCATATTAGCCATATTGCAAAAGAAAACAGACACCAAAAAAAAAGACTCCCATAAAAAATAAAGTTTATATGTATGTATGTATATATATATATATATATATATATATATATATACACACATATGTGCTTCGATCTGCATTCAGACTAAATCAGTTCTTTTTCTAGAGGTGGATAGCATTTTTCATCATGAGTCCTTTGGGACTGTCTTTGATCATTGTATTGCTGAGAAGAGCTAAGTCATCCACAGTCCATCATCATGTAATATCCTGTTACTGTATAAAATGTTCTTCTTGTTCTGTTCACTTTATTAAATCAACAAGTATTTATTTATCAAGCACCTACCATGTCCCAGGCACTGTGCTAGGTGCTAGGGATATAAGTTACAAGAAAATGAAAATCTCTAATTATGAGAGATAGTGGAAGAGAAAATAAACACATACATAAATATATTGTTGTTCAGTAAAATGTCTGATTCTTCATGACTCCATTTGGGGTTTTCTTGACAAAGATCCTGGGATAGTTTGCCACTTTCCTTCTCCAGCTTATTTTACAGATGAGAAACTGAGGCAAACAGGGTTAAGTGACTTGGCCAAGGTCACACACAGCTAGTAACTGTCTGAAGCTAGATTTGAACTCAGGAAGATTCATCCAGGCTTGGCAGTCTATGCACTGTGCCACCTAGCTAACCAGATTGTAAAAATGTCCACCCAGAAAAAAAATTGGGGGGATTTTTTTTAAACTTCCAGTAAACCAATAAGTCTTGTCCCCATTAATGGAATGATGAAGCCTGATAAACAAGACTTCTGGTCCCACTGAAAGTAAAAAGTCCTCAAAACTGTTTTGGGATTGATATTTTACAGACTGATGAAGATGCCCAGAATTTCCAGGTTCACCTGGACTACTTCCTACAATAATAGGTGCCATGCTTATTATGTTTATAAATGACAAAAAGCTAGGAGAGAGAATTTACTGGGTATCAGAATCAGTGTCCAAAGAAATCCCAGCAGGCTAATGTTAGTTTGATTCTAATGAAAAGGAAACTTAATATGTATAAATGTAAGGTCTTATAGTTCAGTTTTTAAAAATCAACTTTGCAAATACGAAATGGAGATGGAGGGGTGGCTAGGTGGCACAGTGAGTAAGAGCACTGGCCTCGGAGTTGGGATGACCCGAGATCGAATCCAGCCTCAGAAAATGAGCACCCACACATAAATAATGACTGGCCGTGTAACCTTGAGCAAGTTACTTAACCCCAATTGCTTAAAAAAAATGGAGATGGAGAATGGCTATATACTTTGTCCGAGAAAGACCTGGGAATTTTCATGAACTTCAAGCTTAATATGAATCAACAATCTGGCATAGCAGCCAAAAAGTTAACATAAACTTTATTATGAGACATCTTGTCCAAGACTAGGGAGGTGATGTATGATGGTTCCCTGTACTCAGCCCTGGTCAGACCACATTTATGTTTGCCATGTTTTAGGAGGGACATTGATGAACTTAAGAACATTCAGAGAAGGGATCCCAGGTTTGCTATCTCTAGTTTTTCCAGCCCAGCTGGGGGAATAAAGGGCTTTCATTCACATTAGTGTCTAAAATCCTAAACTGCATTATTTCAATTATTCTATCACCAAATAGATTAGAGATACTTCACTATGGAAGAATGGTGAATGGATGAGGAATGATCTCTCCTCCTTAGTGGGAATCAGGTCAACCCTCTAGTAACAGTCACTCTGGAACCATCTATTATTTTAGAAGAAGGTTTTGTTTTGGTTTTGGCACAGGCTTTCAATTTTGGAACATTTTTTTCTGAAGAGAGAGGCAAAGGGGGATCATTTCTGAGTTGAAAAGATGGCTATTGAGACTTTCCTTGGTTTAAAAAGAGACAGAGTGGCTGAGCTAATTAAAGGCCTGGTTTTTTTGGGTTCTGTCACCAGAATGGCAAAAGCGGCAGCTGCAGCACAGCAAACAAAAAGCATTGAATTTGAAGCCAGAAGCTTAGGTTCATAATGGTATTCTGCCATTTACTAGTTGTCTGCCTTTGGACAAGTCACTTATCCTCTCCAAACCTGTTTTCCCATCTGCAAAACAGGAATAAATTGACCTGCACTACTTCATGGAACAACTAGTGGTGCAGTAGAGAGTTCTGGCCCTGGACTCAAGAAGACCTCAGTTCAAATCCATCCCCAGACACTTATTAGCTGTGTGACCCCCTAGACAAGTCACAACTCTGTTGACTTCAGTTTCCTCATCTATAATGATCTACTGATAGAACTAGAGAAGGAAATGACCAACCACTCCATTATATTTGTCAAGAAAATCCCAAATGGGGCCATGAAAAGTCAGACACAGTAAACAACAAAAGCTTTGCAGAGCTGGAGAGTGGTGAGTGGTTAAGAAACAAAAAGATAATACAGGAAAGGTGCTACAAAAGTGTCAATCATAACAGTAATGATGATGATGGACAGATTGAATTATGCCCCCAATTTCTCTGGGTATTAAAAAAAACCAAGCATTTGATGATAAAAGTAAAAAGTGTAGTATCTCTTTGTTCCAGGCTGATCTTGGGTACAGCTCTCACATGTTTCTTTCTCTACCCCCAGCACATACTCTGAGATCCAGTGACACTGGGCTCCTTGTTTTCCTTGAACAAGACATTCCATCTCTCAACTCAGCATTTTGACTCTGTACATAGAATGTGCTCTCTCCTCATCATTGCCTTCTGGTTTCCCAGGCTTCCTGCAAGTCCCAGCTAGAATCCTACTTCTACAGGAAGCCTTTCCCAACTCCTCTTAATTCTAGTGCCTTTCCTCCATTATTTCCTATTTATCCTGTATAGAGCTGGTTTGCAGATAGTTGTTTGTATGTTGTCTCCCCCTTTAGACTGTGAGTTCTTTGAAGGCAGGACTGTCTTTTGCCTTTCTTTGTATCAGTTTTTGCCAAATGAGTAGGTGCTTAATTATTGTTGTTGGTCCTTCTTTTTGGAAGAAGACCAATGACACCACACAGGTGTCATTTGACTCATGAGTGAATTAGACTTAAGTGAGACAGAGTTGCCCAAAGTCATCAGCCTCACCGTCTCTTCCTGAGTCATCAAGGTCCAGTGGCTTCCAGTTAAGATGGCTAATGATGGCCTGGGATACAGTGGATGACCCTGGTGTCTTTGATGCCTGACCAAACCCTAAGTGCTTAACAGCACCTGCTTCAGCCACCTTCATAGGCATTAGAACAAACAGTAGGTGCTTAACAAATGTTTATTGACTGACTGACCATGATACAAGTCATTGCAACCTACAGTATGAAACCCCTTTAAAAAAGAAACAGGAAAAGCAAAAGTTGTTTGTTGAAGGCTCCATCTAAATAGCATCTGCCATTCATAGGTCCCTTGAAAGTTTACAAAACACCTCATATATCCTACCAGGCTTAATCCTCACCACAACCCTGGAAGGTAAGGTCTATCAGTACTCTTTTCAATTTACAGATGAGGCTGGTTGGTTGGTTGTCATCCTTCATTCTTGAAGAGAATCAAAATGACATCACTATAGTGGTGTCACAGTATGTCTAACTGTGGCTGATCAGACTTGGAAGGCTCTACCACATGTTGGGCATAAATAGTGCATATGAACATTTAGAATGGAAATATCTCTAAATTTGCACATCTCATACATGAGGCAATTGAGACCTAGAGAGCTAAAATAACATAGCCTAGAGTTGGTGTCAAGAGTTGGATTTGGGGCCCAAGTTTCTCTCTCTTGACTATGGAGAAGGGCACTTTCCAGCCACAATACCACACTGCCTCCTCAAATACAGGAAAGGGAATTTTAGTTCCCTCCAATTATCAGAATTCAAGCAAAGAACGTCTTCAAATGAGTGGGCCAGGAGAGGCGAAAGGGAGATGAAGAGCCCTAACTAAACTATATTGCATTTGGGATATATTGCTTTGTCTCAACCCTACTCTTCTGGACCCTCCTACTTGTTGAAAGAAAGGGCAAGAACATAGGAAAAGGCCATCAAATGCCTACTAATCTCCATTCAGTTGACAATTGCCACCTCCCTGCAGTCACCTTTTTCCTCACCTGTAAAATGAAGAGTTTGTAGTAGCCAACCTTTAATATTGTCTCTAGTTTTCTAGCTTATGCTGCATAAACACTCTGGTTGTTCCATGCTCCTTCATGACAACTCACATTTATATCATGCTTTAAGACTTAGGAAGCATTGCTATCCACCTCCACAGGAAATACTGATAGAATCTGAATGTAGATCAAAGCATACTTTTAAAAATTTTCTTCCCCCCGCCCTTTTTTCTTTTGGTCTGTGTTCTCTTTTGCAACACAGCTAATATGCAAATATGTTTTGCATGACTGCATGTGTATAATCTATATCAAAGTGCTTGCTTTGTCAAGGAGGGGGGAGGGAAGGAGGGAGAGGATTTAGAATTCAAAAATTATAAAAAAGAAACGTCAAAAAATTGTTTTATGTGTAATTAAGAAAAAATAAAATAAAAACATTCTTTTAAAAAAGAAAGAGTTATGAAATGCTCTTCTCAGAACAACCTTTGAGAGAAAGGGTGCAAATATTATTAGACTTGTTCTTGTTATTACCTAGGAATGTTTTCAGCCCAGAACTTTTCTTGGGCCAAAAGTAACCCTTTCTTATATAATCTGAAGGGGTCATCCAAAATAAAGAGACCTATTATTTAGAGATTTCATAGCTGCATTACTTGTAACTGCAGCAAAAAACTAAATGGAAGCAATCTAAGTGCCTAACAGTAGAGTAATAGTAGCATAAATTATTGTACATTGAATAAAATGGAACCCTATGATGCTATTGAAAATGGTGAGTATGAGGAATACAAAAACATCTGGAAATGACTTTTATGAAATAATGCAAAGCCAAAAATAAAGCAGAACCAGCAAAAGAGTATTTGAAAAAAAACAAAACATGAAAAAGAAAGAATGGGAATGAATGTATAAAATATCTTGAAGGGGACTTTGGAGGAGTGACTAGAAAGTCATAATCCACTATGCTTTGAGATGTATTCATCTAGGTGGTACAGTGGATAAAGCACCAGGACTAGAGTCAGGAAGACTTGAGTTCAAATTCAGCCTCAATTACTAGCTTTGTGACCCTAAGCAATTCACTTAACCCTGTTTGCCTCAGTTTCCTCATCTGTAAAATGAACTGGAGAAGGAAGTGGCAAATCATTCTAGTATCTTTGACAAGAAAGTCCCAAATGGGGTCACAGAGTCGGACACAACTGAACCATCACAAAATTACTAAGGAAGTATAGTCAGTTCAACTAGTGTTTGATACTTAGTTTTTAACAAAACACTTGATTATTAAAAAGTGACCATGTGAACACATCTCTTCCTTGACCTTTTTCCTTTAGAGGTTTTGTAGCCAAAGCAGCTAGGTGGTTCAGTAGATAAGAGAACTGGGCCTGGAGTCAGGAAGACCTCAGACACTTACTACGAGACCCTGGGCAAGTTGTTTAACCCTTGATTGCCTCAGTTCTCTGTCTGTAAAATGGGGACACATTGGAGAAGGAGATGGCAAGCCACTCTAGTATCTTTACCAAGAAAACTCCATGGACAAAGTCACATAGAGCCAGACACAACTGAGCTGAACAACAACCCAAAGCTTGGATAACAACACTAGAAGCTGATGCTTATATAGTATTTTAAGGCTTACAAATCACAGTCACATCTATTATCTAATTTGTATCTCACAACAATACTATTAACTAAATATTCATTTAGTTAACATCAAATATTAACTAAATATCACCTCCATTTTACATTTGAGGAAACTGAGGTTCATAGAGACTAAATAATAGGCAGTAAATGTCAGTGTCAGTTTGAATCTAAGCCTTGTCACTTCCAGTGACAAGATTAAAGCTTTGTGACTTTAGATAATACTAATACTAGATACTAGATAATAATAATACTAACCACTCCCTGCTCTCTCAGAATGAAACAAGTTAACTAGGGAACTACCCTAATAACTGTAAGGCTACATTTCCATGCCACTTTAAAAGTTTACATAATATTTTTTCCCCAACCATGAGATAAGTAGTACAGATATCATGACCCTCCATTTTACCAATGAGGAAAGTGACAAACATCTTAGGGGAGTGACTGACTCAGAATCATAAAGCTTGTAAATGCTGAAGCCAAGATCCAAACCCAAGCATCCTGACCCCAAGCCCTACCTTCTTTCTGCTACACCTAGGCTGCCCCCTTTTCTCCTTGACTCTGTTTTCCCTTTTGCCCTTGACCTTTCTAGTTGACAAACAGAACTGTGTCCTTCAAGAGATAGAGGCAAATATTAAGGCCAGGAGTCGATGATGGAAAATGGTCCAAGGGAGAGTTTGGGGAGCTGTTTTGACTAGGCTGCATCTAAGGTCTCTGTAACTTGTGCTGGAATCCCGTTAAAAACAAAGCACAACAAAAATAAATTCTAAAGTTATCTTTCAAAATCCACTGAGATTGAAACCCTCATCTGGATTTTTAGTACTGAGCTCAAGGTCAGGAGGTAATTGAAAATGTTCCCATATAGTTGCATCAAACATTCACAAATCCTTTCTCTCCCTTTTTTCTGTACCATTATTACTCAGCCTAGGTTTCAGCATTTTAGGAGATGGAGAATTAAAAAGAAAAAATAACTGGGAGGCCTCTTTGAACAAGCCTCAAAGAATAGCTGGGTGCTGGGTGTGTACTCGTGCCCACACCAAATGCTTATCCAAGCAATGTCATAGTTGGGTAGGCAGCTTATAAAAAGACATTACTGATATCAGGACTGTCTCTGCTCTTTTCCCTCTGGTCACCTCTTTGAGGTTGGGAAGAAAGGTTATGTTAGGGCAAAAGAATCAGCCAATAGCAACTCCTGTTTTTATCAGACTGCCAACTTTGAGCAGCAACAAAGTCTTTTGGGCACCAACCAATGACATTCCAATTCCTTGGTGGGAACTATGGCAACTGGAGGGGAGGAAGCTCTTGGAGAGGGATAGAAAGAGGGTAAAGGGGTTCTGTCCTTCTGTCCTTGCCTCATTTCACTTTTATAATGATTCTCCTTTGCCCAAGGCCCCCTCTTTGGGACAGATTTTTTTTTGTGGGGAGCTGACCATTCTGATTTCTAGCGCTTAGGATATGGAGTATACTGGTATGTTGGCCACTACACACCCCCTGGGCTCACACATGCCGAATTAAATGTCCTTTTGGTTTCTAGTCTTATCAAGGCTCTCAGGGACTGTTAAGAGAATTTAGAATTCATCTACAGCACCCTCAAGATGAGGACGGGGAGAACGGAAAGGTTTGGACCTGCCTAAGGTATGCCCATTTCACAGATAAGGAAAAGGAGACTCCGTGAGGGTATGGCTAGCACATAGACATTATGTTCTCCTGACTAAAGAAACCAGTTACTTCAGAGATTAGGTGAACATTGAGTGTTCCTTTTAGGGTCATTTTTAAGCCTGACTTGGTAGCTCATCTTTTCATTAATCCAACCAATATTTTAGGAATACTTAGGATGCATCATTGTCTCTAGGCTCGGTGCTGTATCTAAGATGCAGGGGGTCTTGCCCTTCCCCTCAAGGGGCATACAGTCTAGTTAACGAATTCCACGTTGCAAACATGCCTGCCCTCGTGGAAGCCGGTCAGATACAATCTTCCTTCAGGGTGACATCCTTGCTTTTCACTAGGGTTGGACGCCAGCGGCTGCGGGGGTATCTGCCCAGGGGTCTGTGCCCAGGTGAGGGCAGTGCGTGCACGGCGGGGTGGAGGGGGCTGACCCCGGGTGAACCTGACCGCAGGGACACACACCCTGCCCGTCACTCCACCCAGTCTCTGTCCTCGTCCTCGCCGCCCTCCGTGGTGGGGTCTCCGAGGTGAACCCCTTCCTGAGGAAGGAAAAGGATTGTTGTTTTTAATGTAGGCTTTTATCTCTTCCCTAGTTCTCGAAAGCTTTTCCTCTCCCCAGCCTTCAGGAAGGAACTGAAAACTTTATTAGACTGGGGAGGGCCGGCGAGGGTGGGGGAAAAGTAGCTTTTCACCCCAGGCTCGAGGAAGCCCTAGTGCGGACTTCCCCACAGAAAGCCATCCCTCGGTGGCGCATGCGCCTTACGGCCGCCGCTGGGGGCAGAGACACAAAGTTACCTTTCACCTAGTTCCCCGCCGCTCGCAGCCCTGGGGTAACTAGAGTTCAGACGGAGCCGGTGTGCGCCTGCGCAGTCACGCTCTCCTTTCCTCTTTCCTCCGCCCCTCTTCTTTCCCCAGTCTCTTCTCTCGGTTCCTCCTTGAACCCGGTGCTGCCACGTGACCCTTTGGCTTTGCAGCTCTCTGTAAAAAGGGTGTTGATTCTTCTGTGGTTTCCCTCCCCACCCCCTTGCCGTTGCAGACGACCTATTTCTCTGGTTCAGTGACGCCCAGTGCAGGAGGGAGCTGCTGCAGCCGCCCAGCCCGTGCGGGGTTCAGCTCGGGGCCCATTGTTGATTCTTCTTCCCTACCCGTGGAGGACGGCTCTTCCACCCACGCTGCTTGTGCTCGCCCTCCTATCTAAGCCGGCCTGGGCTGTTTGTTGGCTGCAGCAAAGCCCTGTGCTGCCCGCCCCTCTTTGGCCTTCCACCTAGACCACACGCGGCATGCCTGCTTCTCCCCAAAGCCCCAAATGCACTCTCCTCTCCAAAAAAGACGCTTCAACTGCCTTGGCAGGTTCCTGTTTTGACCAGGCCCAATTAAAGTCCGTGGTGCCTATCATGCAAAACCATTTCTCCCAAGAGAGAAAAAAGGCGATCCAGGGAGGGTAGCGTTCTGAGAAGTATATTTAAAGCTAGCACTCAGCTCGTTTTGGCAGATGAGGCTGAGGAGGAAAAGCTATTTTGCATGCAAAGTAAGCTCTCTTTTGCCCCCATAAACCACTCGGGCATAAATTTCATTGTTCTGCAATAAAAAAATGAGCGATAATCCTCCCTTGCTTTTCCTCTCTCTAAAAGGTTACACACTGTTCGGTTTGCAGATACCCTTGGTGCTCGTCTTTTAGTACTGGCAAAGAAGTGACATGTTTGCTTCTCCCTCGTTCTCTCTCGCGGCTCGGGGTTACTCTCGGTCAAATCTCCAGGGTGTGCATGAGTGTGCACCGCATTCTTTCAGCCTTCCTCTGTAGAAGGAAAGACTTCATTTCCTTCAGAAACCACATTCCAATTCTATTAAAGAAATGCTTTTAATTGTTTGGTGGAATCCTAATATCCCGACCACACAGTAACCTCTAAGGTTGACTTTTAGGAGACCTTGTGGCATCAGTTTTATGACTCTTCTGCTATAGTAAATGCTGATACTGATATTTTATTGATTTCTGGGCATGGAAGAGTGACCTTTTGTGAGAGTTATGATCCAGATTTATACAAAATAATAGCTCTGCCTTCTGCTTGGTCTCTGCCCTCTTTTCCGTTTCCTTTTGCTTGACAGCAGTATCTTGGAGTTAAAGACTGAAAAAGCTAAGCCACAGAGGGGTTGGGTTGGGAAAAATAATCATTAAGGTTATACCAAATAAGTGCTCCTGCATTCTAAAGAATGTTTAACTTGTACAATGTTAAACATTTAATTTTAATTAGTTACATAATGTATTCTAATGCGTGTATGCCCTAGTTCCCTAATAACTATAAATATATTTATTAATTACATTTATTTGTATTCTCCACAGATTTAGCATAGAGCTATCTATTCACATAGTAGATGATTATTAAAAATGTGAGTAAGGGGGAGGGGAAGGAAAAGGAGGGCCAGTAATAGAGTCAGGAAGACTTGGGTTCAGGTCTCTAATACCAATTGATTATGTGAACGTGAACAAACCATTTAATCCCCCGATGTTCCAGGAAACTCCTAAAGCCTACAATTTGTAGGGTTGCTGTTCTGTAGCAGCTGAGGGAATGTCCACATCAGGAATTCCCAATGAAGTGCAATTACAGGTTCTTCTTTTTAAAAAGTAGTTAGAGTTATTACCATAGAAGCCGTGTGTCATAGTGGATAGTCTTGGAGTCTGGAAGACCTATGTTCAAATCTCACCCTGGACACTGAGTGACTACAGGCAAGTCATTTAGCTTCTATGACAGTCAAGCAAATACCTAACACTAAACTATTATAAGGATCAAATAATTATTTTAATTACAAAGAAGAGATGAGATTAGTCAACAACACTGTTTTCTCTGATTTTTTTAAGTTGTGAGAGAGCAGTCCTGCAAAACAACTCAATATGAAGTCTGAACATTTCATGAGCAGAGCTGAGGGCTCTAATTAGATAAAACTTATGGCTAATTGGACCCATTTAATAATATAAATACTTGTCACTGTGTTGTGTGGTAATTAAGCATAAATAAATGAAAAAAGCATTTACTAATCCTTATGAAGCACTGAGGATAGTAATCGAAAAGCTAGATAGTTTCTGCTTCAAAGAGTTCACACACTAATGGAGGGAAAGAAAAAATACTGGAAGGTTTAGCTTCTATAGGGCAGATCGGGAATCTTAAGGATGCATTGTTGGGGCAGATGGTAAGGGCCAAGCATCCTTGGAGTGTTTTGGCAGGTCAGATGGCAGTTTCCTGAGGTCTGGAGGGTAGACTGGAGGAGGCAGATAGTAGTGGTGGGCCCCTATCTTACTGGAAAGATCAATCTTGGAGATTTTTTCCCTCAACACATTCAAAAAATGAAAGCAACCAAGTTCACTTTGGGGATGTGAAGGAGGAAAGGGTGACTCTACTACTAATGGGAATGGGGAGTGGTCTTGAGGGTCTGAGTAGATCATTTGTACTACTGACCACTTAGTAAAAGATGGAAAGGGGGAGGGAGGTGCCCTCTCCCTTCCCCTATCCCAGGCCACCTAAACCTTCCCATAATTTACTAAATGGTCAGTAGCTTGTATAAATGACTATTACTTTTATGCAACCAAACTGTCGAGGTTCAAGGTGGGTATTAGATCACCTCAAAAGAATTCATGGATTTAGACCATCTCCAGACCTACAAAGGCCTTTATTGAGATTTATTGCCTCTCAGAAAGTGGGCTGGTCTCCAAGAAGAAACTCTCTGGCAGAGCAGAATAGGGATTTTTATACAGTGAATGAAGCTGGTTATTTAATAGAAAATATGAATATGCATTGCAGAATATATAATTATTAAAATAGAGGAGGGGGGGTCCTCACCTTGGTGAAACTGCATATATGGTTACCCAGAAGGCATACAGAAAAGCCCACTAGGGGTGTGTAAGCATTTATGTATGGTTATAGTAAGCCTCTCTACTTCATAAATTCACCTTGGGGCAGTTCTTTGCTATTACTGTACAGGCTTCCACTTAGGCTGTGATTTAGTGGTCAAACATCCTGGTTCATGACCTATTGGTGCTGATTTCTAATTGGCTAGCTATTGTGGTCCTGTCTTGGGCAAAATGAATGATGTGTTTGAGAACATTGGCATATCTGCCATTCTACTGAGGCAATACTGAGGCATATGAAGTTGAGGAATTTGGAATATTGAGTCTAGGGGCAGTGGCTAGCTTGGGGCAGTGGCTAGGATTCCATCCAAGCATGTCTAGATTAATGAAGAAGGACTAAAGTCAACAAATTACGACAATCAGGAAACTGGTCTGAAGTGGGCACTTTTCTGGAAAGAGCCATGACCTTGGAGTTCTGGGAAACCCCAGTGTTACTTGTGCTTATCTCTAGGTATTGAGACCTGTGTGTTAGTGTTCCCAAGGTTAGCTGAGACTAAAGTAGGAATACTACCTCTCCTATACTTCCCACCTCCCCATTCCCTCTATTCATTGAACATTGTCCAGACTCTCAAAATAGAAGGCTAACAGGGTAAGGGGAAGCTTAGTAATTCACTTTTCCAAATCCCTTTCTGTCCAAGGATAGAAGGAAACTGAGATCTTTGCCCATTTCCCTCTCAACCACACAAACTGAATCACGTGATTAAAAGGGAAGGTTCCTCAAATATAATCCAACTTCTGAAATTCCTTTAATTGTGTATTCATTTGAAATAAAACAAAACAAAAACCCCAAACCTCTAGGTTAAGCAGGCTTGAGTTATCAGTCATTCACACAAAACCTAACTCTGATTAATCCAGATCACAAATTTAGAGCTTGAGAGAGACCTTTGTTTTAAAGAAAGTAGTGTTTAGAACATGAATTAATTATCTGTGAGTAATTACCTCAGTTCTCAGGGATGCTTTGACAGCAAAGATCTGAGTATTAAGAATCCCTATCTGAAATGGGAAAAGAAGTACCTTCAAAACACACACACACACACACACACACACACACACACAAACACACACACACACACATACACCCAAGACAAGAAAACAAATAGGACTTTGGGGTGGGAAGGGACCTTAGAAAATCACACAATTGGACAGGATCATTGTTTAGAAAGGAAAACTGAAGTTTATCAAGTTGAAAATGTCCTGTACGTGGACACTGAGGCCAAAAGTTCATAGCAAGAATCTGAAACCCAGTCTTCCGACTCTGAATCCAGTATGTCTATAAAGTAGACATCAGTGTTAACATCAGTGTTTACTGCTGCATATCTCTTATTTTTGTGCCAAAAGAAGGGATAAGGAGGTAAGTCCTAATGGTTATTAGGACTAAGTGGAGATAGGGAGTACCTTCTCAGCTATAAATGACAAATCTTCCCCATCTATCAAATGATTTAAGCTGACTGGATGCTTTTCTCTATTGTTCTTTTTCTTCTTCCAGCAGGCCTCTCTGTCCTTCAGCAGAATCTCAAGTAATTCCTAAGATTCAGATGACCTTTACTTGATCCCTTTCTGAGCCCACCTTCTGTAAGTATGGATGCATTTCCCCCTTCACTTTCCAGTACAGCTAAGCTCCCAAATAAAGACATTAAATAGCAATTCTAGCCAGTAACAAAAAATCAATATACTAAGGGAAAATATTGATTAGGGGAATGGAACAAACAGGTTCCAGGACTGAGCATCTGTCACTTTCATCAACTTTGCTGAAGTTTTTCATAAATAAGAATATAACAACAGCAGCAACATTTATATAGTGATTATTATGTGCCAGGCACTGTGCTAAGAACTTTACAAATATCTCATTTAATTCTCACCACCCTGGGAAGTAGGTGCTATTATGATTCCCATTTTATAGATGAGGAAACAGAGGTATAAAGGAACTCATGGTTTTCATACTGCTCTCTTCCATCTCCTAAGCATTAAAGGTAAAGTGCTGTGATCACAAGACCGCTAACTCTGATCCATATAACAACCTCATAATGCTAGTAATGTAGCTATTATTATTTTTAGTTTAGAGATGAAGAAATGAAGGCTTGAAAGTGTAAAGTGACTTGGCCAGTATTAGCAGAGCTAGGATAAAAATGGGTTCTTCTGACTCCAAAATACTCTTTCCATTAAATTATATTATTTGTCAATCTGTCAGCAAGCTTTCATTAAATACCTACTACTGGAGATACTCATATACTCAAATGGATTTGTGATCTCAGTGATTTAGAAGTCTTCTCCAGCAATGAAGATGACAGTTCATCTATGCATACTGCCTATCCTTTGCAAGTCTCCTCCATGTTTTCCCAAAGTTTCACCATCTCAGGTCCATCCAACATGCCAAAGGGCTTCCTTGATCTCTGCCAATATTGCAAGAGTACCACTGTAGCACTCAGGCCATCCACCTGCCATCCTATGCTCCCACCACATGACCAGCCCATCTTCTCCTTCTGTCACGTATTTGATGACATCCTTTATTCCTGTTCTTTGGAGGTCCTCATTGATCTATGCATTGCAGCTTGTTCTCACCCACTTTGTTGTGCCTTTCCATTGTGTTTATGGGATGTTCTTTGAAGACAGTAATGTTTCAGGTCCCCACTGCCATATAGGAACCCCAAGAAACTGTCTATATTGAAAAGGTGGACTTTTGTTGTCATGGGAAACTTGGATCAACAAAAGTGCTTTGCAATTTCCCCAAAGCAATCCAACCCATTGTCCTTTTCTTTTCAATGCTAGGTCCAACTCACTGTCCATTTGTATTGTATGTCAAAAAAATATACATTCTATTAGACAAACTCTATTGCAGGGGTTCTTAACTTTTTTTGCATCATGGACTCCTTTTGAAGTCTACGGAAGCCCCTTCTCAAAATAATAGTTTTAAATGCATAAAATAAAACACATAAGGCTACAAAGGAAAGCAATTATATTGAAATATAGTTGTCAAAATATTAAACAAATTCATGGACCTCAAATTGAGGTATCCATTCAGATGTATGATGGAATCTGGGGATACAGAGACAAAAATGAAATAGTTTCAGACCTCAAGGTTCTTATATTCAATCAGAGAAACAACATACATATATGTATGTATAAATATATACATATGAATATGTACAATTGTGTGTATATCTATATACATAGCTATATCTGTATGTATAGATATGGACATATGGATAGAGCTACATATTCATGTCTGGATAGATAGATACATACATACATACACACACATGTATGTATATACAAAATAGTTTCAGGTAATTTTGAGAGGAAAGCAGTAGAGGCTTGGGGGATCGGGAAAGGCCTTAGGTAGAAGGTGGTGCTTGAGCTCACCTGTAAAGGAAACCTGTCTTTATGTAACAGTTATGTGAGGGCTTGATATCAGTTTTATTTTAACATATCTCCAGTAAAATTTGCCTTATCTTGGAATGTAGGTGACTCTAAGTTCCCAAAGGCTATTCCAACAGAACACATGCTCTAAGAGTTACTGTTGGCCCCACCATGAACTTGTGATTATTTTATTCAAGGACTAGACTGGTAAAAGTTAAATAGGTTTATTGGTAGAGTTGGCCATTAGATAACAGATTCTGCTGAGCACAGCAACTAATGAAGTATAACATGGGGGTGGAGGGGTGAGGAGGGAAAGGGATTCAATCTACCTCCATAAATAAGATTACAGATGTTTTTGAGCTATCAAAGTCCCTGTCTGCCTCAATATCATCACATTAATCTTCCTCTTAACACCTCACAGTCTGGATTTTGTGTTTCCCATTCCAGGAAAACTTTTTAGGATCAGTACTGTTTTCCTCATGAAAGCCAATGGCTTCTTCTCTGGTTTGATTCTATTTCATTGTATTTGCCTTTGACACTGAGCAGTGAACTACTACTATCTCCTAAAAAGTCTTTATCATTTCAGTTATAGCAGAAGCTTCTCTCCCATTTCTCCAACCTACCTATCCTCTATTTTCTTTATTAGTCCCTTTTTCTCCTCCCACTCATTGATTAACCATAGTCATCTGATTTTCTCTGTATCACCTCCTTAGATAGTAAAACCACTCACATGGCTTTATAAATATTCCTGGATGGTCTGGTTCCTTGGAAAGAGCTTTAAACCTGAAGTCAGTGACCTAAATACAAATCCCAGTTCTGGTACTTACTTACCCATACAACTATATCTTAGATTTATGTTTCTTCATCTATTAAATGGGCAGATGGGGAGGGATTGAACTATACAACCTCTAAGGTCTTTTTCAGTCCTGATATTATTCTTTTAAATACATTTTCTATTTATTTATTGGTCAACATGTTGTTTCCCATAACAGAATATAAGCCACCTGAAGGCAGAATCTCATATGTTTTTGTCTTTGTATTTTCAGCAACTAGTACAATGCCTATGATGTAACAGATGCTTCATAAATTATTTTTTAATGAAAATTAATTAATAACAATATTTTTCTCACATGCCTAGAATGTGAGAATGGACCCATCTTCACCTACTGAAACCCTCCACAGCCTTTAAGGTCTAGTTTTGACACCATTTTTTTGTTCCCTGTTTCCAAGCTCCCCTTACTTGATATTACACATTACATCAGGAATCTTATAATTCAGGCTCTAGCCTCTTCTCAGTAACTTACAGTGGCTCCATATTGCTCCTGAATCAAATGAAAAGTTCTGACTATGACCCTCTACCAACTGATTTAAAAACAACAACAACAATACTGCTTTTTTTTCTTCCAGAAGCATCCATTAAATTCAACATTTATTATGGGGCTGTGGTGTGCTAGGAAGGAACTAGAAATGGAAAGATGACTTAATACACAAACCTTATTCTCAAGGTGTTTTCTATCTAATGGGAGTAGTTAAGATAAGGACAAAAATAACTAATAAACTAGAATAGGTGAGAGCACAGCAGAGATACAAAAGTCCATAAAAGATGGAAGGAAGGAATTAAAAAGCATTTACTAAGCAATATCTTTGTGTGAAACACCAATGATTCAAAAAGAAAAGCAAGATAATCTCTAGTGTCCAGGAGCCCACATTCTGATAAGGGGAGACAGCATATATAGAGGGTTTCGACTGCCAGTCAGAAATTGGTCCTTAGAAAGCACTGATGAAGTAGATGGTAGCCCATCACCTGCAATGTCATGGATAAAACCATATGTTGAACCATTTAATGGTGCTGAGGATTTCACTGTCAAGAACTTTCTTGATTAAGCCTTGAGCTCTATAGTTGCTGAAGAGACAAGGGCTGCAGCATCTGCAGAGGTTGTTGCCAAATCCTGTCTCCCCAACAATTTCTCCCCTGGACAATGACTTCAAGAGTCAATCTAGATGCAGTCCAAATAATGGGGGTTGGGAGGACGGGTACTGCTATCCCCTTAGTTCTTGAGCACAAGTTCCTGTGTTACATTCACTGAGGTCTGAGGGGAGGTGGTGGCAGTGGTTTGAACTCTTTGTCATATGCTGCTTCCTGTCTCTTGGGGTGCCTTGCTGCATTCATCTAGGCTGGTTTGCCTGCCCCATTTGTGGCAGCTAATCAGTAGTTAGTTGGTGGTGGTAGAGTTGCTCCATGGAGGGAGAAATCACTTTGGACTGAAAGAGATTACTTTGAGGGAGAAAATGGCATCAGAGCCAGAAATATGTGAAGGATTTTAGTAGATGGAGAGAGATGGGGAGGAGAGTTACATCCAAGGCATTTGGAGATATCAGGAACAAAGAACAGAGGTGGGTTAGAATAGAATGAGTTCTGGTTTGGCCTGTACTAAGGGAAGCATGAAGGGAAGGAAAGAGAAGCAAAGCAAATAGAAGAAGTGTAGAAGAAAGCTATTGATGGCTTAAGTAGGTAGGACTAGGGAGACCTAAGCATATTTAAGGGCAGAGGAGAAGGATCCAGTGTGTGTTAAAATAGTATCTTGTTCTGATCTCCCTGAAGACTCACCTCCTTCCAATCACCATAGTAAGTTAATATATAGCCAGTAGAAAGAAGCTATAGCAGAAAATAAGATTGCAAATGGGGAACCTGGAAGTCATGTACCAACTATCCCAAAGATCAAAGGAGCATAATTTACAAATTATATCATATATTAACCAAAATTCAAATCCTGGTCATATTGCTGAATCAACAGAATCCATCTAGGTGATGCTGTAAGGGTTCTGGTCCTATGATATGTAAATTCCAGACAAAATTTAGACCATTCCAGACCAAGATATTATCAAAAGAGTGCTGATAAATTTAAAATGATGACTTTGAAATTTTACTTATAACTTTGAGATTATCTGGATATGCTATGGTGATCTGTGATCAGTGATCTTTGATGTTACTACTGTAATTATCTTGGAGTGCCATGAACTATGCCCATATAAGAGAGCAAACTTAATCAATAAATGTTATAGTCTTCTGACTGCTCACTGACCTGCCATTCCTGTTTCTCTCCCTTTCTTTGGGCCTCTCTGTTCCCTGAGACACAAGAATATTGAAGTTAAGCCATTTAATAACCTTACAATGCTCTCTAAGTATTCAAGTGAAAGGAAAAAAATCAATTGATGTGGCAAACTTCACTGTTGTATTATTTGAAAAAATTGCCTCAGCCACCCCAACATTCAGCAACCACCAACCTGATTGGTCAGCAGCCATCAACATCAAGGCAAGACCCTCTACCTGCAAAAAGATTATAACTGACTGAAAGCTTAGATGATGATTAGCATTTTTTAGCAATAAAATATTTCTTATTTAAGGTACGCACATTTTTTAGACTACAGCATAGTGTAAACATAACTTTTATATGCACTGAGAAACCAAAAAATCCCTATGACTCTCTTTATTGTGATATTCATTTTGTTGCAATGGTCTGGAACCAAACCCATAATATCTCCAAGGTATTCCTGTAGTCATCTCTAGAGTGGGGCAGAAATAAGGCTGAGGCCCGGAGATTGGATATGTTTTAGAACAGCCACCCTGGGAAATGTGAGAAGGATGTGATCAGAGATAAATAAAAGGATAGCCAAGAAGCAGAGAGGACATGGCTGGTTATCTAGCATGGATCTGTAGCCAGAGGTTGTGACTTTTCCTAGCAGTGCTCAGCATTCTGACAGAAAGAGCAGAGAAGGCAAATGTCAGAAGTCACCTACTTAAAGCAGATTGTAACTGGGAGCTCTAGTCATGTACATATGCCTTCTTCACATAAAGACACACACATGCACACACATACACGTGTGTGTATGTGTATTTCTTATCTTTGTGGAGTATTCTTGTGGAATATTCAGGGTAAGGTTTATCCTGCTTACTTTCTTTATCTACACTAAATCTTGTATTCTTTCAAAACCATATGTAATCAATTCGATTAAATTAATTTATTGAGCATCTACTGGGTGCCAATCACTGTGCAGGCAAGGGGAATACAAAGACAAAAAAGAAATAATTCCTGCCTCCAAGGAACTAGTATTCCACTTTGATACAATGTATACATAGATAAGTAAATACAAAGTAATTTCAAAAGGAAAAAGACTACTAACAATTTAGAGTGGTATTAAGAAATGTCTTTAGAGGGTAACACCTGAGCTTTGCTTTAAAAGAATTTTAATGAATCAGACTTTCCCATGTTAGCTCAACTTCCACTAGGCATTCCAGTTATCTCAGCCTCCTACATCTCTTCTCAATATATTTGTGTTTCTTTGATTTATTTTAAATATCTCTATATATCTAAATGCTAATATTTTCTGAATTTAGAGTATCTTTCCCTCATTAAACTTGGTAATTTCTTCTATTTGGGCAGAAATCCTATGTTTCCCTTTTAATGATTGCTTAGCAATTAGTACACTATTTGCACACAGGTGGTGTTTAATGAATGTTGCTGACTGATGGATTAACTAAAATTTGATCTTTGAGATGGTAAATGAGATAGCTCGGAAAGTTTTAATGACATCCCCAATCTAGGTGTGCTAATCATTCTGAAAGTGGTGCTGAGGTAGGCTAAAACTCCTAATTTAGCCTAATTTTTATAAAAGATGGTCCAAATGGGGACACAATAAGAACTGCAAAGGACTTTTCATACACATGCTAATTTAAACACTGCCAAAGCGACCTTGATTAATTAAACTGCCGTGTAGTTCAGCTTCAAAATAGGAATGTAAATTCTCACATTAAAAGTAAAGTCTCTGTAAAAACAACAGTAGAATCAGAAACTCTTAGAATCAACTGACCTCTTCTTACAGGAGAAAACAAGTCCAGAGTGGGAAAATCAGCTGTTTAATTCTGCACAGCCAGTCAGTAACTGAGTCTGTACCTGTCAGTCAGCAAACATTTACTAAGCAACTACTAGGGGGAAAACACTGTACTAAGACTGGGAATTTTGGGAAAGACTTTCCCTGCCCTCAAGGAGCTTACAGTCTAATGGGCAAGAGAACATGCAAATAACAATGTACAGACAAGTGATGGACAGTCTTCTGATTCCTGGTCCACCATTTTCTTTTTCTGAACACATTTTGTGTTTCCTTCATCCGTGGGTTTGTTCCTATCATTCCCTTCTAAAATTCTACTTCTGTCACTATACATTGAAGTCCTGTTTTTCAAGGCCTGGCTCAAATGTTATCTCTTCTATTTAGTTTTCCTGGTTTGCCTTCAGCTGGAAACAATCCTTCTCATCTTGAACTCTATCTAGCTGGTAATATCTTGGAAGGTCTTGGAGGAGATCTTTTCCTCAGCACTCTATTCTCAGTGTTTGCATTCTATTTCAGATCCTATTTCTGTTGTAATCCCAGTATGAAAGGCCACTAGTGGTAGGGGACTCTCTCCTTCTTGGTGGAGATCAACGCTCCAAGACTGAATCAAAGGATCCAGTGGAGTTGATCAGAGCACATCTTCAGCTCCCTTGATGCTGTCATGGGGCATTGATCTCCACCAATCAAAAGAGACTCCCGTAGCACCAATATGTATCTGCTCTGCATCAGTTGTTAAATTTTCAATGAGAACATTTACACTGCAGAATTCTGCAAATGCAATAAACCAGGATTGGATTTATTGCTTTGTTGATTATCCAGACTTAAGACAGTAACAGAGAAAATGTTAGTAATACAGAATAAATTTATAAGTGTGTTGTATGTACATTTTCCCCAGAAATCCCAGTGTTAAATATTTACCAATTTATGCACAAGTCAAGACATCAACCTGTGATACCATTGTCCTCTTCAAAAACAAAGGACAAATAACACCTCCCTCAATGTCTTATGCTAGTGCTAGATAAATGTTCACTAAGGTAAGTTGAATTGATTATCTCCATTGATTGTTTCAGTTCATTATTTGTTCAAGTTGATTCCATTGTGATAATCATAAGATTTTCTTTTTCTTTCAAGTAGTGGATTATTTTTAGAGTGGCTACCCAAGTTGTAACTTATAATTGCTTTAAAAAAGATTTGTATATAGCCATGTGGAAATATTGATTTTTTAAAAGTGTTGATATTTTGAATATTGTGCATTTTTCTTCATCGACTTTTCAATTGGATTCTATCAGCATTTTTATGATGAGTACAGCACCTATATCCATGAGCTTTGGTATTGGCCGTAGTAGTGCTGACCTACCTCATTAAAGCATCTTGAAGAAACACTAATAAAAATGATTGTTATACAATTTTATGGAGATTAAGTGCTACAAAATGCATACAAGGACAATAATAGAGAAGCAACTAATTTGAAATACAATGTTTGATCTAAGTATAAGAACTGTACTGAGACAAAGCAAAAAAGAAACTTGCTATTTTTAACATAGCAAAAGCCAAATACTGTTGAAAATTACTCACATTTCCATAGCCTTTGAAGGTGTACAGTTAACAGAGCAGGCCCTGGAGTCAGGAAGACCTGAGTTCAAATCTGGCCTCAGACACAACACAAAAAAATCTAGCCGTGTGACCTTGGGCAAGTCACTTAGCCCCAATTGCCCTACCTTCCCCTCTCTAAAAAAAAAAAAAAAAAAAGCCGTTTCAGAGAGGATTAGTTACTTGTCCAGTATCATACAGCTACTCGGTCTCACTTAACTCCAATCTATCTGAGAGTCAAGACATCACCCTGTGATGTCACTTGTCCTCTTTGAAAACAAAGGACCACCCCCCTCCAATAATGATGACAAGAAAATGTCAGAACTATATTAAAAGTCAGCTCCAAGTACTGGATACATCCAAAAAACTATCCTATGGTGGGGGGTGTGAATAAGCATTTATATATTGCCTGTGCCAAGTGCTTTATTAATGTTATCTCATCTGGTCCTCACAACAACCCTATGATTGTGATTTTTCCCATTTCTACTGCCAAGGAACTAAGGCAAACAGAAGTTAAATGACATACTCACAGTCCCACAGCTGGTGTCTGAGGTCAAATTTGAATTCAGATCTTGCTGAATCCAGTCTCAGCTCACTGTGCACTGTACCAACTAGCTGCCTCCAATAGAGATATACAGGACTGGAATCTAAATGAGAGGACAAAGATTTATAGAATCAGAAATTATCTGTATCAACCCTCTAATTTTAGATTTTGGAATCATTGTAAGACAGTTACTAGTCAGCCCCTCTTAATTCCGGTGCCTTCTCTCTGTTACTCCCTATTTATTCTGCATTTAGCTTGATTTGTATATATTTGTTTCCATGATGTCTTCCACTTTAGATTGTAAGCTTCTTGAGAGCAGAGACATTTTGCTTCTTTCTATATCCCCAGTGCTAAGCACAGTGTCCAGAACATAATAGGCTCTTAACAAATGTTTACTAATTGATTGAAATGTAAGAAAAATAGGTTGTTCCCTGCATACCACATTCTATTTCCTGCCTCTGTCCCCAAGTTCAGAATGCATTTGTTCCTTTCCTTCCCTCAGGTATTGTATCAACAATGAAGTATTCACAATGCCTATGGTAACTATAAATATGCTGATATGGTTATTGATCACAAAATATAACAGGATCTCTACATGGGGAACAAAGCTAGAATATTTATTCAAATATCAGAAAACTAAGTCCCCAAACCAGAAAGTCAAAGCCATCACAGTAGCTATGGAGTTGGCACACGTAGTTAATGCAGTAAACACCCAAATTCTCAAGCCTTCAAAACAGAACAGGCTACCTCAGGTAAAGATCCTCCTGTCCTCACTCACAGCAACTGCTCAACATCCACTCAGCTTGCTCCCAGCAGCTCCAGGGCCCCTGAAGTTCCCATTCCTGGCAGTCCTCAGCAGGAGTCCTTAGAAGAAATTCTGGCTGGCTCAAAAAAAGGAGTTTGCTTTAATGCTTCCAGTTAGCAGGCTGGCTCCAGCTCTGCTCTAGATTCCTCCTGCCCCACCCCTTCCTGCTACATCAGCAAGTTCAAGGGGCATAGAAGATCTTCAAATCCTATAACCATTACAGGTATTTTCAAAGCATAGCTCAGGTACCACCTTCTATAGGACATATTTTCTGATTTTTTCAGATAACAGTATTCTTTCCCCCGACTAGAATGCAAGTTTCTTAAAGGCAAGGTCTGTTTCTTTCTTCTTTTTTTTTTTTTAATATCATCATCACAGCCCATTACCTCACACACATAGTAGGCACTTAATTCAATTCAATTCATTTGGTAGTTTGTTTTTTATTTCTTTTAAATTATGTTTTATTAGGAATACCTGTTTTATATAGAGATTATAGTCATTTACTCATATATATCTTACTAGTACTGTGGTCAATAGGTCATATTTATGTCATGCTTTATGGTTTACAAATTACCTTTCCCATAATAACTCAGTGAGGCAGGGAATGTGTGTATTATTATTCCCACTTTACAAATGGGGAAACTGCAACTCAGAGAAATCACACCATTTCATACCTAAGATTTGAATCCAGTGTTATTTCTATAATACAGTACTGCTATATGCTTTTCAATGGACAATTTGACAATGATTAAGTGTTTATTTTGTACAGAATGAATCCTAGGAAAACCCAAAATGTGAAAATTCAGATTTATAAACATTGGTGAGTTAAGGCAGAGGTGATTATTCACATTATATAAGAATTATTTGGTTTATACAAACTCACTACAGTATACTCCTTAAGTAGCTATTTAACCTAATGTATTTAAAATAGGTTCAATTTATGAAAATGTGATTTATGTTAAGCTTTTCAAAGGACACACAAAGTAAGGCACAGCTATATTCATGACACAAATAAATAAAGTGCATTGATTAATGGTATGGTAAAAGTCAAGTCAAAGGGGCAGCTAGGTGGCACAGTGAGTAAGAGCGCCGGCCTCAGAGTTGGGATGACCCGGGATCGAAACTGGCCTCAGAATATGAGCACCCACACAGAAATAATGACGAGCTGTGTAACCTTGAGCAAGTTACTTAACCCCAATTGCTTTAAAAAAAAAAAAAAGTCAAGTCAAAGTCAAGAAGCATGTATTAAGCACCTACTGTGTGTGTGCCAGATACTTTGCTAAACCACAGGAAAGATACAAAGAAAGGCAAAAATAGTCTGCTTTCAAGATACTTGCAAACTAATGGTGAAAGAGAAGAGAGCTACAGGAACTTCATGCCTGGATGGGTAGATCAGCAAAGCCATTATTTGGTTAATTTTCTGGGTACAGCTCTGGGGATGAGGTCAGGACCTCAGGAGCTGCTCTTCTTTGGGGACACTTCACTATTCAGACACTCCTCTCTGACCAGACTTTCTCTGCTTCTTTTGCTGACTAGTTCCTACTAGTCCCCAGGGTCAGACCTTAATGTTTCTTGATATTCATTCATTCCGTCAGAGAGCTGAACCATTCTCACTCATGGCTTCAAACTCTCACCTCTGTACCTCTGCTAACTAGCTTTATGACCTTGGGCTAATAACATCCACTCCCTGGGCCTCAATTCATTCATCCATAACATGAGATTTGAACTAGATGATCTCTATGGTTTCATAAATCTTTATCTTCAAGTTCCTATCCTATATTTCCAATTGCTTATTGGATAGTTTCTACTTGGGTGTGTGACTGTAATTCAAGCTCTAATTGTCCCAAACCAAACTCTTTATTCCTCTGTACCTCCCCTAGCCCAAACCAGCTGACACTCATCTTCTCCAGTGTCTGTGGTACCAGTCACCCATTCTTAAAAACAAGTGGTCACTTTGATTCATCCCTTTCTTTTATTTTCTATGTCTGGTTACTTCATTAATGCCTATTGATCCTGCCAAATGTTTCATATTGTTGTGCCTAAACCCAAATCACCCATCTCCTGATTTGAAGTCCACCATTAAGCCCCTTTATATATTTGTCTTTGTCTCCATCCTATACCCTGTAATAGCTTGAAGCAGCTTAAGGCATAGTCTTGGGTATTGCCCAAAGCATAGTCCAGGGGTTATGGCACAAGTTTATCATAAGGAGAGACCACCCTGTTCTGTTTCTGCTGACCAAGCAGGGACCCCACACTTAGAACATAACTCTAGCCTGTCCTCATCACCCAATACCCTCCACCCTTTACCCAGAACATGACCCCTAGCCTGTTCCCATTACCCAACAACCCTTCACCCTATACCTTCCACCCTGTTCTGGGAGGGACCCCTTTCCAGGAAAAGTTGCACCCTTGTACTCTTGTGCCACATTTCCAAATTAGCCCTGAGCTATAGATCTAACCAATGGCAATTCTTGGCTTCTGTGCTTCATTACTTATGCTAGTTCTCCTCCCCAATTGTGTATTTTGTGGTTTTAGCCTTTATAAGCACTGTGTGTACCCCAATTTGGGGCTGCCTGATTTGAGTGTATGCTCCAGGCAGTCTCGAGCTTAATCAATAAATCCACACCTAAATTTACCTTGAACCCAGGTCTCAGCTTGCTCTTATTCTCTGCACAACAATATATCTGACTCTACCAGTGTTCCTAATTCTTGTTCTTTATCATTGGATGATTAGATTACTAGATAGTAGCCTCTAACCTGGCCTCCTTGCCTATAAACTCCCTATATACTGTTTTAAAAAATTATTTTATTCTGAACTCAAGAAATAAAACATTTCTGTAACATAGTAGAATAGGGGGAAAAAAAGATGATTTCACATGAAACTGTAGATCTATTATATGCAACTTGCTGTTCCTTTTAAATATATAATATTTAAGTTATCAAATAACTTTTTTCTTTCCTCTCCCCCCACCCCAGAGATGGCCACCATTAGACTTGTGTGTGTGTGTGTGTTAATATTAAGGAGATTTGTTCTGTGAAGTTTGGATTCAGTCAAAGGGCCGCACTTGAGGACCTAAAGGACCACATGTGGCCTCGAGACTGAAGGTTCCCGCCCCCCCTGAGTTTTATACATTGGTGACGCGTTTTCTGAACAAAATTATTAGTAATTTTCCATTCTCTTCTTAATGTACAGAGAGGAAACATCTTCCAGCAGGTATAACCAGCTTCTAGGTGTCTGAAATTTGTACAAAATGTTGATCCTTTTAGGCTGATATTGACCTTGGTAAACTATCTGGGTGGCAATTTCTTGAGGGGGTTGATTTACATAATTTCTAAATATTCTTCTTGCTCTTATACTCTGATTCATCCCTCTGTACTCTTAAATTCTAAGGTTCCTTCCCGCTCTAACTGTTGTGATCCCATGATCCTTTTGCTCATGTGGTTTCCTTCTTTTAGAATGTGTCCTCTTTTCCTTCTCCCCACCCAGTTATCCATCCTTCAAAGCCCATTTTTATATCCTCCATGCAATGTTCTCTAACTACTCCTATTCCCACTGATCTCCATCTTCTCTGAACCCATGAATTTGGCATTTAACCTGCTGTTATATTGTTGGCTATGCTTTATCAAATAAATTGCAATCTTCTATCCTCACATGTTTTACATTTCTATGTCTCCCTCAGCATTTAGCATAGCACCAAAACTGAAGTAAGTAAGGTCAATAAAAATGTGTTGATTAATTGAAAGATTTCTTTAAGGTCTGGGTGGAAGCAAAAGTCTTAGAATAGTAATAACAATAGCTTACATTTATATAGCACTTTAAGGTTGACAGAATGTTTTGCATTTATTATTTCAGTTGACCCTTCAAATGACCCTATCAGCTGGATGCTACGGGTATTATTAACTTCGTTTTAAAGGTTCAGAGGCTCTCTGAGACTCATAGCATGTCAAAGATCAGTCTTGAAGATAGGGGTACAATTACTGAATCACAACAGCTAGAAGCAATTTTGCTTCAGGAGAAAAAAACGGCTCCAGAGGCTCAGAAGTATAAGGCAAAAAGGGAAGGTTATTGATGCTGATGAAAGACTTTGGAGATGGCTACACATACAATCGGCAAAAGCCCTAGAATAGAAAGGACCTCAGCTCAAAGTCCACTGCTGACATTTAATACTCATGTGATTTCAGCAAATCAGTCAACTTCCTTGGGGTTCCATTTTTTTTTTTTTTTTTTTTTTGCTTTTTGGAGGGAGAAAGGTAGGACAATTGGGGTTAAGTGACTTGCCCAAGAGGTCACACAGCTAGTTTTTTGTGTTAAGTGTCAGAGGCCATATTTGAACCCAGGAACTCCTGACTCCAGGGCCAGTGCTCTATTCACTCCACCACCTAGCTGCCCCAAGGAGCTCCATTTCTTTAACTGTAAAGAGATTTGGATAAGATAATATGGGGAAGTTAAATGACCTGCCTAGGGTCACACAGCCAATATGTGTGGTTCATAGGACTTGAACCCAGGGTTTCTTGGCTTTGAGACCTGCTCTCTACCTACCAGGTCAAGTTGTTTCATTGTATGAGGACCAAATAAAAATACATATAACAGCTGGGTAGGACAGTGGATAGGGCACTGGACCTAGAGTCAGGAAAACCTGAGCTCAAAACCTGCTTCAAATACTCACTAGTTATGTGATCCTGGGAAAGTCACTTAACCTCAGTTTTCTCATCTGTAAAATGAGAATAATAGCACCTCCTTCCTACGGTTGTTGTGATGATCAAATAAGATAATCTTTGTAAACCTTAAAGAACTATATAAATGCTAGCTCTATTAGTCTAATCTGAGTTCAAATCCTAATCCTGAAACTAGCTGGGGGAGCCCTCACAAAGTCACTTAACCTCTGTTTGACTCAGTTTCCTCATCTCTAAAATGTGGATAATACCTCACAGGGTATTGTGAAGATCAAAGGAGTTGACATTGGGCTTTGCAAACCTTGGAGCCCTATATGAATGCTATAATTACTATTATTGTTATATATACAGTATATCCCTTGTGGCTAGGGGGAGAGGCTCTTTCCAGAAAAGAGGTTCAGATTCCAGCTTCACCTAAAGATAGGGATATTGCCTTCCCAAATGGATTATTTATAAGGTCTCTTCTCCAAAAATGTACTTAATGCACAAAGTAGACATTGAGGTGGCTCAGCTGATTGTCCTCATTACATATGCAAAAGTTCTTTGCAAACCTTTAAGCATTATATAAATGTCAGTTATTATTATAATCATCACAAGGGCAAATATTACTTATCTGGAAGAGATATCACTAGACTTATCTCTCTTCAAAGAATGGCAAGGCTAGGGACATTTGGAGAATGCTGAAGTGTATACACACTAGTACACACCAGTAGAGCATGACCAAGTTTTTAAAGCCTTTAAGGTCTACATTTATTGTAGTAAACCAATATGCCCCTTTAAGACTTGTCAATTGCAGGAGCCCCAAGAGACCAATGTAGAAATCACCTTAAAATCCACCTAAAATCATGTTTCCTCGGTAAAGTCTGACCTAAGGCAACCTACATTGCTCCGTCCGTTCTCTGAACCCATGCAGCAATTATATCATACAACATGAAGGGTACACACACACACACACACACACACACACACACACACAGAGGCATATTTTCCGATAACTTTAGGTTAATCTCCAGTAGGCTCTTTAAAGTCAAAATAACATTTCTTATATTTTTATAAGTACAATACTAATATCTAGCACATTACTAGATACTTGGTACAATGTGTTTCCTCATTTTTTTTTTTAAAGATGATGCTGATCTGCACAACTACCCCACAAAAGGCAGGAATATGTAGAATCAGAGGACTATGAGAAGAGTGTACCGAATGATGTCTATGGTCCCTTCAGTCTATAAGCTTCTCATTTCTTGGCTTCACTCCCGCCATTTACTCCCTATTTTTCTTAGGAACAGATATTCTAAGAGGCCTTGGTTTTGTAGGGAGAGTAGAAGTCTTGGAGATCTGCCTATTTTGCAAACAAAAGGGTACCTGAGTTTCTACCAGAAAAAGATTATTTGGGGGCCGTGAATTGTAGAAAACACATCTTAAACCAGACGTGATTTTAAAAAGTGTGCGTTTGTGTGCGCACCGTGCACTCGTGCGTATTCACACATATTTAAATCAGACTGGAGGGGCCTGAAGAAGAATTTGCTTCAGAAGCCTTTGATTAGAGCCTGGTATTTGGAAGTGGAAGGAGGTCATTTGGTTAAACCCATCCCCACTATGGTGGAGTAAATTGTGACTTAAGGAGTGCGAGTGGTTTACCTACATTCACATGCAGGTAGTAGGTAATAACTGTGACCTTTCCATACCGACCTGGTGAGCTCAATAAACAAAGGAATTGGAGTTGGCATCCATCAGTCAGCCTTACTACTGGGCTTATTTGTGACTTCTGACACATCAGTACAGGTTGAATTTGAATGGAGTTGAGGGCAGGGCATGCATATTCTCTGGAAGATTGTGTAGAAATTACAACACCTGGGGGAAATCCAAACAGGTGCAGTGACTTTCCGAGGGGAAATAATCTGCCCTCCTGCTCACCAGAAAGGGGTGGATGTTGGAAGAAGATTGGGAATGGAGAAAGATTGTGGAATGGGAATTTGGTAAACCACTGCTCTCTTACAAAGAATCCTGCAAGCAACATATTAGCTGCACTAATTTCTCTCATTTCACAGCCCAAGTGTTCCCTTAGTAGCTGGAAGCCCAGAGTCCCTGCACCGTACTCTCCGCTAGGAATTGCAAGAGCGCGAGCCCCAAGGGGAGCAGCTGGCCCATGGCCCAGCCCGCGCAGGATTCCGACGCAGTTTAATAAATATTTAAACTGGGGTTAACGGGACCTAAAACCCTTTTTGCTGGAGCTCCCATCACAGCACTAAGCCCGTCATCACTTCGAACTGAAAAGGAAAGAACGATAAGGAAAGCTCAGAAAGGAGAGAAAAGGGGTAGTTCCTGAGGGTATCTGGGCACTTGGCCATGAGAAAAAGAGAAAGAGGAAAACCAGCCGCCGAGGGCGGGTGCTCGACTACAGTTCCCAGAGGACACTACGCCGGCCACGCCTCAGCCTACCAGATTCTTGTCCCTCGCAGAGGCTTAAATGGGCGAGGGTGGGTGCTGGGAGAGGTGGTTGGGCTAGCCGAGGTAGTGACCAAGAAGCTGGTTTGGTCTGGGGCTGGGCTCAGGTGGGAGCTGTCTGTGCTGAACATTTCTGCGCCTGGGTGGTGCGTGTCCTTTCCAGCTATGCCAGAGCGGCGGGAGTCCTACGGACTTGGAGGGATGACCAGACAGTGCTCTACGCCTGACGTCTGGTCGCTTCGCCGAGGGGATGTCCCCGGGAGTGCACTTTGTACACCAGACAGGGAAATTCCTTGCTTAAGCAAGAATGAACTTGGGGTCAGGGTAGGGGAATAGAAAAAATTCAGAAAGAGGCGACACGCCTCTCATTTTTGTAAGGATTTTGTGCCCTTAGACATCTGAACAATTTTTGATTGTTAAGTTTGAGATGTTTGGGTGCCAACTTTGCTCTCCCTCCGGGTTCCCTTCCTTTTCCCTTCCCCCCAGCCCCTCATTACAAATTAAGCATGAATAATAGGAGGTTTTAGTGTAAATGTATATTGCATCTGCACTTATGTTTTCAGACAGTGAACTTATGTCAGAAACTCCTTATCTGGTGGTCCACATTAAATTGCCTGCACGCATGCATTTGCTTACCTAAAGTGTTGGCCAAAGTTGTGGAAATTGCTCTTCACAGGACCCCAACGGTGACCACAAAAAAGAGAAAAAAAGTTCCTGGTTGGTGGGTTCTCCAAGTGAAAGTGTGTGGAATTGATGTTGTGTTGTACACATAGGTGTTCCTTGGTGAAATTCACAGGAACTTCTATATGTACAATACAGTGTCATTAAAAGAGATTGATGTCAGCAGCTGAATTTGGAAAACAAAGTGGATAAATGTATGTTGTTGGGCTTAGCTGGATGGATGCAATTATATGGGCAACCATCCAGGGAGTTGACCCATCAATGTGCTGTAACTAGTGTTTTTTCCACAGTTCCATGTAGTAGATAGCACCTGGCCTCTGCTGCCTACTGACTCTAGGTCCTGGAGCCATTTTTCAGTGCCTGAGGCCATGCCCTAAGACTATAAAAGGCAGAGAAGGTGCTGTTCTGCATCTAGGAGCTCCCTATACCAAGAAAATCACAGGTCCAGTTAAAAACAATTCAGGTCTGCATTTGTGATTTCATTAATGCAGGGATCCCGATGTCAACATGTGTGTATATGTGTATATATATATATATGTGTAGATATACATATACACATATGTATATTGCCGTTTAAAACTATTAAATCTTATATCTACATATATGTATGTGCTGACTGTGAACAGGTGCATACCTATGATTTTTTTTAAACTGGACCTGTGAATTGTGTGTTATGTATATATGTGTGTATGTATATATGTATTTTGTATTATACACACCCACACAGCTGAAGACCCAGTTTCATGTGGTTTCATATTTTACAGAGAAAAGAGATACTATTCTATTGAACTCCCTCTTCTCTCTTCATCTTTTAACCTTTTGACATTCTTCCTCATTCTCTCCTTCATATTATTCCAATATCTGATGAAGAAAAAAAAAACCCTTCTAAACAACCTCATCTACCCTTGATTCTGTCTCCTCTGGTTTTCTCTAGAACAATACTTTCAGTCCCCCTCTCCTAATATTACATCTCTCCCTTTCTACTGACTTCTTCACTGTTGCCTATAAACATATATAAATCTCCATCCTTTAAAAGCCTCCATTATCCCTACCATCTCCTTGATTTTTCACAAAAAATTTCTCCTCTCTTTTGTAGTCAATTTCCTAGAAAAAGATATCTACATTTGATGTACTCATTTCCTCTCCTCTCATTTCTCAACTCTACAATCTTACTTTTAATGTCTGGCTTCATTACTCAACAGTAACTGCTTTCCCCAGAGTTACGACAATTTCTTAATTGCCAAATCCCATGTCCTTTTCTCATCCTCCTTGATTTCTCTGCAGCATTTGACATTGTTGATCACCTTCTATGCTGTGGGTTAAACCGGTACTGCTCCCTAATGGTTACCTCCTTCTTATTGTTGGGTCCGACTCTTTGTGACCCCATTGGTGGTTTTCTTGTCAAAGACACTAAAGTGCTTGGTCACTTCCTTCTCCAGCTTATTTTACAGAGGAAGAAACCGAGGCAAACAGGGTTAAGTGATTTGCCCAGGGTCTCACTTCTAGTAAGGGTCTGAAGCCAGATTTTAACTCAGGAAGATTACTCTTTCTGACTCCAGGCCCAGCACTCTATCCACTATGCTTCTTAGCTGTCCAAGTGTTTGATGAATAAATGCTGTTCAGTCCTGTCCAACTCTTCATGAACCTTATGGGGTTTTCTTAACAAAGTCACTGGAGTGATTTGCTATTTCCTTCTCTAGTGGGTTAAGGCAAATAGAGGTTAAGTCATACAGTTAGGGTCATACAGTTAGTGTCTAAGGTTATATTTGGACTTGGGTCTTCTGACTCCAAGGCCAGGGGCTGATTCACTGAGCCACCTAGTTGCCTCTTAGGCCTACCTGTTTTACCCCCTCCTCAATCTCTTTGCTGGATTATCATTCGTGTAATAATCCACAGCCATTAGTTAGGTTCTCTTTCTGGGCATTCTTTTCTCTCTCCATACTTTCTTAGTGACCTTATTAGTTCATATGGATTTAATTAGCATCTCTATCCTAATGACTCCTGTATCTATCTATAAAGCTCTAGTCTCCCTCCTGAGTTCAGGTCTTAACTGGATGCCATGTTAGCATTTCAAACACATGTCCAAAGTAGAGCTCAATACTGTATCTTTCTCCACAAACCCTCCCTTCTTTCAAACTTACCTGTTCTTTTTGAAGGTGCAACAGAAAGAATTTCCCATCACCTTATGCTTGAAGCTTCATTGTCGACTTCTCCTCAATCTCACTCTCTACAAGTTCAATCACTCAACACATCTTGTTGATTTTTTTATTGCCACAGCATTTGTCACAGACAGCTGCTCCAGTTCCAGACTTTACTGCCTCTCACCTGGAGTATTGCAGTAGCCTCTTAATTGGCTGTCTACCTCAAGTCTCTTCCCCTTCCAAACTATCCTATGCACAGCTGACAAAACGATTTTCCAAAAGTGCAATTCTGAGTCGATCCTTTACTCAATAAATTTCAGTGCTTTCCTATTAGCTCTGTGATCAACTAAAGACTCCACAGTCATTCCAAGTTCCTCACAGTCTATCTTTCCAGTCTTATTGCATGCCACTTTCCTTCATGCACACTATGTTCTGGCATCTGTACTATTATGTGTATGGTCCTTGGCAGTCTATTTCTCACCTCATTTCCTTTGCATGAGACTCAGTCTCCCCATGGGTAGAATTCATCCCCTCCTTACCTTCATATTTTCAAATTGTTAGTTTCCTTCAGGGTTCAGCTCTACAGTGAAGCCCTTCCTCCTTGCCTCCAGTTTTCCCTTCAAAATCACCTTGTTTCTCCTTTGCATCCCTAGTTCTTTGGTTTGGCACATAGCAGGTGCATAGAAATGTTTGTGGATTGACTGACATGCATATGATCCTGCTAGAAGGGACCTCAGAGGTCATCCTGTTCAATCTCCTCATTTCGTATTTGAGGAGCCTGAGGTTTGAGAGGCTAAGTGACTTTCCTAAGACTTCATAGGAGGATTAGAGGAGTAACATAAAATGTATAATTAAGGGCATGTGTGCTCAGAAAAGGAAGTGGGTCAGTCACTTATGGAGAATAAGAGATAACAAATGGACAGCCCATGTGCTACCTCTGAAATTTTAAAAGAATGCAAGAGGGGCCTCAAGCTCATTGGGTAGGTTTCTGGAGGATTCATGGAAAGACATGGGTAAACTCCGGGATAGATTATGGAGGGATTACAATTTTGTATTTGTGGAATAGGTGTACACACCAATGAAATCACAGATCCATCTTGCATTGGTCCTTATAAATACAGGAAAAACAAAAACAGTAGCAACATGGCATCATGGAAAAAGTGCTGGACTCAGGATAAGAAGATCTGGATTTGAATTTGTTCCCCAATGCTTACTTGTGGGACTTTGCACAGGTCACTTCAGTTCTATAAGTTTCCTTTTCCATATCTGGAAAATGAAGATAATACTTGTACTCCCAACATCACAGGGCTGTTATGAGGAAAGTGCTTTGTAAAATATGAAATATTAATAAATGTAAGTTCCTGTTAAATGGAAATCTATTAAGAACACAAAAGGAATTTTGTTGTCAGATAGTTTGTGATGCTATAAAACTCTTGGATCCAAGATTCAAAGGCAAAAATGTTAATGACAGCCCTGCAAATATTAGAATGGATTACAAAGCAAGTTTCATATTTAAGCCTTGTTGGAAAGACACTTTCACATACTATAAATTATAAAAAGTCTTCTTGTGTACTGTCTGGGGATGAATTCTGGGATTCTTCTAAATAGAGGAAACAGAGAACAGGTACAATAAGGAAGAGATCTTAGTCATCCATGAAACAGGCACTTAAGAAAGGAACTACAGTTATCCCTTCCAAATTAAGACTTTTTGCATCATGGTTTCAATATATCACAGGTCAGCATAAGAAATTAAATGGGAATTTTGGGGGAATTTGTAGGAGCTACAGACGACAGGTGAAGACCAGCAGATGGCACATACTTAATACAAATTTTATAATAAGATATTGTAAACACCGCATGGGAGAAAAAGAAAAATGCAAACTTCTCTGGAGGACCAAAAATTTTTACTTGGATTTTCCATATGGGGAAGGAGGAATGCACTACGCCTCTAGTCCCTACAATGTGGAAGGGATAACTGTAGTAGTCATAATGTGGGGTAATATCCAAATTCTCCAAAAGGTTTTTAGGTTTGTTGAGCTCTCTTCAAACAGCACCAAGGATTTAATAAAGTGCCAGAGCAAGTACAATGAATATAGTTAATAACTGCCTCGGAAATCTTTTGGCTTGGGCCCATGGGGTAGAACTACATCCTCGAAGAACAATGGGCAGAAGGTGCAGAGAGGAACATTTAGGTTCAATGTAAGGGAAAATTTACTAACAATTAATCTCTACCAAAGTAAAATTCCCAAGATGTCTTGAGAGTTAGTGAATGCCTCCTCAAAATACATCACCAAGCCAGTACTGAATGTTGACTTGGGGATATTGTAGATAGAATTTTTATTCAGGTATGAGCTGAGCCTAGAATTCAGTGGTGTGGAACCTTTGACCTTGAGGCTACATTTGACCCCCTTAGGGTCCTCAAGTATGGCTTTCAGTCAAAGGTTCGAACTTGAGGACCTAGAGGGCCACATGTGGCCTCAAGGCCACAGGTTCCTCATCCCAGAGATAGTCCCTGAGGTCTCTCTCACTTCTAAGATCTTGTAATTTTGTAATTAATACAAATAGTCCCAGCCCAAGTCTGAGTGACCAAGGGAGGTAGGGATGGGAGGACATAGAAAGAGGTCATACAGGTTATGTTCAGTTAAACTCCAGACCCTGTTTTAAGCTAGTCAGGTGGATGGCTAGTGCAAGCTCAATTTAGCATTGAGGAGGAGAGACATGTGGGAGATTTCAATGACACATATTTGTCTTGTTTTTGATCCTTTTAACTTGGTTTTATGGTTAAACTAGTGGGTAGCAAAACAATTAGCTGACTTACCCAGAGCATCCTGAAATGTCTTAGAATCCCTGAGCTTCTGGTGGAACAAGCTATCTATATGAAAGTTGAAAATGTAGTTTTGCCTACCTGTTCCCATCTTATCAGATGAACCCATGTCTAGTATATAGAACTAATGTGGTTAAGTGAGAAATAGCACAAATCGGGGTTTAGAATCCTGGGTTAGAATCCTGGCCCCTTTACCTGAGTGAAGCTGTATTGGACACTACTCCACTTTGCCCTTCCCTTCACTGATCTGTAAAGCAGACAACTTAACCTTCCCTTTCCTTCACTGATTTGTAAACAAGCACGACCCCCACCCTTTCCTTTCCCCTGATTGATCTGTGGGCGGGAGTTCCAGCTTATGGTTTTGCGTGGGGCAGGAAATTCAAATGTACATTGACCAATCACTGTAATTTCAGCTTATGTAACCTGGCTATGGAACCTCTATAAAACCGGCACAATGTCTATGCCAAAGCACTGTCTGATTTGGGCATGTACCCTGACAGTCCCGGGGTAATAAAATCCACTTTTTAAATTTAATCTCGGGGATCTTCTGTCTCACTTAATTGGGGTACAACAACTGGACAATTCACTTCACATGTTGGGGCCTCCATTTCCTTATTTGCATTAACCATCAGATGAAGTTGCTAACCACTAACCTTATCTGATTCACTGAGCAAGCTCTAGGCTCTGGGAAGTCCCAAGCTCACTTGATGACTGTGCACTCCATGGGGCTGAAGGGACAATGTTCTATAGCTCTCAGAAGTGACCTTTCCCCCAGTTCTACCTCTCCCTGGGTGAGTGTGCCAAAGGGGTGTGGTTTCTCTGGATTTACCCAATCAGAGTAAGCTCTGAGTCCTACCTAATGGTATTTGCTTTACATTTTACATTGTCCTAGAGATGTGATCAATCAATCCTAGTGTGGTGGTTCCTTCAATGAAGCAGTTGGGCCTTTTTGAATACTTTACTCTTTTTGCTTAAAAACAATGAAAAGAATAAACACTTCAAACCCAGGAGTTTCTAGAAAGACACAGTTCAGGTCTTTCATTTCCCTCCATGGCTGCTCCTTCTGTGAGTAGGCAAAAGCCTTCTGAATTAATTCATGGCATCCAGTTGGGCCAGTCATTAGATCAGGGGTGGGGAACCTGCGGCCCTCTATGTCCTGGAGCACAGCCCTTTGACTGAATCCAAACTTCACAGATCTACATAATAAAAGGATTTGTTCTGAAAACTTAGACTCAGTCAAAAGGCTGCTCCCAAGGACCTAGAAGGCCACATGTGACCTCTAGGCCTCAGGTTCCCCACTCCAGCATTAGATAAAAGGCTCAATAACTCTAGATAGGGGTTTCACCTTCTTGTGGTATAGGGACATAATATAGACCAATGTTCCTATTGTTGGTAGGAATTCTCTTAAAGATTTACTCAGGCCAACATCTAATCAGACAGTAAAAGAAATTCTAAATTTAGGTTATGGGTGCATTCCTCCTCTTTGTGTTTGCTAGTTAGGTCTAGGGAAAATGTTGATTCTACCTATTATTAAGACAAGTGAAATGGAAATTGATGTCTCTTTGAATAAGATTTGAATGACTTAGGTAGTCCACCTTCCATTTGATTAGCCAATCTGAGATAAGTAGGCACCTCCTCTTCAAAGGGCATATAAACTATGGAACTTCATCCCAACCCCCTTCCCACCCCAACATTAGGTATCTTTGGTCTAAAGTAGACAGTCAAATGACCATCTTTCTATTAATAACCTGCTGGCCATTAAAAAATGATTAAATTACAGGTCTCTCTAATTTTTTAATCGTCACAAAGTTTTCAAAAACCTTGTACCTGTCTTTAGACATTTTGCAACTTCTATTGGTAGGAACTACCCACATTAGTGACACTATTTTGTCTCTCCTATTAGAATGCAAGCTCATTGCTAATAGGGGTATTTGTAATTTTTTTCATGTGTATCTCCAGCACTTAGAACAATACCTGGTATGTATTAAGTACTTTATAAGTACTTTTTGATTACTTGATTGATCATGGATCACTGAACTATTACAAAATTATTTTATTTAGTAGTATGTCAGTGTTGCAGCATGTGGAATGTTATCTTTAGATAGCCAAAGAGATCTTTTTATCTATAAAAAAGACATAGGACATTTTGCTTCCCTCTCCCCACCATATATATTGTTGACCTCTATTTAAGAATTGGTTAAAGGAGACAAACAAATAGCAATATACATACAGTTACAGAATTTATTCCCCAAAGCCAGCAAATACTTGTACAAGGAGCCAAGAACTAAGTCCTGAC